>CAUJRU010000318.1:0-600000 GCA_963277665.1 Viscum album
TAGCGGCAATTATTGAATTACTTTGAAGAGATAACATATTATGAAATCTTGGGGTGTTACATTCTCCCCTCCTTCAATAAATGGAATCCTCACAATTTAAAAATTTCCTTCTAAAATAAATGTTTAAAAATAGAAAATTACCTTTGTGGAAAACCCACATCAAACATTGGGTTAATAAAATTTAGTCTTAATTAAATGGAAATTGAAATAAAAAAGACAACACCAAATTATGATCTCGATTAGGAGAACATTGGTGGAAAATAGAGACACATAATTGGAGGGAAAATATAAATATTTATAGGGAGTGATTGAGGTCATCAATCACAAACATTTTTAAATTTGAGGCCCTCAAAGCCATTAATCTAAGATGGTGTGAAATATCATCGGTTCAACAAAACATATGGTATTAGGGTAACAAATTTTTGGTTTTACGATCCCTTCCCTAAAGTTTAAGAATTAATTTATTCACAGAATAAGAGGGAAAAATATAAATATATATATACTTGACTACTAGATTTTCATCCATCAACTAATTCCTACCAAAAACTCATCTTTCACACCAAAAGATAATAGAATTCAAAAATATTCTATTAATCCTAATCGTATAGTGTTCCAAATAAATGAATTTATAATTTATCTATCAGACTATTTATAAAAACTACATTATACAAACTCGGACATCACATAGGCCAGTGGGAGGTGATGTACCTTTGTCGCTCTTCAGTTGCGGGTTCAAGTCTCGCAACCTTACCGGACGCGACTAGTTGTCACCTGACCTCCAGGTTGTCCTTTTTATGACAATCCAAAAATAATCTAAAGAAATGATTTAACCTTAACAAATGTATCCAATGTCAATGCTAATCTATTCCAACCATTAGACTTATCCAAAATACTTCAGTCCAAACTCACAGTCCAAAATTTATAATAATGGTAAACACAATGAAGATCCTTTTTTCCACGTAATAACATCTGAATACTTTCATCATGTATTCTTTTAAAACAATATTACACAATGAATTACCATATAAACTTATTGATTAAATTCATGTTCCCCTTATTCCTTATAGAATACTAGATATACTTTCTATCAAAAAATGTTGTGAACTCCAACAATGATTTAATATACGAATCATTAATCTGTTTCAAGGTAGTCAATAATATCCAATATAATTTATCCAAATCAACAATATATTATTAAAACATAACTACCTCACAATTAAATGCATATTATGTTTTATCTTTCTCTCAACTGTATATTTCCCAAAAAAATTAACCTGCTATTGAGTCACATTTATTGGTTCCACACAATCTCAAGTCCTTAATAAAACCGTACTACAGTACAATCCTTATATACTCTATAATTCGTATAAAAAGTACACCATTAATACAATACTCAAATGACACAATAATTTAATAACATCATTAGAACTCTAAACATTCCTCTTCATCTTTGGTAGTATCATAACCTGATTATTATCCAATAGCAACATTTGGGGTATAGTCTGATGATTTGGACATTGATTCACATAGTGTCCCAACTCCTTACAGATGAAGAATTATACATTTGAAACCTTTTTCCAACCCTTGAAATCGCGTACTTGGTTTCATTTTTCTCCACACTTATAACAAACTCCCATTCCCTTCAAGAATTTACCAAGGTGATTCTTTCCACAGTTATCACATATGGTCAAATCATTCTTTCCCCTCTTCCCTTTATCTAGCTTTCTCTCTTCCATCCTTTTCTTCTCTTTCTTCCCTTCAAATCCATAGGACTCAGAGAATTATTTACCTGTCTTATTAACATCTGATTCTATTTCTTCATATGATGAGAATACGTGGGAGAATTTTTTTTAAATGTCCTCTTAATACCATGAAAGATATTATCCTTCTTAATCTTTCGATCATGCGTATTCTTGGAATTCTCATTCCATCTACTAGTTTCCATTTCTAAAAAATGGCATACACTGGGTTAGTTTATGAATTGAAATGAATAATTCCAAACTTGTAAAATACCTTAACGTAAATTGAAAATATTATGCATATAATATATAATCATAAAATGTTTTATTTGAGGATGTATTTACTCATAAATCCTCCATAATGGCTTATAATGAAAAAGTGAATTTTCATAAGCATATCCCTTGGGAGTGTCATAACCAAGAGTGCAGCAATGCCCGTTTTCATGTACCAGGATACCCCGAGACAAGCCCGACACTCCTTGTTAGAGTTTTCACTCCTAGGTACATATGTGCTAGAGCCACCTCTACTTGATCGTATCTGGACCGGGATGTCTTGTTTAGATATACACAAAATCTCTACATTACCAAAATTCTAGGAAGTTGTTCTATACTAATACTCAATGTCTATCTTAAGGTAAGGTTCCCAAATCCGATTTTATCTACATCTATTTGCAAGGTTATTTCAAAACATTCTCGGATACCAAATGTAATGCACCAATCCTTGAAGCCCAGATTCAGTGCATTTTTTTAATACTTTGGCATGATTATAAAGAATCATGTCAGGAAAGACTAATCAGTTTAGCAGTATTGGAAAATAGATTACATACATGAACCTTACATTACAAATTAGAAAATAAAACACAACATAATTTTTCTTTTGAAAATTCCATTAATCCCCTATCTTAAACAATATTATCAATCATAATACACTTCTAGAAATTCGGGGAAAATAAAACATAAGAAAGGGGTGAGATCAAACACTTAGTAAGAATAAGAAATATTATGGAAGATAATATAAACATTAGGCATGGTAAATAATTGAAAACACATGCCTTTACAAATAATAAACTTGTACAATTTATGGCAGGAATATGAGCTGAGTAAATAATTCCATAATAAAACATATTCATGGGTAGTATACTTGTCTAATTACAACATGAACCTTAAATATTATTTTCATAATGAGGTAATGTATAATGCTAGAAATTCTAAAAAAAAATCAAGGACCCGACCAAGATCACTAAAAATGATTAAGGCCTAAGCCAAAACCATATATCAAAATGGGAAAGTCCTCATCCAATTCCACGTTTAATTGCCTCAGGAGACCTACCGATACACCGAGGATCTATAGCAGGATCCACCCGTCACGTACTATGTCCAATACATTCCTCATATAAGAAGGTTGAAACATAACATAAACATTCGTATTAAAACTAACATACTAAATGTCAATACATTAACCGTAAACCATGAATGGTATAAAAATAACACATCCACGTTCAAAAATATTGTAAAACCTTCAATAAAATATGTAATATTTGTATCATAATAAATCATTCTCGATCAAGAATAATATTCCATAAAGGATGTTGACGTAGTTGAAAATGATTAGTAAAAATCTTTCAGATAAATACCCCATTTTCATGAAATCATTTAAAAGTCATATGAAGGAAGTCATTTAAAAGATAGTTTTGAATCAATGTGTCCCATACTACTTTGAAACATTTTAATGAAATTAACATTTTAAAACATTCAACTCCATATAAATAAATCCTTAAAACCATTTTGAAAACGTGGACATTAATGAGAAAGGTTCAGAAGAATGAATCTTTAAAACATTTAAAATGATGTTTCTGTAAAAATTATCTTAAAAATAATCCATTTGAAAACCCTTTTAATAATTATGGACATGGATAATAAATATGTCCTAGTAGATACTTATGTAAAAACAACACCAGATAATAATGATATTGTGAAATTAATCTTTACCTTACACTTTCCTTTGGTCGAGGGTAATTTTAACCTCATGTATAATGGTCACAGTTTGTTATTAAATTATAACAGAACCATATTCATATTTATTATATCATAAATGATTAATTTATTACTTTATACAACCCATTTAATAATTATTTCCATGTTAAATTAACATTTTGGGTAATAAACCCTTTCTTTATCATACATGTTTTAACTTGTTATTCTTAATCATATAATTTAGATCATGATTTAAAAACATAAATCAATATAATATTTGATTTATATTTAATATATATATAGAATATAAATATTTATAATAGATAGATATATTAAATGGAAGGCACCGTTTATGGAGATGGTAGGCCATATGTACACATTAATGATGTTTCTGTTTTAATATCGCATAAAACGGAAGTCAGTGAATAAGATATATGTAACTAAATAAACATATATAGATCTATATATATTAAGTAGAATTATTATGTCATATAGTACATACTTAATAATAATATATATTTTTATAATCATCGTTGAATTGTGTACTTGAGAATGAATCTCATCGCGTCCTAAAGACTGTAATCTGTACGTACGCACAAGCAGAAGTATCATTATATTGATGGTGAAATAATATATAATTGGATGGTATATCATATATATAAAATCATTAACATGTTATATTTATTATTTACATCAGTTATACTCATTAATATACCCATCCAAATAATGATGTGTTTGAATAACAAACTACACCACGACGTGGAGACAACAAGCCGTATGCACGCACGTATGGTGACATTGTAATTTATATAATGTATAGAATAATGAATATGATTGGACCATATTTATTGTAACATCATAGTATCAAGAAGGTACTGGAGTTATTATTTGAGTATGGAAACAACAAAGAACAAGGAAGTGTAAGAATAAAAGAACTTTATAGAGGGTGGAAAAATCATTATCCCTTCTTCGTGTGTTTCGTTATGAGTTAATCAAAATGGATCCTTAGGTTGGATTTATGATCAAATTATGTCCTCTAGGAAAAATTAAGTAATTTTTTAAGGATATTTGGTTAGGGGTTGTCTGATCCAAATGGCTTTGGAGGTGTGATTTTGAGAGAAGGGGGTGTACCCTATTATAAGAGAGGTGAGGGTCACTTTAGGAAAATATTGAAATATTATTTAATAATAAAATCTTCTTTGGATTATAATGGCTCAAAAATGATTTATTTCTAGTATAATGTGGGGACGAGTCGAAAATATCTCATCCAATATGTTTTATACAAGTTTAGGTTACTATTTTAACCTTATCTTTTAGATTTAACTCTTAGTTAAATAGTTTATCTTTTACCATATCTTCTTCTATTCTTACTCTATATGGTTAATAAACATACACTAAACATCTAAGAGAACCTCAAGTGGTTCATTAATAAAATATAAAATATTATTTAAGACATTTTACCAAAACATGGGTTTTTAAAAATATTATATCAACCAAAAATATAGTATTAGTTTGAAAAATTAATTTTTGTCAATTTTGACACTATTTTGTATTTTGTTTTTGAGAAAGTCATAACAACCGTATAACTTTGAGAAAAATATATCTAATCAAACCTAAAATGTCAAATTATCCTAGAAAATTATTGGAATTCATCATAAGTATCAATTAACATTTATTTGGATATTTATAATATCAATTATTTTAATATTACATTAATAAGTTAATTACTGAATCATCATTGTGTCATAAATAAATTAATTTATTTAATGTCTAAAAATAATAAATAAAAATACCATTAGGTAGGAAATATTTTTAACTTTATAAATAATATTTACATTAGAATTTATATTATGTTTAACCCTATATAAAAAATGGTTTAGTTATTAAACATTGAATTTAACATTTTCAACTCTTCTTTAAATAAAATAATAATAAATGTCCTAATCTAATCCAATTGGACCAAAGTGGATCATATTTTATTGCTAAGATTTTTTTTGAAGTGCACTTATACAATAGAATTAGTACATGTGTTGGGGTAATTATAATATCATTTTTACCTTTAATTACCCTATTTACTTTTAACCGCGGTAAATAAAAGTCAGAAGTTACTATTCACTAAAAATTATTTTAATCTTATTGAACCAAATTTTACTTACTGATTTCAACCCTGTCTCTTGGATTTTTGGATTTCAACTCACAGAAGTGGTAAAATTATGTTTTTTGTAAATTTACAAATGCTCCTTGAAGTTGTGTAAAAACGTTAAAAAGTTCAATAAAATTTTATACATCTAATTTTATTATAAAATGACTTCAATGAATTAAATTGAACATATAAAGGTATTATATATCTATTTTGACTTAAAATAAATACATATAAAATAAATAACTATTTAAATAAAAAGTTGGTTTTAAATAATAATGTAGTGTCTTTCACTATTCATCAAAAATCGAATGTTTTCAGAAAAATACAAAAAATTCACCCTAAGATAATTTTGATATTATTAATTCCAAAATGAAGTCTATTTTAATAAATCAAAACATATAATTAGAATTTATTAATTTAAAATTAATTCCTATTGTCAAAACCAAAAGGCAGTTTTTAAAAAGTAAAAACTATCAAAAGATTGACATGTGTTTATGTCAAATTTAAATGTGAAAATTCATATAATGACCTAAATTGTGTTAAATGATAAAAATATAGTTTAATTATACATCCAAACCATTCAAATTTATTATTTAACACTATAAATTATGTCGATTAAAAATGTTGTTTTCAATTAAAAATTAGTATTTTTCAGTATTCGTCAAAATACGAAAGTTATCTGAAATGTACCAAAAATTTATCAAAACTAAATTTTTGTGTCTCGATTATAAAGAATAATTTATTTTCATTAAATTAAATATATAAAAGTGTCAAATATTTTTGTAAAATGATTCTCCATTGGATAGACGGTAAAATTGCATTTTTTGAAAAATACTTCTGTTATATGAAAAATTGATTTTGTCCTAATATTGTGTCTAAGAAACACAAAATTTGAATGTTTAAATTATATAGGATATATATAAAATTAAAAATACAGTTAATAATATTCATAACCTCTTTTTAAATAGAAGTTTTGGTAAGTCGTGGTGCACTCAAACTCATTGTTGAGTGTAGCGCAAGTTATTGAATTTCATTGAATAGATAACATACTATGAAATCTTGGGGTGTTACATTAGGTGATTATAATATCACCACACTACATGAATCAGGATAGATATTATAGAACTTATTGAATTGAAATGAGCGTCCAATAGAATCCCATATACTGGTTGACTTAGTGAAAAGCTATTCCTACATTAATCTTGTATGATTCTAGGTGATTGTTTCAAAAGATAACCCACAAAGGAGACAGTACTAGAAACCATATCGATGTATAGAAACTGAAAAAACACACCATAAAATAATCAAAAACCAACGAGATGAAACTAAAAAACCCCTGAGGTATCAACACTCCAATCTCAAAGGGTCAAACATATTATCCTTTTCCCAATAGCACATTCACTTTACTATAACCTGGTAGAATAAAATATTAAAATGCATTAGGAAAAGTTAAGGTATCACCAAGTGTTCCATAAGATGTTTTCATAATAAATAGACTAAATTATGATATCAATTTTCAAATATAAAGGAAATGGAAGTACAATTTAATATTTTACTCATTATATTATTTTCATTTAAAATGTTTGAATCATTTAAAATACTGGATAAATATTTTTTTTGTATGTGAACTGTTTTATATAAATCAACTAGGCCTGAGTAAAATAGTTTTTCAATTAATAGAATATATATAAATGTAATAAAAAAACTAATAGAACAATGTCTAAATTACCTATCATACATTATTTACGGGCTATAGGATCCTCACACTCTCAAATGAGTGACCACATGAAATATTCACTCCCACTTTTGGGAAATTTATAGTCATACACTCTAACAAATGAGATAATTAGAAACTGGACATGGTTTAGTTAGTCTTTTCATTATCAACCCATTTCTAGTTATTTTCTATTATAACATTATTTTCTGAATCGACTATTAACTACCTAGTCTCCCATGTGCTTCAATAAACCAATCAATAATTGGATAACAATTTCAAATCAATTCAAAAAATATCTCCATTTATTATTTCAATATTCAAATTTCATTCCAAATACAAAATTAAGGTGTTTCTCATCATTTCATGCATTTTATAAATAAAACCATCATAGGTTTTTAACAAATAAATTTTATAAATTTTCCTAAATCAATTCTCAAAAAAATTTACAATTTCCATCATTTCCCAAAGTACACCAAAAATTCAATTCCATTAGAATTTATGGTTTTCCTCAAAATCCATACAAAATAAATTAAAATAAAAAATTTCACCGAATTGTGTTTTAATAATTCAATTGAAATAAATTTAATTGAAATCCAAAAAAATAGAGGGTTTTTATATAGAATATCTAAACAGAACCGCATACCTTTAGCAGGAAACGAACCCAACTAAACACTACAATGATATTTTTCCACAAATAAAAATGGTAACCAAGTTCTAATTAATGAATCTAGAATCAATATTCAAATTATGAAAAATTAAGATCAATAAAATAGATGATTATCTAAAAACCCTATATAGGAATCAAAGGGAGTGAGGGAGAATGAATTTTAAAATAATTACATATTATATAGGGATTGAATGAGATTCTTTACCCTTTTATTGGCCTAATAAGGGGTTTATAGGATCCAAAAATGGCTCTTTAGGGCCTCCAATAACAGAGATTTTATGATATGATGCATTGGGGTTGGGTGGGTGGTAAAAAGGGAGTTTTTTATTTTTTTATAATTTTAGAAAATCAATGTTTTAAAACCCTAATATTTTTTTGAAATATATTTTATTTAAATAATTTTATTTTTTTTGATGTGTTTCATTACACACATTACCAACTTAGCTTATGTTACACGTAAGATATATTTTATATGAAACAAAATTTTATTATCCTAATTATTTAAAAAAGAAAATTATTTCCCAGCCATTAAAATGGAGGGTATGAACACGATTAACTAAATTATGAAATATGGTTTACACATTCATATATAATTCTTTGAACAATTATTTATAAATGAATGTAAAACAATTTTTGAATTAAAAGTGAATTTTATTTCTAAAAAACACTTTAAATATTGACAAGTTTGTTTTATACCAATAAATATACAAATAACACTTTTTGAATTATACTAAAGAAATTTTTAACATTCATCATAGGTGTTTTCTAGACCTGATATAAGAACTAATCCAAATTTATGCATAAGGATAGATTTTTATAATAATACAATTTTACTATCTTCGAGCAGAACACCTATTTTAGATATAGTTTCAGAAAGTTATATAATTTATCTTTTAAAAAATAAACTTATTCTTTGAAATATTCATATAAACATTTATAGTGGTTTAATTTTTAATATTTTTCTAGTTTGTTTCATGTTTTCATGAATTGGGGAAAAATATAACTTTTTAAATTAAAAAACATTTTCATCAAAATAGTTTATTGTGTTAAATTATATTTATTATTGATTTTAATGAATAATTAGATCAAATTTTTATCATTTAATCTAATTTAGGTCATTGGATCCAATATCACATTGAAATTGGATATAAAAAATTAGCTAATATTGGGAATTTTTCTCCTTTATAAAAATGTTTTGTCATTTAGTAAATGAGATTAATTTTAAATTAATGTTAGCCTATTTAATGTTGAGAATTTTTAAAAATGGATTCCATAATTGGAAACAGAAGTTCTAAATTTAGTAAACATTTACCTTTTATTTTTGGGTAAAAGTAATAGTAACATTAGTAATTTTTATTACCATGGTTATGGGTAAAATGGGTAATTTAGGGTAAAATTAATATTATAAATATTAGATAATTACCATTAAACATTATCAAATTCCATTTGATGAAGTGAAATCTACCATCAAAATGTGATATTATAAAATTTTAAATTTAATTGGCACTTTTCGATGAAAATGACTTGGATATTAATAAAATCAAAGAGAGTGACAAAATTTCACACACTTACTTTTGTTAAGTTTAGTAATTATATTACAGGTTTAAATTGAATATTTGTTAAAATATATATATTATTTTCAATTCTAATCGTATTATCTCAATCTTTGAAATTTATTTTCTAATTTTAGTGATGTAATATTTATTAAAAATAATTACACAATGATGGTGTAGTAATTATTCAATGAAATAAAAAGTCAATTAAGTGACATTGAAGATATAAAAATCATTAAAAATTGATTTAAATAAGGTAATAAACGAATTTAATAGCTTAATAAGACATATTAGGGATGAATTGAATTAATTTTCCCAAACTTATCTTACTTTATTGATTTTCATAATGTCAACATAATGACTGGTGTCAACATTGACACTAATGATATTTTATGATTATAATATTTTATTAAACTAGTTAAAAGACATAAAAATACTAAATAATGAAAAATGGGATATTTAATGGTTGAAAATCAAATAAATGGAAAATTTTTGTTTCAATTTACACCTTATAAGTAAAACTCTCAACCTTTTAATATTGAAAATGTTAGTACCATAATTGAAGTTAAAACAGGTTAACAAATGTTTAATCAAAAAGATAATTTTTAAAATTAAAATAAACCTTGTATAAAATGTATTAGGTGTTGGGATTATACCATATGCAAAAAATATCTTGTAATTCTATTCCATTTTGAGGTAATTTTGTTGAAATTTAATTTGTTATAAATTAATATTTTGAAAAATTCCAATAGTGCCTGTCACCTTTATTATAAATATACATATCATCCATCATCTCATTTCTCCTCACTGACTCTTATATCTTGTCAAAAATAATATAATTATCTTCTAGACATATATAGATTAATTATAAAGGTTATATTCTTCCCAATGTATTAACTCTAGTGTACTTTATAGGAGATCTAAAAGAGTCATTTCAAAAAATAGGTAGTCAATCAAACCAATCCCTATTTTTTATAATATTATATAACTTATCAAAATATATGATATATATCATAAAATAAAAAAATATCTTCCTAGATACGATGAAATATTATTATGTTTTTTAAAGACCATTATACATCCCATTTCCTATCAAACAAGAAGTGAACATATCGCTCATGTCTACATACAACTTGTTGTCCTCACATTGCGATACAATCCATTTTCCATAACCATATTTTATGAGTGGTAAATAATATGGTTTTAATTGTTATATATGATATTTAATTAATAATTATACTTACTTAATGATAATAACATATCTAACTTATTACCATCTAAATTTTTGGGAAATGATAATGTCGCTCTGCATATGTATGGGTTTCCATATCCACAATGCGATGCTATTCCTTTTTAAAATATATTTTCCAAGGATTGAAATAAGGATTAATTTTTTGAATATATATGATATGTATAACATAGAAATAATTTGGAATGAAAATATATCGTATAATTTTTCTTTCTTCTAATTTTAAAATAATATTAAAACAACGTTCATGTATAGGTATGGCCTACCATCTCCTTGAATGATGTATTTTATTTTATACGTATTAAATTTATGAATCAATATGAATGCAACACCCCATGATTTTATAGTATGTTATCTCATTAAACTTATTTAATAGATTGTGCTACACGCAACACCGAGTTCAAGCACATCATGACATATCAAACTAGCTTTTTAAAAAGTGGTTATGAATAGTATTAATGAAATTTTGAATTTAATATATATTCTATATTATCTCAACATTCATAATTTTTCTTTCTTTGACATAATATGAGGAAAATTTCACATTTTTAGATAAAAGAATTATTTTCCAAAATATTTAGTTTTTTCACCTTTTAATGGAGAACCATTATTAAATAAAATATTTGAAACTTTTATATATTCAATTTAATTAATTTAAATTATTATTTAGAAACAGGACATAAAAATTTAGTTGGGATAAATTTTTGGTACTTTTCTGATAACATTCATATTTTGATGAATAGTAAAAAAAAATTTAATGGAAAACCAAATTTTTAAAGGGAATAATTTAGAGTATAAAATTACTAATTTGAGTGGTTTTAAGTAAAATTATATTATATTATTTTCATTTAATATAATTTAATTAATTTTAAGTAATTTTACATTTAAATTGGACATAAACACATGTCAACCTTTTGATAGTTTTTACTTCTTAAAAACCCGCATTCTTGTTTTGAAAACTATAATTAATTTCTATTTAATTAATTCAACTTATATGTTTTTAATTTGGTAAAACATAAATCATTTTTGAATTTGGAATATCAAAATTATATTTAGGATATTTTTGGGTATTTTGTTTGAAAACATTCAATTTTCGATTAATACTGAAAAACACAGTGTTATAGATAAAAACCAGCCTTTTCATTTAAATAATTATTTTTAATTAAAAATTTATCTTAAACTCAAAATAGATACATAATATATATATTAGTCCAAGGCAATAAATAGGAGTAATTTTATAATAATATTAGACATATAAAATTTTGTTTTATTTTTTTAATGTCTTTTACCCACATTCTATGCACATTTGAAAATTTGCATAAGACTTAATATTACCACTTATGTGAATTGAAATTCAACAATCTAACAGACACAGTATCATCAGTAAGTAAAATTGTCACGACCTGTCCCCCGGGGCCCGTGCTGTAGCTACCCCAAGCCCACCTTCCATATGCTAGGGGCTGGAGACTACCACCAAAAGGCGTATTCCCTGATAATGGGAAGGAATTTCCTTTATATCCAGTAAACACACACAACCAAGCACACAACAAGATAAAAACACAAGTAAACTATATAGTAGAATGAGTGTGTACAGTATGTAAAAGGGGACAGAATACATTCCCAACTGGAAAGTACAAGAAAACTAAAAGTACAAGTAAAACTATGAAGTATATGTAAACTAAATAGCTCTAGTGAACACCCGCCAAGGATTCTACTTGAAGGGTAGGTACAGCTCTCGAACGATCATCTCTAAGGTACACCTCATCAATTTTCCACCTCCGAGCTGCCTCCAGTCCTGGTACTCTAGTCCTCAGTCAACGCTATTCATTGTCTGCACCAAACACAACAAGGTGCGGCTATAGCCCGTGCAGGGGTGGGTATAACAATACTCAGTAGGGACCCCGAGACCCCCGAAGGACTCTCAAAATTCAAAATGGATAAACTAAAATCATGGAAACAATAGTCAACCCCACTTAGATATATTCACATACATATACCTTGATTATCTAGTATACCCATCTTCTTCATGAGGAAACACAAGCCCCAACTTATTAGCTCAAAGCTTGACTATTCCATGAAGGAAATTATACCACGAAGGTAACACCACAAAGGTAAGTAACAAAAAGGTAACTCCACGTAGATGAATACCACAAAGGTATCACCATGAAAGAAAGTACCACACAGGTGCACCACACAAGAGAATACCACCAAGGTATCACCACAATGTAAAGAACCACATAGGTAAGTCGCACCGAAGAATACCACAATGGTATCACCACGAAGTTAAGTACCATAAAGGTATGCCACACAGAAGAATACCACAAAGGTATCACCGTGAAGGAAAGTACAACACAGGTACACCACATAGAAGAATACAGTAAAGGTATCACCACAAAGCTAAGTAAAACACCTGTATGTCACATTGAAGAATACCAAAAATGCATCACCACGAAGGAAAGTACCACATAGGTACTCCACAGAGAAGAATACCACAAAGTTATCACCACAAATGTAAGTACCACATAGGTACACTCCACAGAAGAATACAACAAAGGTATCACCATGAAGGAAACTACCACACAGGTATAACACATAGAAAAATACCACAATGGTATCTCCATGAAGGAAAGCACCCCACAGGTATGCCACAAAAAAGAATACCACAAAGGTATCACCACAGAGGAAAGGAATCCGCCCACACCAGGTGTAACTTAGGAAAAATAGTAATGATGATTAGATGTAACTACTAGATCATCTTAATTTGTTAAGAGGAAGACCCACGTAGGATCCTAAATCATCAGACCCACATAGGATCCAAAATTATCAGACCCACATAAGATCCCAGTACATCATCACACCCACACAGGATCATAGTACATCATCAGACCCACACATGATCCTAGTACATCATCATACCCAAATAGAATCCTAGTACATCATCATACCCACACACGATCCTAGTACTTCATCAGACCCACATAGGATCCTAGTACATCAACACACCCACACAGGATCCTAGTACATCATCAGACCCACAAAAGAACCTAGTAAATCATCTAACCCACACAGGATCCTAGTACATCATCAGACTCACGATGGATCCTAAGGTAGTCTGTCATGGATTCCAAGTGTGTATACATGTAGGACCCTCAATAATAGATTCACTATGTATCTGAAAGCCCAAACCCACATAGGATCCCTTTCTACAGTTACAACCAACTACAGGGTTCCCACAATAAACTTTCTTGATACCGGGAGGGTCTACTCCTCAAGCCACAGGTCGATACTCCAACTGCCATGAAGCCCCATGAAGAATTATCCCAATGGTCTTCCAGGAAAAATGGGTCTCAATGCAACCGACGATGCATCAATCGGACGCCCAATATGCATGTTATTGGCCTTTTAGTCCCGAGGGCCTGATTGGATTCATTTTCGATCCAAATAGGCCATACCCCAACTTTATATAAATAAAAAGTGTGGTATACCAAAAGGACCATCTCGAACCAAGGCTTACGGTGCCACTGACGGTTTTTCAAACAGACGCACAATGCACAAGATATGGCTGAATGAGAAAATATTGGTTGAAGTTGGTCTGTGTCCGGTCCAAACCGACTTGGCCTGCCGATGCAGCTAGGACCGCTGGCATGGCCCGACCCATGGTGTGGGGCGGTCCATGGAGGGGAAGCCCGCCGCAGCTGGCTAGACAGCCAGCCTCTCCTCCACATGGGGCAGTCGCGCGCCGCGCCATCTCTTTCTGCTAGCATTGAGTCGGTCGTGCCTTGCCTCGCCACCGCGGCACAAGGTTGCAGCTATTCACCACCGGGTGGCACGAACGTGCACTGCCACCCCTTCGTGCGTTCAGCCTAAGTGTCGGCCAACAACCTAGCTCTGCCATGGCTGACGGTCCGCGACCTTACTCCGGCGTCGCGGTCGCGCCTCCGCCTTCCTTGTGGCCGACTATAGGGACGGTCGTTGTTCCTGAGCCCTACCGATGCCGGTTTCCATCCTCCTCCATCGCGAAGAAAACTTCAAGAACCACAAATATATATAGAGAGGTTGACCATTTTTTTGGGCCCGTACCCTCCATGTTATTGTTGTAGCAAGTGGCTCAATAATTATTTAATTACAAAGAACATCAAGAATGGGTTAGGGGGTATTCAAAACAATAAACCCTATAAGTTACCCCACAAAATCCTCCCTCAAAGACAAAATAATCACAGGTCAACCAGTTAGTTTGATGACATGCGTTCTTTGTATAAATTCAAGAACGAGGAAGAGAAAATAAAAAACGCACAAACAAAATAAACCCCGACCTCTAGTTTATTGGAATGAAACCGCGTTTGAGGAACTGTTGGTGTTCGTCATCCCCCGCAACTATCCTCCAACGATGTCACTCGTTCATCGATCACTAGTGTAGAGTTTCGGTTTTTCTCGTCACCTCCCACTGGTACTGGCTCCATCGTCCATGGGTTTGGCATCACTGCACACTGTCAGCACTTCGTTTCTTGGCGAAGCAGTTCCAAGACCTCTCACCAAACTCTATGTAAAAAAAGAGGGGAAGGGTGTTCATCATTCATGGGATTAATGGAGGCCAATTAATTAGGAACCATCCTAATTCCCCAATGGTGTGGTTACATAGAATTGAATGGTCAAGCCATTTATTGGATATAAATGTTGCTAATACCACCTTACCTCTCGACCATTGGAGGAATATAATAAGAATAAAATAATAAAGTTATTTTAATTATTCTATTAAAAGTTAAAAATACTATATTTTTCTCTGTACCTACTACAGTAAAAGTGAAGGTCTCTTAAAGTGAATATCGGCACTGTGAGTTCAATGGTGTCCTCAGATTTCAATTCCGAGCATCGGTTCAAATGTTACAAAATGCCACTTGCGTGTTTACTGAACGTAGCCAAAACAATGTTCAGAAAATTAATAACAGTCACCCTTGACCCACACAGGTCGAGGTTAGGCTTGGCCTAAGTGAAACATGCCCCCAAATAACCCAAAGGTACTCTCATATTTCTAATCCGATATACCGTTTAAATCTTATAGATTTTACAATAAAATAATTGTCACTTAATTATTTTATTTTTGGCCAAAAACATTCATTCACTGGTGGCCCGCACCAACCAATGTTAGTATCTACCTAAAGAGAGTATACCCTCATGAGTTCAGAGATAGTCTCAGATTTTCAATCTGAGTTACCATTTTTGAGTTATATTAATTTAAAAAATAAAATAATTTATTTAATTATTTTATTCACGATTATTCCATTTTTGGGTTTTCTCACAGGAGGCTCGCGCCGACTAAACATAAGTAGCGCCTAGGGTAAACCAGCCATCCTAAATGAAACGGTGCCCTCATATTTCTGATCCGAGTTACCATTTATAATTTATTCCACTTTTTCAGGAAAACTACTTACAAGCGCTAATTAAAACTTAACGAAACTTTGATGGATCATTCTAGGCACACTGGGCCTTGGAATCATGCACTGTTAGATTTCACCTTCTTGAAATAATTCTATATAATAAAAACAATTATACGGAATTTTCCGGACATTAGATTCTCCCCACATTAGGTATTCACATCCCTGAAAGCCACAATAAAAGATAAACAACCAAAAGAGGGTAACGAGCATGAATCTGAGCCTCCCGCTCCTATGTGCTCTCTTAGAGTTCTCATGCTGCCAGCGTACGTGCACCCAATGATTCAACTTCCCATGAAGGACTTACTCATGTAGATCCTAAATATCAACTAGAATGTCCAAAAATGTCTCTCTATCATCGATGTTGAACTCGCCATGGTCGATGATGTGATATGGGTCATGCACGTATATTCTCAGTTGGGATACGTGGAAAACGTCTTTCACCTGGTGAAACTGGGGTGGAAGAGCTAAGTGGTAAGCCACCTCACCAACTCTAATGAGGACCTGGAGGGGTCCAATGAACCTCAGAGATAACCTTCTACACCGAAAAAATCTCTGCAATCCTTGTCAGGGTGAGACCCATAAGAATACGTGGTCCCCCTCCGGGAACTCCAAGGGTTTCTGTAACTTGTTGGCATAAGACTTCTGCCATCTTTGTGTAGTCTTCAATTGCTGAAAAGTGAGACATCGTGATACAAACTCTTCCACTGCTTTCTTCATCTCTAGCTACAAGTACTGATGTAGGAGGTCCTCGTACATCTTCACCACAACAGGATGTACCGCCAGAGGGGACGTATGGAACTCACTCAGGACCTCCTCCTGAAGTGCCACTAGTACCATGGTACATCCTCTAAAGAGGACTATATGCTCCCAAAATTTAGAAAATCCATAATGGTATTTCCCTAATGATGTCTAAGCTTGTCGTGACTTGTAGTCAATTCCCCCAAGTTGCACCTCCCTGACTCTTTGAAGGAGTGGGGGAGTAACTATAATAGAATGAAGATAAGCTGGTCCATCTCGATCCTCATAGGATATCTGGAAAGCGGCTAGCTGCTATGTCGCCTCACTCAGCAGCTACAGGCCAGACCTCCTACTGAGTGCATCTTCTACCACATTCCAATTTCTAAAAGTGTAGATTATCTCAATGTAATAGTCCTTGAGGAACTCTATCCACTCCATTGGGAACTGAAAACTAAAAAATCCAACTACCACGAGGGTATGGCTGGCCGACTCAATAGTGATCGGAATCACAGTCATATGCGTGAGTTTATCCTATGATTCCTAGTTTTTGTTTTCACTGGCTAAAGAAAACCTCATCCCAGCATTGTAGATAGACCAAAACATTTTTGACTAATACATTAAATTTGAGTGTGAACTGTGGATGTTCAGTCCATACCCAAACTAACATCGTAAGGCCTCAACACTGCCACACATGGGTTCAAACCGAAACACTCACCTCAAGGGTAAGATCACATTGTCGGCATATGTGTGATTATTGAGTCTCCTCCCAAATATATCTCCAGACATGAGGGTCAAGTCAACGGCTTAACCAAAAACTCTAGGTCATGAACAAGATTCATGGAAAGAAGGAATGATTAGTACCTATGTATTTTTCTACGACAGGTAGTTGTTGACACAGACCATACATTTAATCATTCCAAGATCCCTTGGGTTGCACTCCATGACTGCATGCAGCTACTCTATTCTCTTTTCCTCTAGCTCCCTGAGCCTGGTGGGGTCCACAAAATTGGGGGTGGTTGTAACATGTCAAAAAATACAGCACCTCATGATGCACTTCTTACTCTACTTCCACATATTCTATCCAACAGATTCATCTATCCCAAACAATTCTTATTTACAAAACATTTTACATGCCCAACTCTCTTAGACTGGTGCCAGTTTCCTGCTTTCCCACTACTAACATTCATTGGCTGTATCCTCCCAGCCAATGAACATTCAACCACAAAGTTACTCTCTAGAATCCCAATAGAAGTAGGAATTCATAAAGGAATAGTGCTGCATCATACATCCTTAAACACACTACACTTGAATGTTTGAGACCTAAAGCATTGATTGTATCGTATTCATCGAGTACCAGGAATGATCAGTACGCCTCGAGGAATACTCAGCTACCGACATGTCGTCCTGCAGAAGCTGTAGAAGTTCTAGAGAACTCTCAAACACCTTCTCAAGAAATTCCTCAGCCACATGTGATTCATGATCACCTCAAAACCTAAGGGGTGTCTGATGTTGAATCATGCACAATCCACTAAGCCTATATGTTTCCTCTACCGATACTACCGATTGGAACTACTGACCAACAGGCAGTGATATAACTGACACACAACTCGAAGGTACTATCTCAAGAAATGGTCCACATACCGAAGCCTCATAAAAATGTGGAAAATCCTCATGGTCACTCAATGAAAAAGTCTAGTAGATAAAATCACCATATACTCTACTAGTGTATAAACTAGGCGAAAAAACTCTAGCAACTGCATCCAGCCATCCCTCAGCTGCGTGGGAATCTATCTCGCCTCGAATCCTTGGAGGCCTCTACCGCTAGAACTCGTGAAATACGCTTAGTCGGCGTGCACCGTCCACCAGTGCGTCTTGTGGTAACTACATCCCAATGGGTGACAGTGTTGCTGGTACACCACCTGAAGGTGACAACATAGTAAAAGGGCCATACACTAGAGCCTCTTCGCTCGGTGGCCGTCATCGTGTACTCCCTTGGGAATCCTAACTCGCTGTCTACATAGTGGCATCCAGATAAAAAAAGGTGCAACACAGTCATTAAGTTATACTTGGTGAGCTATCCTAGAGCAATCGAAACGAAAACTTTTCAAAAACACACGCAATCAGTGTTTTCATGCACTGAGTCGAAAATCAGAATCTAGGGTCTTGGCGTATGGATACATCAGCTTCCACACCAACACTGGATTCCCCAAACTGAAAACAACACTCATAAAACTAAACAATATTTCCACACAGAAAAGATTAGGGTCCTAGTTCTATTGTAGAACCGACACCTCTGATACCAATTTGTCACGACCCATACCCCGGGGCCCGTGTCGTGACTACCCCAAGCCCTCCATCTATGGGACAGGGGCTAGCGACTAGCACTGAATGCATATTCCCTGATACCGGGAAGGCATTGCCTTTATATCATGTAAACACACACAACCAAGTGCACAAGAATATACAAACACATGTAAACTGTATAGTAGAAAGAGTGTGTACGGTAAGTAAAAGGGGCCAGAATACAAGTCCAAAGGAAATGTAAAAGAAAAATGAAAATAAAAATAAAACATTGAAGTACAAGTAAACTGAATAGCTCCGGAGAACACTCGCCAAGGATCCTACCTAAAGGGTAGGTACAGCTCTAGAATGGTCATCTCTGCGGTACACCGCATCAAATATCCACATCTGAGTTGCCTCCAGTCCTGGTACTCGTGTCCTTAGTTAGCATTGTCTGTCATCTGCACCAAACACAACAAGGTGTGGGAATATCCCATATAGGAGTTAGTGTAACAATACTTAGAAGGGACCCTGAGACCCCTGAAGGTCTCTCAAAATCCAAAAAGGATAAACTACATGCATGGAAACAACAGTTAACCCAAATTACGTATATTCTCATACATGTACCTAGGTTATCAAGTATACCCATGTCATTCATGAGGAAACACAAGGCCCAACTTATTAGCTCAAAGCTCAACTGTTCCACGAAGGAAAGAATAACACGAAGGTAACACCATGAAGGAAAGGACTCCACTCACACCAGGTATAACTTAGGTATGGTAGTAAAGATGATCAGTTGTAACGACAAAATCATCTTACTCTGTTAAGAGGCAGACCCATATAGGATCCAAAATCATCAGACCCATATAGGATCCAAAATCATTAGACCCACATATTATATTAGTAAATCATATGACCCACACACGATCCTAGTACCTCATCAGACCCACACATGATCCTAGTACATCATCAGACCCACACAGGATCCTAGTACATCATGAGACCCACAGAGGATCCTAGTACATCATCACACCCACACATGATCCTAGTACATCATCATACCCACACATGATCCTAGTACATCATCACACCCAGATAGGATCCTAGTACATCATCAGACCCACAGAGGCTCCTAATACATCATTAGACCAACACAGGATCCTAGTACATCATTAGACCCATGAAGGATCCTAGAGTAGTCCCACATGGATTCCTAGAGTAGATTTAGGTGGGACCCTAAATCACAGACCAATGAAGGAACCCAATGCACAGACCCTCATAGGATCCCTTTCTAATGTTACAGTCACCAATAGGGTTCCCGCACTAAGCTCGCATGATACCGTGAGGGACCGCTTCTCAAGACACATGTAAATACTCCAACTACCAAAAAGTCCCATGATGAAGTATCCCAAAGGTCCTCCACGAAAAAGGGGTCTCTACGCAACTGACGGTGCGTCAACCAGATGCCCAGTCTGCATTTTATTGGCCTATTAGTCCCAAGGGCCCGGTTGGATTCGTGTTCATTGCATCCCGACCATACCCCAACATTATCTAAATCTAAAGTGGGTTTTATTAAAAAGACCGTCTTGATCCAAGATTTCTGACATTGTAGACTGTTCGTCAAACGGACATCCAAAGCTCAAGATATGGACAAAAGAGCGAAAATGGGTGGAAGTTGGTCCGGGTCCTGTCAGACCGACCTGACTCGGCCTGGGTAAACCCGAACCGGTTCAGGTCAACCCCGCCCATGAGCTCCAGCCCGGCCCGCTGTCATGGCCCACAGCGGCCGACCGACATCGAGCCCGCTGTACCTCACCTCACTACCGTGGCACAAGGCCACGACTCTTCTCAACCGAGAGGTGCGAAAGTGCACCTCTGCCCCTTCGCGTGACTGGCTGGAGTGCCAAACGCCGCCCTAACTCCGCTGCGGTCAACGAACTGTGGATATTTTCTGGCGGTGCGGTCATGCCGACGCCTTCGTTGAGGCCGATTGTAGTGTCAACCGCTATTCCTGAGCCCCACCAATGTCGGCCGCCATCCTCCTCCATCACGAAAAACAAATCAAGAAACACAATTATTTGCGAAGAGTTCGGGCCATGTTTGTTTGGCCCGCACCCTCCATGTTAGGGAGGTTGCATGTTGCTCAATAATTCTTGACTCACTAAGAATTTCAATAACGGGTAAGAGGGTATTCAAAACAACAAACCCTAAAAGATACCCCGCAACATACTCCCACAAATATGAAAGATTCACAGGTCAACCCATTAGTCAGTTGACCCATGTTCTTTGTATAAATTCAAGAATGGGTAAGGGGAAATAAAAAATGCACAAACGAAACAACTCCTACCTCAAGTTCATTGGAGAGCATCCGCTTTTGAGGAAGTGTCAGAATTCATCATCCCCCACAACTAGCCTCCAACAATGTCACTCATTCATCGATCTCCAGTTCAGGGCTTTGGTGTCACTCATCACCCCCCGCTGGTACTAGCTCCGTCCTCCAAGGGTTTGGCATCACTGCACTTTGTCAGCACTTCGTTGCTTAGTGAAGCATTGCCGACACCTCTCCTCAAGCTCCATTTAAATAGAATAGGGGAAGGGTGTTGAACTTTCATGGGATTAATGGAGGCCAATTAATTTAGAACCTTCATAATTCCCCAATGGTGCGGTTAAATTGAATTGAAAGTTCACGCCATTTATTGGCTTGACACATCGTCGGTCCCACCTTACGGCTCGTCCGTTGGAGGAGTAGAAAAAAATAAAATAATAATGATATTTTATTTATTCTATTAAAATTTAGAAAAACTAACATTTTCTCTGGACCTACTGCAGTTGAAGTGAAGGTTATCTTAAGAGAATATCGGTGCTGTGAGTTCAACGGTGTCCTCAGATTTCAATTCCAAGCCCCAGTTAAAAATTTATAAAAGGCCGATTGCGCGTTTACTGATCGTACACAAAATTAATAACAGTCACTCTCGACCTACACCGGCTGAGGTCAGGCTCTACCTAAGTGAAATAAGCCCCAAAGAACCCGACGGTACTCTCAGATATCCAATCGGAGTTACCGTTTAAAAGTTATGGATTTTAAAATAAAATAATTGTCACTTAATTATTATATTTACAACCAAAAAATAACATTCATTTGTGGCCTGATCCAACCAATGTTAGTATCTTCCTAAAAAGAGTATACCATCATGATTTTAGTAGTGGTCACAGATTTTCAATCCGAGTTACCGTTTGTGAGTTATAAGAATTTGAAAAACAAAATAATTTATTTAAGTATTTTATTCACGATTATGCCATTTTTGGGTTTTCTCATAGGAGGCTCGCGCCGACTAAACATAAGTCGCGCCTAGGGTAAACCCCATCCTAAACTTAACAGTGCCTCAGATTTTTTATCCAAGTTACCATTTAAGAGTTATGCTACTTTTTTAAGAAAGCTACTTACGAGAGCTAATTAAAATTTAACCAAACTTCGACGGATCATTTTGGGCACTCCAGGCCTCGGAATCACGCGTTGTCATATTTCGTGGTCTCAAAATAATTCCATAAAAAAATATACATAATTTCAGGTACATTAATAAATTTGATTCAATGGGATGAAAATAGTTTTTGATGAATAGTAACTTTTTGATTTTTTTACCACCGTTAAATATAAATAGGGTAATTAAAGGTAAAAATGATATTATAATTACCCAAACACATGTCCTAATTCCATTATAGAAGAGTATTTAAAAAAACGAAACTTTAGGAAAAATTTATGATCATTTTTGATCCACTTGGATTAGATTTGGATATTTATTATATTTTATTTAAAGAAGAGTTAAAAGTGTTAAATTAAAATTTTATTAATTAAACCTTTCATAATATAGAGTTATAAATAAGATAAATTCGACTATAAATACTCCTTTGAAAGATAAAATTATTTCCATTATCATTGTAATTGTTTATAATTTAAAACATTTAATAATTAAATTTATTTTTTTAGACAATGATGATGCATTAAATACATTATTAATGAAAGATTGACCTAATTGATATTATAAATATTAAAATAAATTTAAATTGAGACTTTTGATTCCATCCACAAATTTTATAGGTGAATATAAAATTTTAAGGCTGAATTAATGTATTTTTACAAAGTAATCAAGTTGTGATGACTTGAACAAAAAATACTAAATTGTGTTAAAATTGAAATAAATGAGTTTTTAAAACAAATACTATTTTATTAAATGATATAATATTATGAAAAATATACTATTCACCAATGGAATTATATAATGATATATATGTCATTAATGATCCACTTGAGGTTTTTTTGTCATTTTTAGTATGTTTATTAACCATGTAATAATAAAATACAAGAAGACATGGTAAAAGTCAAACTATTTAAATAACAGTTATATCTAAAATATTTGTTTAAAATGATGACCTAAACATGTCTAAACCACATTTTTTAGAGGTTTTGGACCCATAACCACCATATCCTTGAAATAAATTCATTTTTAAAATTAGAAACTGAAAATGAGTTTATAATAAAATAATATTTTGAGCTTTTCCTAATGTTTCCCTCACCTCTATTATAAAAGGGTAGGTCACCTTCTGTCAAATTCACAGCTCCAAATCCATTTGGCTCAGACAAACCCTACGATAATATCCTCCCAACTACCCTAATGTTATCCTAGAGAACTTACTTTGATCAGAAAGCCATCCTATGGAGCCTTTTTGATCAAATCAAAAGAACGCACCCAATGAAGAGATAATTATTTCATCACCTCTTTCAATGTTTTTTTCTTCTTCTACATCCCCTTTCATTGTTTTTACCATAATAAAATAATAAATCTAGTAAATTATACATTCTGAGATGTTATTATAAATATGGTACAAACATATTCATTATTCTATATATCATATGAATGACAAATTCACCAAGCGTATGTACGTACAACTTACCGTCTCCACGTTGTGGTGTAGTTTGGGATTCAACACTATATTATTGTGATGTGTATAATAATAAGTATAATTAATGTTAAGGATGAATATAACAATGTAATTTTTCTGTGTATATAATATAAATTCCAATTAAACATCATTTTATCATTGATAGAATGATATTGTCGCTCGTGCAAGCTTACGACTTACCGTCTCCACGACACGATGTGATTCATCTTCAACAATCACCATTCAATAATTATATATATATATAAATATTAAGTAAGATATATATGAAATAATATTTTTACTCGAATAATATATATTTTTGTAGATAAATATTTGACGTTTACTTACTTCCATACTATACGATAAAGAAAACAGAAACAATGTCTTGCATACGTACGGACTACCGTCTCCATGAACGGTGTTTCTATTTCATATATATATATATCTATTATAAATATTTATATTGTGAGTATATATGATATATAAATCAGGTTTTATATTCTTCAAGTATTTAAATCTTGATTTATGTGATACAATCAAGAATAACAAGTTAAAACACGTACAATAAAGAAAGAGATTATCACCCGAAATGTTACTTTTACATGGAAATTATTATTTAATGGGTAGTATAAAGTAAAAAATCAATCATATATGATATCATAAATATTAATTTTTTTTGGTATAAGTTAATATCATACTACGATCCTTATACATGAGGTTAAATATACCCTCGACTAAATGAAGGTACAAGGTAAGTGTAAATTTCTCAATCTTAGTGTTATCCAGGATTGTTTATGTGTAAGTATTTAAAGAGAAATATTTATCATCCATGTACATGTTTCATAAAAATGATTTCAAAAGGATTATATTATGTTTTTATGGAAGGGAATCTTTATCTAATTTTTTGTAATTAATGTCTATGTTTTAAAAATGATTATAATGATTTATTTATATGGACATGATAGTTTTAAAATGGTAATTCCATAAAAAATTATCAAAGTGGTATGTAAAACATTTATTCAAAATTATCTTTTAAATTAATTCATTTATAAATGTATGAATTGTAAATGATTTCACAAAAAAGGGGTATTTCTCTCAAAATGTATTACTGGTCATTTTCGACCTGGTCATTATCATTTACTTTATATTATTCTTGATTGAGGTTTTTTTTATTATAATAAAACATTACATATTTTATTAAACATGTTATGATATGTTTGACTTTGGATATTCTATTTTTATACCATTCATGGTTTGTGGTTAATGTATTGACACTTCGTATGCCATTATTTGTACTAATGTTTATGTTATGTTTCAATATTTCCATATGAGGAATGCATGAGACATAGTAAGTGACGAGTGGGGCCTTCTATAGACCCTATATACATCAATAGGTTTTATGATACAAACTAGTGTCTTGGAACATGTCCTTGACAAAATTTATATTTAGGTTCTTTGGACAAGGCCTTGAAATTTTGGATATGATGTATGGAATTATGCATTCTATCATTGTGAGAATAGTTATTAATGATAAATGTGATTATTTGACTAGTAGAATATCCATGTGAATATTTAAATGGAATTATTTGATTTATATTTTCGATATTATGCTGAATTTTATATTTAAAGGGATTGTGATTCAATTTTATAACATTCCATAAATTTTTAGGATTATTTATAATAGCTTCTGCTATAATGTTTATCCTTACTGAGCATCTGAGCTCACCCATTTCTTATGTTTTTTTTCAGGATACCAAGAAGTGTATTATGTTTTATATTTAGGTAAATTCTAACATAATAAGGTAATTATCAAAGGATTATTTATTTTGTTTTTTACATTTGAAATTGTAATGTGAAGTTCATGTATGTAATCAATTTTCCAAGAAAAATAAATTAATTGGTCTATCAAGACTTGATTACTTGTAATCATGACAATTTTATGTAATAATCCACCGGCTCCGGGCATCTGGGATCGGGGCATTATAGTTTGTATCAGAAGAAGTTCAGCAATATCATTGGAAACTAGATTTAGAAATAATCTGATTAGAGAACATTTCCCTAAGATAGATTTTGAGGATTTGTATGGGAAAACATCCAAAATTTTTGGTAATGTTGATATCATGTGGGTTTTCAAAAAATAACTCACTGTCAGGATAATACAAGTGGATGTGATTCTGACATAGATATACCTTGGTGTGGAAGCTCTGATAAGGAGTTTCGGGTTTGACTTGGGGTATCCTAGTAAATGACAATGGGCCTTACAGCGCACTTGGTTTGACAATCATGGGGAATATGCTTAGGATAATTCACAATTTCTTTAAAAAACAATTATGAAGTATTTATGAGTAAATATGTCGGAAAATACACCATTTTTATGATTATGATACCAGATGTGTGAAAATCATAAATTAATGTAGATAATTTTTCAACTTTTTAGATTATTAATTATGATATGATATAACCTCAAGTAGGTCATCATTTAGAAATGTTTCCTAATAGAAGGAACAAGAACTCCATCAATATGGATTATCCAAAGAGTCAGAAGAATCATATCATTCATGGTCTAAATCCATCATTTATAAGGGAAATAGTCTCTCATGTATTCTCATAATTTGAAGAAATATTATCATTTGTTAAAAAGATAAGTAATGAATTTTTGAGTCATATGGCTTTGAAGGAAAGAAAGGGAAGATTAGGATGGTAGAGAAAATGATGGATAAAGTAAATAAGGGAAAGAAGGATTCTCCAACATGTGATAACTATGGAAAGAATCACTTTGAAAAATGATTGAAAAGAATGGGTGTTTGTTATATGTGTGGAGAAAAAGGAAACCTAGTACATGATTTCAAGGGTATGAAAAAGGTTTCAAATGTATAATGATTTATCTACAAGGATTTGGGACACAATTCGAATCAATGTACTAATCACCAGAGTATAACCTAAATGATGATATTGGATTATAATCAAGTTATGATACTACCCCAGATAAAGAGGAATAACTTGTGTTCTTATTTTATTATTAATTAATTGTGTAATTTGAGTTTTGTATTAATTATGTATAAGTTATAAGAATTATAGTGTATATTAGGATTTTATAGCAGTACTATTTCATTAAGGATTTGAGATTGTGTGGTACCAAAAAAAGTGACTAAATAGTAAGTTATATTTTTGAAAAATATATAGTTGAGAGAAAGATAAGACTTATAATATTCTTGAGGTTGAGGTAATTATTTTGGAATAATATATAATTGAGTTTGATAATGTATATTAGATATTATTGACTGCCTCGGAACTAATTAACAGTTTTTTTATTCCATCATAGTTGGAGATTACAACATTTTTGGATATGAGGAGTATATCCAGTATTCTATGTTTTACAAAAGGAATAAGTAAGAATGAAGGTATTAAATATTTTTTTCTTGCAATTCAGTTTATTACCATGTCTTAACAAAATACACGATGAAGGTATTAACATGAACGTTATGTGACGTTCCTTATAAATTTTGGACTGTAAGTTTGGACATAAGTATTTTGGATAACTCTAAAGGTTTTAATGGATTAATCTGGACATTGTATAGTATTGTTCTAGGTTAAAATATTTTTTATATTATTTATGGATTGTTTTAAAAAGTATAACCCAGAGATCGAGCGACCACCCGCCTTATCCGGAAATGCCATGAGACTTGAACCCACAACCGAACGATGACAATGATGCATCATCTACCACTGGCCTAAATGATGTCCCGGTTTGTATAATAATGTTTTTTGGTCTGATAAATAACTTATAAATTCATTTTTTAACCCTATACAATTATTTTTAATAGAATATTTTTGAGTTCAATTATATTTCAGAGAGAAAGTTGAGTTTGTGGTAGAAATTAAACACTGGATGGAACTCTATATGTCAAGTATTCTTTTTTTATTTTTCTATTAAGAAATTAGTTCTTATACAATTGAGGGAAACATATCAAAATGAAAAATGTTTTATCCAAATAACTTATTATTTCTTGAACTGATGATATTTTAAATCATCATAGATTTATGGATTTGAGGCCCTCAATTTTTCATTTATTGTTCATTTGTTTGTGATTGATGAATTCAATCACTCCCTATAAATTTTTACCTTTTTCCTCCCATTATGTGTCTATAATTTCTACCAATGTTCTGCTATTCGAAACCCTATTTTTGTTGCGACCTTTTCATTTTCATTTCCCACTAATTAAGACAAAATTTTATAACCCTTTTCCAAAGGTGGGTTTCCCACAATGGTATTCTATATCCTCATCATTTTATTTTTGAAGAGCAATTTAAAATTTTTAGGACACAATTTATTGAATGCGGGTAGAATGTAACACCCCAATATTTCATATTATGTTATCTAGTAAATGTAATTCAATAGCAAGTGCTACACACAACTCTGAGTTCAAGTGCATCATGACCAATTAAACTAACCATTTAAAAAGATGTTATGAACATAATTAACCAAATTTTGAATTTATATATATCCTATTTATATTAACATTCATATTTTGTGTCTCCTAGACATAATATATGGACAAATACAATCTTTCAGATAAAAGATGTATTAAAAAATGTGGTTTTCCACCTTTTAATGTGGAACCCTTGTTAAATTCAATATTTTACAATTTTATATATTCAATATAATGAAATTGGATTCTTCTTTATAATTGGGACAGAAAAATTTTGTTTGGATAATTTTTGGTACTTTTCTAAAAACTTTTATATTTTGTTGAATGGTGAAAAATACTAAATTATAACTGAATACTACTATTTTAATCGAACTAATTTAAAGTGATAAATTATGAATTTTGATTGGTTTTAAAGTAAAATTAGATTATATTTATAGAATTTAATATAATTTAGGTCATTGTATGTAATTTCAAATTTAAATTGTACATAAACACATGTCAAAATTTTGATATTTTTTACTTCTAAAATACTCGCTTTCTGGTTTTGACAATGGGAGATAATTTTAAATTAATTCATGCAACTTCTATGTTTTTAATTTGGTAAAATAACTATTAATTTTTAATTTGGATGATCAAAATTATATTTGGGTGAATTTTTGGAATTTATTTGAAAACATTCAATTTTACATGAATAGTGAAAAACACTACATTGTATATAGAAAACAAAATTTTCATTCAGTTAATAATTTTTAATTAAAATTTTAACTGAAAGGCAAAATAGATCCATAAGACATATAGTAGTCCAATGTAATTCATTGGAGTCATTTTATAATAATATTAGACATATAAAATAATAATGACCTTTGTTAACGTCTTTAACCCAAATTCTAGGTACATTTGAAAATTTGAATAAAACATAAATTTACAAATTCGGTGAATTGAATTTCAAAAATCTGACAGACACGATTGTCATCAATATGTAAAATGTGATTCAATGAGATGAAAATAATTTTTGGTGAATATTAACTTTTACTTTTTATTTACCATAGTTAAAAAAATAGGGTAATTAAAGGTAAAAATGATATTATAATTGCCCCAAAACATGTCATAATTCTATTGGATAAGTGTATTTCGACCAAAATCAACTATAGAACAAAAATATGATCCTTTTTAATCCACTTGGATTAGATTATGACATTATTTGTATTTTATTTATAGAAGTGTTAAAAGTGTGAAATTCAAATTTTATTAACTAAACCATTTTTAATATAGAGTTTTACGTTAGATAAATTAGACTATAAATATTCATTAGAATCAAAAATGATTTCCAAAATCATGGTTGTTTATTTATAATTTTTATACATTTAATAATTAATTTTATAAATGACACAATGATGTTGTAGTGATTACATTATTGATGAATGATTAAAATAATGGAGATTTTAAATATTAAAATAAATGTAAATTGAGTCTTTTTATGCCATTAACGAATTTTCTAGGTTAATATGACATGTTAGGGTTGATTCAATGTATATTATTCAAATTAATTAAGTTGTGATGACGTTAACAAAAAATAATAAATATTGTCAAAATTGACATAAATGAGTTCTTAACACAAATATTGTTTTATTAAATGATATAATAATATTAAAAATCTAAAATTAAAAAAAACTTATATATGGATTTATATGTCATTAATGAATGACTTTCGGTTATCTTCACATTTTATAGTATGTTTATTAATCATGTAATAAAAAAATACAAAAATACATGGTAAATAATAAATTATTTAACTATGAGTTAAATCTAAAAGATAAGGATAATATGGAGTCCTAAACTTGTCTAAAATGTACTTGTTGAGAGGTTTTCGACTCATCTCCACCTTTTCCTCGAAATAAATTCATTTGGAGCCATTATAAACATAAATTTATTTTATAATAAAATAATATTTCAAGCTTTTGCTAAAGTGCCCCTCACCTCTCTTATAAAATGGTACTTCCCATTCTCTCAAATTCACACCTACAAAGCCATTCAGATCACCCAAAACCAGCTAAAATATCCTCCCTAATACCATAAAATCAACATATAGACCTGAATTTTATCATAATGCCAACTGATGGAGCCCTTTTGACAAAATCAAAAGGAAGCACCTGAAGAATAGGTAATTATTTCATCACCTCTTTCAAAGTTCTTTTCTTCTTCTAATTCCACTTTCTTTGTTGTTACCATACTAAAATAACAAATACATTACATTATACATTCTGATATGTTATTATAAATATGGTAATTATTCTATTTATCCTCTTAATGACAATGTCATCATGCATTCGTACGTACGACTTAACGTCTCCATGTCGTGGTGTAGTTCGTTATTCAACACTATATTATTTGGATGGGTATAATAATAAATATTATTAATTTAAATTATGAATATAAAATGGTAATTATTATATATAATTATAATATACATTCCTATTAAACACTTTTTTACCATCGATTGAATTATATTGTTTCTCGTGCATACGTACAGCTTACCGTCTCCACGACGCGATGAGATTCATCTTCAATGATCACCATTAAAAATTTATTTATAAAAATATATGTAGATTAATTATGAGATATATGAAATTATATTGATACTAGAATAATATATATTTATGTAGATAAATATATTTTCTTTACTTCCATACTATACGATAAAAAAACAGAAAAAATCTCCATGCGTACGTACGGACTGCCGTGTCGATGAACAGTGTTTCCATTTCATATGTCTATCCATTATACATATTTATATTATAATATATATGATATATAAATCATGTTTTATATTCTCGAATTATTTAAAGCAGGATATTTGTGATATGATCAACAATAACAATTTGAAACACTGACAATAAAGAAAGTGATTATCTCCCGAAATGTTACTTTAACATGGGAATTATTATTAAATGGGTAGTGTAAATAAATAAACGAATCATATATGATATCATAAATATTAATATGGTTCTTTTATAATTTAATAATGTAAAATGGTGATTATACATGAGGTTAAATGTACCCTCAACAAAATAAAATTAATAGTCAAGGGTGAATTCCTCAATCTCATTATTATCCATGAATTTTTATGAGTAAGTATTTACTGGGAAATATTTATCATTCATGTCCATATTTCATAAAAATATTTTCAAAAATAATATATTAATGTTTTTTGGAAGGGAATCTTTAGAAAGATCATAATTTTAAATGTTATAATGGTTTATTTTTTTATTTTTTTTAAATTAATGTCCATTTCTTAAAATGATTATAAGGATTTATTTATATGGACATGATTGTTTTAAAATGATAGTTCCATTCATAATTTTCAAAGTGGTACGAGACACTTTGATTCAAAAATATATATTAAATGACTTCTTTTATAAATGTGTGACATTTAAATGATTTCACAAAAAAGATATTTTTCTCTCAAAACGTTTTGATGGCCATTTTCAACTATGTCACCATCCATTACTGAATATTAATCATGATTGAAGTTGATTTATTATAAATCAATCTTACATATTGTATTGAATGATTTATTATATGTTTGACTATGGATGTGCTATTTTTATACCATTCATGGTTTATAGTTAAATATTTGAAATTTCATAAGCTAGTTTTAATACAAATACTTATATTATGTTTCAACATTTTCATATGATGAATGCATTAGAATTAGTAAGTGATGAGCAGGGGCCACTATAGCCCCTCGATGCTTCGGTATGTCTCAAGAGACAAACCAGTGTCTTGGCACAATTCCTGGAAAAAACTTATATTTTGGGTCTTGGTACCAGGCCTTGACATTGTGATAAAGATGTTAAACATTATGCATTCCATCATTATGAGATTAGTTATTAATGTTAGAAGTGATTATTCGACTAGAAAAATAAACATGTGAATATGTAAATGGAATTATATGATTTATCATTTTTATAATATGCAGAAGTTTATGTTTAAAGGTCTTGTGTTTCAAATTTATACCTTTCCATAAATGATTATGATTATTAATGAAAGCTTCTACTATAATTTTTATCCTTACTGAGCATTTGATCTCACGCCTATATTATGTTTTTTTTTGAGGATGCCATGAAGTGTATTTTGTTTTATATGTATGATTAATCTTGGAGAATAATTGATCTCTCAAAGGATTATCTATGATTTATTAGATGTTTCAAATTTTAATATGAATTCCACATATGTGATATATTTTCCATGACTTCTAAAATGAATGGTCCTTCGGGGGACATGATTCCTTGTAATCATGCCAATGATTTGTAATAATGCAATGGCTCCGGGCTTCCAGGGTCGGAGCATTACAGTTAGTATCAAAGGAAGTTTATCAATAACCATGAAAACTAGATTTAGAAAAACTGTAATTACAGAACTTTATCCTAAGATAGACTTTTACGATTAGTATAGAAGAATATCCCAAAATTTCGATAATGTAGATTTTATGTGTGTTATTAAGAAATACATCCCTATATGGATACTTTAAGTGGATGTGGATACAGAATAGATGTACCTAGGAGTGAAAACATTGGTTGGGAGTTTCGCGTTTGACCTGAGGTAGCTTGGTACACAACAATGGGCCTTACTGTGCACCTGGTTTGACACACCCGAGGGATATGCTTAGGAAAATTCACATATTAGTTACAAACCATTATGAAGGATTAATGAGTAAATATGTCTGCAAAAAAACCATTTTTATGATTATGATACTAGATGTGTCAAAATCATCAATTAATGTTGAGAATTTTTTTCTAGTTTTTAGATTATTAATTATGATATGATCTAAAATAGTGTAAAATTATGAATTTGTGTGGTTTTATGTATAATTATATTTATTTGTATCATTTAATATAATTTAAGTAATTTTATGTAATTTAACATTTAAATTGGATATAAACACATCTCAACCTTTTCATAGTTTTTACTTCTTAAAATCCGCATTCTTGTTATAAAAATAGTAATTAATTTATAATTAATTAATTTAACATATATATTTTGAATTTGGTAAAACAGAAATCATTTTTGAATTTGGAATATCAAAATTATATTTTGGTTATTTTTTGGTATTTTTTTGAAAACATTCAATTTTTGATTAATACTGAAAAACACGGTGTTATAAATAAAAACCATCCTTTTCATTTAAATAATTATTTTTGATTAAAAATTTAGGTTAAAAAAATAGATAAATAATATAGATATTAGTCCAACATAATAAATTGGAGTAATTTTATAATAATATTAGACATATAAAATTTTATTTTATTTTTAAATGTCTTTACCCACCTTCTATGCACATTTGCAAATTTTCATAAAATGTAATTTTACCAGTTCTGGGAACTGAAATTCAAGAATCTAATAGACAGAGTATCAGCAGTAAGTAAAATTGTCCTGACCCGTCCCCCGGGGCCCATGCCGTGACTACCCCATGACCTCCTTCCATAGGCCAGGGGCTGGCGACTACCACCAAAAGGCGTATTCCCTCATACTGGGAAGGTATTTCCATTATATCCAGTAAACACACACAACCAAGCACACAACAAGATAAAAACACAAGTAAACTATATAGTAGAAAGAGTGTGTACAGTAAGTAAAAGGGGCCAGAATAAATTCCCAACTGGAAAGTACAAGAAAACTGAAAGTACAAGTAAAACTAGGAAGTACATGTAAACTGAACAGCTCCAGTGAACACCCACCAAGGATCCTACCTGAAGGGTAGGTACACCTCTCAAATGATTGTCTCTTGGGTATACCTCATCAATTGTCCACCTCCGAGCTGCCTCCAGTCTTAGTACTCTCATCCTCAGTCAGTTCTGTTCGTTGTCTGCACCGAACACAATAAGGTGCAGGCATATCCCGTGTAGGGGTGAGTATAACGATACTCAGTAGGGACCTTGAGACCCCCGAAGGTCACTAAAAATTCACAATGAATAAACTACAAGCATGGAAACAACAGTCAACCCTACTTAGATATATGCCCATACATATACCTAGGTTATCTTGAATACCCTTGTCCTTCATGAGGAAAAACAAGGCCCAACTTATTAGCTCAAATGTCAACTATTCCACAAAGGAAATAATACCACGAAGGTAACACCACAAAGGTAAGTAACAAAAAGGTAACTCCACACAGAAGAATACCGCAAAGGTATCACGATGATGGAAAGTACCACACAGTTCCACCATACAGAAGAATACCACCAAGGTATCACCATAATGGAAAGTACCACATAGGTAAGTCGCATAGAAAAATTCCACAATGGTATCACGACGAATTTAAGTACCACACATGTATTCCACATAGAAGAATACCACAAAGGTATCATCGCGAAGTAAAGTACCACATAGGTACACCACACAAAAGAATACAACAGAGGTATCACCACGAAGCTAAGTACCACACAGGTACGTCACATAGAAGAATACCACAATGGCATCACCACGAAGGAAAGTACCACATAGGTAATCCACAGAGAAGAATACCACAAAGGTATCACCACAAAGGTAAGTACCACATAGGTATGCCACATAGAAAAATACCACAAAGGAATCACCATGAAGGAAAGTACCACATAAGTATGCCACATAGAAGAATACCACAAAGGTATCATCACAAAGGAAAGTACCACATAGGTACGCCACACAAAAGAATACCACAAAGGTATCACCATAGAGGAGAGGAATCATCTCACACCAGTTGTAACTTAGGAACAATAGTAATGATGATTAAAGGTAACTACTGAATCATCTTACTTTGTTAAGAGGAAGACCCACGTAGGATCCTAAATCATCAGACCCATGTAGGATCCAAAATTATCAGACCCACATAGGATCCCAGTACATCATCAGACCCACACAGGATCCTAGTACATCATCATACCCACACAGTATCCAAGTACATCATCATACCCACACATGATCATAGTACTTCATCAGACCAATAGAGGATCCTAGTACATCATCAGACCCACAAAAGAACCTAGTACATCATCAGACCCACATAGGAACGTAGTACATCATCAGACCCTCGATGGATCCTAGGGTAGTCCTACATGGATCCCTAGTGCGGATCCATGTGGGACCCTCAATCATAGATTCACTAAGTATCCCAAAGCCCACACCCATATAGGATCCTTTTATCATGTTACATCCAACTACAGGGTTCCCGCAATAAACTTGCTTATTACTGGGGGGTCCACTCCTCAAGCCACATGTAGATACTCCAACAGCCATGAATCCCCATGAATAATTAATCCCATATGTCCTCTATGAAAACGGGGTCTCAACACAACCGAAAGTGTGTCAATCAGACGCTCGGTCTACATGTTATTGGCCTTTTAGTCCCGAGGGCCCGGTTGGATTCATGTTCGATCCAACCAGGTCATACCCCAACATTATCCAAATTACAAGTGTAATATACCAAAAGGAACATCTTGATCCAAGGTTTCAGGTGCCATTGACGGTTTGTAAAATAGACGCACAATGCTCAAGATATGGCTGAATGAGAAAAAATTGGTTGAAGTAGGTTTGCATCTGGTCGGACCCGATCCAGCCCGCCAAAGCAGCCAGGCCCACCGGCGCAGCTCAGCCCTTGGTGCGGGGTGGCCAGTGGAAGGGCAACCTGCCACGGCTGGCTGGATAGCCAACCTCTCCTCCGCGCGGCATGGTCGCATGCTGCGCCATGTCCGGTGGCTGGCGTCGAGCCGGCCGCACCTCGCCTCATCGCCGCGGCGCAAGGTTGCAGCTCTTCTCCACCGGGCGGCACAGACGTGCACTGCAACCCCTTCACGCGGCTGGTCGGAGTGTTGACCGCCACACTTGTTCCTCCATGGCCGACGGGCCGCAACCCTTCTCCAGCGTCTCGGTCGCACCTCTGCCTTCCTCGTGGCCGACGATAGTGTCGGCCACCATTTCTGAGCCCCACCTATGTCAGTTTTTGTCCACCTCCATCGAGAAGAACTCATCAAGAACTACAAATATTTGTAGGGAGGTCATGCCATTTTTTATCCCACACCCTCCACGTTAGGGCAGTTGCAAGTGGCTCAATAATTATTGAATCATAAAGAACATCAAGAATAGGTAAGTGGGTATTCAAAAAAATAAACCCTACAAGTTACCCCGTAACATCCTCCCTCAATGAAAAAATAATCGCTGGTCAAGACGTTAGTTGGTTGACCTGTGTTATTTGTATAAATTCAAGAATGAGGAAGAGAAAATATAAAACGCACAAAAAAATAACCCCAACCTCAAGTTCGTTGGAAAGAATTTGCGTTTGAGGAAGTGTTGGTGTTTGTCGTCCCCCGCAACTAGCCTCCAATGATGTCATTAGTTCTTCGATCTCTGGTTTGCGTTTTTAGTGTTTCTCGTCAACTCCCACTAGTATCGGCTCCATCCTCCATGGGTTTGGCATCACTGCACATTGTCAGTACTTCGTTGCTTGGTGAAGTAGTGCCAACACCCCTCCCCAAACTTCATATAAATAGGAGAGGGGAAGGGTGTTCGTAATTCGCAGGATTAATGGAGGCCAATTAATTATGAACCTTCTTAATTCCCCAACGGTGTGGTTACATTGAATTGAATGGTCAAGCCATTTATTGGCTGGAAACTTCGCCGATACCACCTTACCTCTCGTCCATTGGAGGAATAGATTAAAAATAATACAATAAAGTTAATTTTATTTAATCTATTAAAAGTTCCAAAAACTAATTTTTTCTCCGTACCTACTGCAATCAATGTAAAGGTCTCTCTAAGAGAATATCAGCACGTGATTTCAATGGTGCCCTCAGATTTCCATTTTGAGCATCAGTTCAAAAGTTAAAAAATGCCGCTTGTGCGTTTACTGAATGTACCCAAAAAAATGTTCGGAAAATTTATAACAGTCACCCTTGACCCGCGCTGGTTGAGGTTAGGCTTTGCCTAAGGGAAATATGCCCCAAACGAACCCAATGGTACTCACAAATTTCCAATCTGATTTTCCGTTTAAAAGTTATGGATTCTACAATAAAATAATTGGCAGTTAATTATTTTATTTATAGCCAAAAACTAAATTTACTGGTGGCCCGAGCCCACCAATGTCAGTATCTACCTAAAGAGAGTATACCCTCATGAGTTCGGAGCTGGTCTCATATTTTCAATCTGAGTTACCATTTGTGAGTTATAAGAATTTTAAAAATAAAATAATTTATTTAATTATTTTATTAACGATTATGACATTTTTGGGATTTCTCACAGGAGGCTCGCGCCGACTAAACTTAAGTAGCCCCTAGGGTAAACCAGCCATCCTAAATGAAACGGTGCCCTCAGATTTATTATCTGGGTTACCATTTAATAGTTATTCCACTTTTCCCGAAAAACTACTTACGAGCGCTAATAAAAACATAACCAAACTTCGAAGGATCATTCTGGGCACTCCGGGCCTTCGAATCGCGCGCTGTCAGATTTCACCTTCTCAAAAATAATTCCATATAATAAAAACAATTATACGAAATTTACAGGACATTAAATTCTCCCCACCTTAGGTATTTACATCCCCTAAAGCCACAAAAAAGGAAAAATAACCAAAAGAGGGTACCGAGCATGAATATGAGCCTCCCGCTCCCATGTTCTCTCTTAGAGTTCTCATGCTGCCAGCATACGTGAAATAAATGTATCAACTTCCGATGAAGAACCCACTCATGTAAATCCTAAATCTCTACTGGAGCCTCCAAATATTTCACTCCATCGTCGATGTCGAGCTCTCCATGGTTGATGATGTGAGATGGGCCATGCACGTATATTTTCAGCTGGGATACGTGGAAAATGTCTTGCACCCAGTGAAACTGAGGTGGAAGAGCTAAGTGGTAAGCCACCTTGACAACTCTAATGAGGACCTAAAAGGGTCCGATGAACCTCAGAGATAACTTTCTTCCCTGACCAAATCTCTACAAACCCCGTCGGGGTGAGACTTATAAGAATATGTGGCCCCCCCTCCTGGAACTCCAAGGGTTTCTGTATCTTGTTGGCATAAGAAATATGCCAACTCTGTGTAGTCTTCAATTGCTGACAAGTGAGACATTGTGATACAAACTATACCACTACTTTCTTCATCTCTAGCTACTATTAATGATGCCAGAGGTCCTGGTACATCTTCACCACAGTAGGATGTACTGCCAGAGGGGACGTATGGAACTCACTCAACGCCTCCTCTTGAAGTGCCACTAGTACTATGGTACATACTCTAAAGAGGAATAAATTCTCCCCACCTTTAGAAAATACAACAGGTACTTGCCCTAAAGATATCTGATCACATCGAGCATGACATTCAGTGCCCCCAAGTTGCACCTCCCTGACTCGTTGAAGGAGTGGGGGAGTGACTGTCATAGATTGAAGATAATCAAGTCCATCTCATTCCTCGTAGGATATCTGTAAAGCAGCCAGTTGCTATGTCGCCTCACTCAGCAGCTACAGGCCAGACCTCCTATTGAGTGCATCTACTACCACATTCCACTCTCTAAGAGTATAGATTATCTCATAGTCATAGTATTGGATGAACTCTTACCACTCTATTGGAAACTGAAAACTGAAAACTCTTACTGCCACGAGGGTATGGCTGGCTGACTCAAGTGTGATCGGCTTCACCCTCGTATGCGTGAGATTATCCTATGCAACCTGGATTTTTTTCACCGACTAAGGAAACCCTCATCCCAGCATTGTAGATAAACCATAACCTTTTTGACTAATACATTCAATCTGAGTATGAAATGTGGATGTCCAGTCCATACCCAAACTAACGTCTTAATGCCTCGACACTACCACCGAGAGGTCCCAACCAAAACTCTCCCCTCAAGGGTCAGATCACACCGTCAGCGTAAGTGTGATTATTGAGTCTCCTCCCAAAGGTTTCTCCAGACATGAGGGTTAAGTCAACGGCTTAACCGGAAACTATATGTCTTGAACAAGATTCATGGAAAGAATGAATTATTATTACCTATGTCTATTTATATGATAGGTAGTAGTATACATAGACCATACCTTGAATCATTCCTAAAGCCCTTGGGTTCTACTCCTTGACTGGATGCAGCAACTCTCTTCTCTTTTCCTCCACCTCCCTGAGCCTGGTGGGGTCCAAAAAATTGGGGGTGGTTGTAACCTATCAAAAAATACACCACCTCATGCTTCACTTCTAGCTCTAATTACACGTTTGATATCCTACAGATTCATCTATCCATAACACATATTCATTCAAAAACATTTTTACATGCCCAAGTCTCTGAGACTAGCACCGGTTTCCTGCTTTCCCACTACTAACATTCATTGGCTGTATTAGCCCAGCAAAGGAACATTCAACCACAAAGCTAGTCTCTAGAATCCCAACAGAATTAGGAATGCATAAAGGAATAGTGTTGCATCATACGTCCTTAAACACACTACAATGGAAAGTCTGAGACCTGAAGAACTGATCGTATCCTATTCATCGAGTACCAGGAATGATCGGTACGCCTTGAGGAATACTCAGCTACCGACATGTCGTCCTGCCGAAGCTGTAGATGTTCAAGAGAACTCTCAACCACCTTCTCAAGCCAATCCTCAGTAGCCTATAATTCAGCCTCACCTCCAAACCTAAGGGGTATCTGATGCTGAATCATGCGAAAGGCACTAAGCCTATATGTGTCATCCACTGGTATTGCCGGTTGTAACTGCTGACCAATGGGCAGTGATATAACTGACACACTACCTGATGGTACTATCTCGGGTAATGGTCCTTGTACCGAATCCTCATCACAATGCGGACAATCCTCATGGTCACTCGCTAAAAAGGACTAGTAGCTCAAATCACCATCCACTCTACTGGTGACTCAACTAGGCGGAAAAACTCTAATAACCGCCTCCAGCCAGCCCTCAGCTGCGTGGGAATCTGTCTCACCTCGAAACCTCGGAGGCCTCTACCGATAGAACTTGTGAAACACGCTTAGTAAGCATGCACCATCCGTCGGTGCGGCTTGGTGTAACTACTTCCCAATGGGTGATGGTATTTCTGGAACACCACCTGAAGGTTCCAACATAGTAAGAGGGCCTTGCACCGGAGCCTCGTCGCTCGGTGGCCGTCATTGTGTACTCTCTCGGGAATCCTAGCTAGATGTGTACGCAGTGGAATCCAGATAAAAAATAGGTGTTCCATAGTCATTAAGTTATAACTATTGATCTGACTTAGAGAAATCAAAACAAAAACATTTCAAAAACACACGCAATAAGTGTTTTCATGCGCTGAGTCAGAAATCAGAATTCAGGGTCTTGGTTTATTGATACGTCGGCCGCCACACCAACACTGGATTCCCCAAACAGAAAACCACACTCATAAAACTAAACACTATTTCCACAAAGAATAGATTAGGGTCCTATTTATATGGTAGAACCGACACCTATGATACCAATTTGTCACGGCCCGTCCCCCGGGGCCCGTACCATGACTACCCCAAGCCCGCCATATATAGGACATGGGCTGGCAACTAGCACTGAAGGCGTATTCCCTTCTACTGGGAAGGAATTGCCTTTATATCATGTAAACTAACACAACCAAGTACAAAAGAAGATACAAACTCAAGTAAACTGTATAGTACAAAGAGTGTGTACAGTAAGTAAAAGGGGCCAGAATACAAGTCCAACTAGAATGTATAAGAAAACTGAAAGTACAAGTAAACTGAATTTCTCCTGTGAACACCCACCAAGGATCCTTCCTGAAGGGTAGGTATAACTCTTAATAGTCATCACTACGGTAGACCTCATCTAATGTCCACCTCTGAGCTGCCTCCAGTCCTGGTACTCTTGTCCTCAGTCAGCGTTGTCCATAGTCTGAACCAAACACAACAAGGTGTGGGTGTAGCCCATACAAGAGTTAGTGTAACGATACTCAGTAGGGACCCTGAGACCCCTAAAGGTCTCTCAAAATCCAAAAAGGATAAACTGCATGCTTGGAAACAACAGTCAACCCTACTTACATATAACCTCATACATATACCTAGGTTATCAAATATACCCATGTCATTCATGAGGAAGGCCCAACTTATTTTCTCAAAGATCAACTATTCCACGAAGGAAAGAATACCACAAAGGTAACACCACGAAGGAACGGAATCAGCTCACATGAAGTATAACATAGGTATGGTATTAAATATGATCAGTTGTAATGACAGAATCATCTTACTCAATTAAGAGGGAGACCCACGTAGGATCCTAAATCATCAGACCCACTTAGGATCCTAAATCATCATACCAACAGAGGATCATAGTACATCATCCGACCCACACACGATCCTAGTATCTCCTCAGACACACACCTGATACTAGTACATCATCAGACCCACAGAGGTTCCTAGTGCATCATCACACCCACACAAGATCCTAGTACATCATTAGACCCACACAAGATCCTAGTACATCATCACACCCACAAAGGATCCTAGTAGATCATCAGACCCACACAGGATCCTAGTACATCATCAGGCCCATGAAGGATCCTAGAGTAGTCCTGCATGGATTCCTAGAGCAGATCCATGTGGGACCCTCAATCACATACCAACAAAGGATCCCATTAGATAGACCCACATAGGATCCCTTTCTAATGTTACCGTCACCTACAAGGTTCCCGCACTAAGCTCACTTGATATCGTGAGGGACCGCCCCTCAAGCCACAAGTCGATACTACAACTACCAAAAAGTCTCAAGATGAAGTATTCCAATGGTACTCCATGAAAAAGGGGTCTCAACGCACCCGATGGTGCGTCAATAGGACGCCTAGTCTGCATGCTATTGGCCTTTTAGTCCCGAGGGCCTGGTTGGATTCGTGTTCGTTCCAACCTAACCATACCCCAACATTATCTAAATCTAATATGGGGTATACCAAAAGGACCATCTTGATCCAAGAATTATGACAGTGTAGACTATTCTTCAAATGGATTGCCAAATCTCAATATATGTTCAAAAGAGAGAAAATGGGTCGAAGTTGGTCTGGGTCCCATTAGACCGACCTGACCCAGCCGGGGTCAAGCCGAACTAGTTCCGGTCGACCCCACCCAAGAGGTCCAGCCCTGCCCTCCGTGGCCGGCCAACATCGAGCCTGCCACACCTCTCCTCACTGCCACGACACAAGGTCGTGACTCTTCTCAACCAGGAGGCACGGACGTGCAGCTCCGCCCCTTCGTGTGGCTGGCCGGAGTTCTAGAAGCCGCCCTAACTCTGCTGCGGTCGATGAACTGTGGCTCTTTTCCGGCAGCGCGGTTGTGCCGTCACCTTCATTGCGGTAGACCGTGGTGTCAGCCGCCATTACCGAGCCCCACCGTTGTCAGTCGCCATCCTCCGCCATCGTGAAATACACATCATGAACCAAAATGATTTGAGGAGAGGTCGGACCATGTTCGTTTGGCCTGCACCCTCCACGTTAGGGCAGTTACAAGTGTCTCAATAATTCATGAATCATGACGAACGTCAAGAACGAGTAAGAGGGTATTGAAAGCAACAAACCCTATAAGATACTCCGCAACATCCTCCCGCAAAGATGAAATAATAATAGGTCAACCCATTAGTCGGTTGACCCACGTTCTTTGCATTAATTCAAGAACAAGGAAGAGGAAATAAAAAATGCACAAACGAAATAACCCCTACCTCATGTTCATTGGAGAGTATTCATTTTTGAGGAAGTGTCAGCATTCGTCACCCCCCCCCCCACAACTGGCCTCCAACGACGTCACTTGTTCATCGATCTCTAGTTCGGGGTTTTAATGTCGCGCATCACCTCCTGCTGGTACTAGCTCCATCCTCCTAGGATTTGACGTCACTACACTTTGTCAGCACTTTGTTCCTTAATGAACCATTGCTGACACATCTCCTCAAACTCCATATAAATAGGATAGGGGAACAGTGTTGAACGTTATTGGGATTAATAGATGCCCATTAATTAAGAACCTTCATAATTCCCCAATGATGCGGTTAAATGGAATTGAAAGGTCAAGCCATTTATTGGCATGACAAATCGTCGGTCCCACCTTACCGCTCGTCCGTTGGAGGAATAGAAAAAAATAAAAAATAATGTTATTTTATTTATTCTATTAAAAGTTCATAAAATAACATTTTTTTCGGACCTAATACAGTTGAAGTGAAGATATTATTAAGCGAATATCGGCTTTGTGAGTTTAACGGTGTCAACGGATTTCAATTCCAAGCACCGGTAAAAAATTTATAAAAGGACGATTGTGCGTTTACTGAATATACCCAAAAAAAGTTTGGAAAATTAATTACAGTCACCCTTGACCCACACCGACTGTTGTTAGGATCTACCTAAGTGAAACATGCCCCAAAGAACCCAACGGTACTCTCAGATTTCCAATCGGGGTTCCATTTAAAAGTTATGGATTTTAAAATAAATTAATTGTCACTAAATTAATTTATTTATGACCAAAAAATACCTTTCATTTGTGGCCTGCACTGACCAATGTTAGTATCTTCCTAAAGAGAGTATACCCTCATGTTTTAGTCAGTGGTCTCAGATTTTCAATCTGAGTTACTTTTTGTGAGTTATAATAATTTGAAAAATAAAATAATGTATTTAATTATTTTATTCACAATTATGCCATTTTTGGGTTTTCTCACAGGAGCCTCGTGCCGACTAAACCTAAGTCATGCCTAGGGTAATCCCCATCCTGAACATAACAGTGCCTCAAATGTTTTATCCAAGTTACCATTTAATAGTTATTCTACTTTTTTAGGAAAGCTACTTATGGGCGCTAATTAAAATTTAACCAAACATCGATGGATCATTCTCGGTACTTCGGGCCTCGGAATCATGCGTTGTCAGATTTTGCAGTCTCAAAATAATTCCATATAATAAAAAAATATACATAATTTCAGGGAAATTAAAAAATTTGATTCAATGGGATGAAAATAATTTTTGATGAATAGTAAATTTTGATTTTTTTACCACCGTTAAATGTAAATAGGGCAATTAAAGGTAAAAATGATATTATAATTATCCCAAAAAATGTCCTAATTCTATTATATAAGAGTATTTTAAAAAAATAAACTTTATTAAAAAATTATGATATTTTTGGATCCACTTGGATTAGATTAGGATATTTATTATATTTTATTTAATGAAGGTTTAAAAGTGTTAAATTAAAATTTTATAAATTAAATCATTCATAAAATAGAGTTATACATAAGATAAATTCGACTATAAATATTAATTTGAAAGATAAAAATATTTCCAATATCATGGTATTTTTTTATAATATTTAGACATTTAATAATTAAATTTATTTATGACACTATGATGATGCAGTGATTACATTATTAATGAAAGATTGAACTAATTGATATTATAAATATTAAAATAAATTTAAATTGGGACTTTTGATGCCATCCAAAAATTTTATAAATGAATATGAAATTTTAGGGTTGAATCAATGTATTTTTTTTGAAGTAATTAAGTTGTGATTTCTTTAACAAAAAATACTAAATTCTGTTAAAATTGAAATAAATATGTTTTTAAAACAAATACCATTTTATTAAATGATATAATATTATGAAAAATATAATATTTAACCAAAGGAATTATATAATGATATATATGTCATTAATGAACCACTTGAGGTTTTTTTGTCATTTTTTAGTATGTTTATTAACCTTTTAATAATAAAATACATGAAGACAAGGTAAAAGTCAAACTATTTAACTAAGAGTTATATCTAAAAGATTTGTTTAATATGATTACCTAAACATGTCTAAAAACTCTTTTTTAGAGGTTCTGGACCCATAACCACCATATACATGAAATAAATCAATTTTTAGAAATTAGAAACCGAAATTGATTTTATAATAAAATAATATTTCAATCTTTTCCTAATGTTCACCTCACCTCTCTTATAAATGGGTAGGTCCCCTTCTCTCAAATTCACCCCTCCAAATCCATTTGGCTTAGACAAACCTGACTATAATATCCTCCCAACTACCCTAATGTTAACCTAGAGACCTTACTTTGATCAGAAATCCAACCTAATGAGACCTTTTGATCAAATCAAAAGGAAGAACCCAAAGAAGAGATAATTATTTCATCACCTCTTTAAAAGTTCTTTTCTTCTTCTAGATCCCATTTCTTTGTTTTTACCATACTAAAATAATAACTCCAGTAAATTATACAATATAACATGTTATTATAAATATTGTACATCCAAATTCATTATTATATACATCCTATGAATGACAAATTCACCAGGTGTGCGTAGGTATGGCTTGCCATCTCCAGGTTGTGGTGTAGTCTGGGATTCAACACTATTATTTTGATGAGTATAATAATAAGTATAATTAATGTAAAGTATGAATATTACAAGTTAATTATTCTTTTTATATAATATAAAGTCCAATTAAACATCATTTAATCATTGATAACATGATGTTGTCGCTCGTGAGTGCTTACAACTTACCGTCTCCACGACACGATGTGATTCATCTTCAACAATCACAATTCAATAATTTTTATAAATAAATAAATATATATATATATAAATTTAGTATTAGATATATGAAATAATATTTTTACTGGAATAATATATATTTTTGTAGATAAATACATGTCCTTTACTTACTTCCATACTACACGATAAGAAAACTAAAACAACGCCTTGCATACGTACAGACTACCGTTTCCATGAATGGTGTTTCTATTTCATATATCTATCTATTATAAATATATATATTGTAAATATATATGATATATAAATCATTTTTTATATTCTGAAAGTATTTAAATCGTGATTTATGTGATACAATCAAGAATAACAAGTTAAAATACGTACATTAAAGAAAATGATTATCACCCAAAATGTTACTTTTACAAGGAAATTATTATTTAATGTGTATTATAAAGTAATAAATGAATATATATGATAACATAAATATTAATATTTTTCTGGAATAAGTTAATATCATACTATAGTCCTTATACATGAGGTTAAATGTACCCTCGATTAAATGAAAGTACAAGGTAAGTGTTAATTTCTCAATCTTATTATTATCCAGCATTATTTATGTGTATGTATTTATAGGGAAATATTTATCATCCATGTCCATTTTTAATAAAAAAATGTTTCAAAAGGATTGTATTATGGTTTTCTGGAAGGGAATCTTTAGCAAGATCAGTATTTTAAATGTTTTAAATATTTATTTTTCTAATTTTTTGTAATTAATGTATATGTTTTAAAAATGATTGTAATGATTTATTTATATGGACATGGTTGTTTTAAAATGTTAACTCTATAAAAAATTATCAAAGTGGTATGTAAAACTTCGATTCAAAATTATCTTTTAGATTAATCCATTTATAAATGTGTGAATTGTAAATGATTTCACAAAAAAGGGGTATTTCTCTCAAAAAGTATTACTAGTCATTTTTGACTATGTCAATATCATTTACATTATATTATTCTTGATTGAGGTTTATTTATTATAATAAAATATTCCATATATTATTAAAAAAGTTATGATATGTTTGACTATGGATATTGTATTTTTATACCATTCATGGTTTGTTGTTAATGTATTGACATTTTGTATGCCATTTTTTACGAATGTTTATGTTATGTTTCAACATTTCCATATGAGGAATGCATGGGACGTAAAATGTGATGGGCATGGCCTTTTATAGCCCCTCGATTCATTAGTAGGTTTTATAATACAAACTAGTGTTTTGGCACATGTCCTTGACAAAATTTATATTTAGGGTCTTTGCACGAGGCCTTGAAATTTTGGTTAATATGTCTGACATTATGCATTCTATCGTTATGAGATTAGTTATTAATGTTACATGTGATTATTCGACTAGTAGAATTTCTATGTTAATATGTAAATGGAATTATTTGATTTATATTTTTGACATTATGCTGAATTTTATATTTAAATGGCTTTTGATTCAATTTTATAAAATTCCATAAAATTTTAGGATTATTTATAATAGCTTCTATTATAATGTTTATCCTTACTGAGCATCCGAGCTCACCCATTTCTTATGTTTTTTTTTCAGGATTCCAAGAAGGGTATTATGTTTTATAAGTATGTTTATGATAAAATAATAGCAGAATTATCAAAGGATTATCTATGTTGTATTTTATGTTTGAAATTGTAATGTGAAGTTCATTTATGTAATCAATTTTCCAAGAAAACTAAACAAATTGGTCTATCAAGACTTGATTACTTGTAATCATGCCAATGTTATGTAATAATTCTTCTTCTCCGGGATTCTGGGATCAGGGATTTATAGTTTGTATCAGAAGAAGTTCAGTAATAACCTTGGAAATTAGATTTAGAAATACACTTATTGGAGAATATTTCCCAATAATATATTTTGAGGATTAATATAGAAGAACATCCAAAAATATTGGTAATGTAGATATCATGTGGGTTTTCAATAAAATACCTCACTGTCAGGATATTACAAGTGGATGTGATTCTGGCACAGATATACCTTGGTGTGGAAACTCTAATAAGGAGTTTTGGGCTTGACCTGGGGTATCCTGGTAAACGACAACGAGCCTTATAGCGCACTTGGTTTGACACTCATGGGGAATATTCTTAGGATAATTCAAATTTTCTTTACAAAATGATTATAAAGTATTTATGAGTAAATATGTCGAAAAATGCACCATTTTTATGACTATGATAGTAGATGTGTGAAAATCATAAATTAATGCAGATAATTTTTCTACTTTTTAGATTATTAGTTATGATATGATATAAACTTGAGTATGTCTCCATTTAGAAATGTTTCCCAATAGAAGGAACGAGAACTCCATCTATATGAATGATCCAAAGAGTCAGAAGATTCATATCTTTCACGGTCTAAATCCAACATTTATAATGGAAATAGTCTCTCATGTATTCTCATCATTTGAAGAAATATTATCATGTGTTAAAAAGATAAGTAATGAATTTCTTGAGTCATATGGATTTTATGTAAAGAAAGAGAAGAATAGGATGGTAGATTAAATGATGGATAAAGTAAAGAAGGGAATGAAGGATTTTCCAACATGTGATAACTATAGAAAGAATCACCTTACTAAATGCATGAAGGGAATGAGTGTTTTTTATATGTGTGGAGAAAAAGGACACCAAGTACGTGATTTTAAGGGTATGAAAATGGTTTCATATGTATAATATTTATCTACAAGGATTTGGGAAACAATGCGAATCACTATACTAATAATCAGAGTATAACCTAAATGATGCTTTTGGATAATAATCAAGTAATGATACTACCCCAGATGAAGAGGAATAATTGGTGTTCTTATTTTCTTAGAAACTAATTATGTCATTTGTGTATCATATTAATTATTTATAAGTTATAATAATTATAGTGTATATTAGGATTTTATAGAAGTCTATTTCATTAAATATTTGAGATTGTGTGGTACCAAAAAAGGGACTAAATAGTATGTTATTTTTTTGGAAAATATATTGTTGAGATAAAGATAAGCCTTATAATATTTTTGAGGATGAGGTAATTATTTTGGAATAATATATAATTGAGTCTGATAATGTATATTAGATATTATTGACTACCTTGGAACTAATTAATGGTTTGTTTATTCTATCATTTTTGGAGATTACAACATTTTTTTATTTGAGGAGTATATCCAGTATTCTATGTTTTACAAAATGAATAATTAAGAATGAAGGAATTAAATATTTTTTTCGTGCAATTCATTTTATTACCGTGTCTTAACAAAATACACGATGAATGTATTCACATGAATGTTATGTAACCTTCCTTATAAATTTTGGACTGTAAGTTTGGAAAGAAGTATTTTGGATAACTCTAATAGTTGTAATGGATTAAGGTGGAAATTGGATACTATTTTTCATGGTTAAAATATTTCTTAATATTATTTATGGATTATTATTAAAAGGATAACCTGGAGATCAGGTGAAAACCCGCCACGTCTGGAAAGGCCATGAGACTTGAACCTGCAAACGAAGGGTGACAATGGTGCATCATCTACCACTAGCATACATGATGTCCTGGTGTGTATAATGAAGTTTTTTGGTCAGATATATAACATATAAATTCATTTTATTTAACCCTATACAATTATTTTTAATATAATATTTTTGAGTTCAATTATCTTTTGGAGATAAAGATGAGTTTGTGGTAGAAATAAATTAATGGATGGAACTCTACATGTCAAGTAATCTTTTTTTATTATTTTATGAAGAAATTAATTCTTAAAAGAACATGGAAAAGATATCAAATTGAGAAATTTTTTATCCTAATACCTTATGATTTCTTCAACAGATGATATTTTAAATCATCATATATTTATGGCTTTGAGGCCCTCAATTATTCATTTATTGTTAATTTGTTTGTGATTGATGAATTCAATCACTCCCTATAAATTTTTACGTTTTCCTCCCATTATGTGTCTATAATTTCAACCATTGTTCTTCTATTCAAAACCCTAATTTTGTGGTGACTTTTTCATTTTAATTTCCCACTTATTAAGATTATATGTTATTAACCCTTTTTCTGAGGTGGGTTTCTCACAAAGGTATTCTCTATCATGAACCTTTTATTTTTGAGGAGAAATTTTAAATTTTGAGGACACAATTTATTGAATGCGGGTAGAATGGTAACACCCCAATATTACATAGCCTGTTATCTAGTTAATGCAATTCAACAGCAAGCGCTACACGCAACACCGAGTTCAAGTGCATCACGGCCAATTAAACTAACCGTTTAAAAAGCTATTATGAACACAATTAACCACATTTTGAATTTATATATATCTTATATAATTTTAACATTCATATTTTTTGTCTCTTAGACATAATATATGGACAAATGAAATATTTCAGATATAAGATGTATATAAAAAAATGCGGGTTTCCGCCTTTTAATGGAGAACCCTTGTTAAATCCAATATTTTACAATTTTATATATTAAATTTAATGAAATTAAATTCTTCTTTAGAATTTAGACATAAATATTTTCATTGGATAAATTTTTGGTATTTTTCTAATAACTTTTATATTTTGTTGAATGGTGAAAAATACTAAATTTTAATTGAAAACAACAATTTTAATCAAACTAATTTAAAGTGATAAATTATGAATTTGAGTGGTTTTAAAGTACAATTTGATTATATTTTCAGAATTTATTATAATTTAGGTCATTTTATGTAATTTGACATTTAAATTGGACATAAACACATGTCAATCTTTTGATAGTTTTTACTTCTAAAAAACCCGCTTTCTTGTTTTGACAAAGGGAATGAATTTTAAATTAATTTATGCAACTTCTATGTTTTTAATTTGGTAAAATATATATTACTTTTTAATTTGTATGATAAAAACTATGTTTGGGGTAATTTTTTGTATTTCTTTGAAAACATTCAATTTTTGATGAATAGTGAAAAACACTACATAGTATATAAAAAATGATTTTTTCATTTAGATAATAATTTTTAATTAAAATTTTAACTTAAATTAAAAATAGATACATAATACATATATTAGTCCAATGTAATTCATTGGAGTCATTTTATAATAATATTATACATATAAAATAATAATGAAATTTGATAACGTCTTTAACCCAACTTTTTGGTACAATTGAAAATTTGCATAAAACCTAAATTTACAAATTTGGTGAATTGAATTTCAAAAATATGATTGACCTTATTTTAATAAATATGTAAAATGTTATTTAATGAGATGAAACTTATTTTTGGTGAATAATAAATTTTAATTTTAATTTACTACAGAAAAAAGGGTAATCAATGGTAAAAATGATATTATAATTACCCCAACACATGTCCTAATTCTATTGGATAAGTTTATTTTGACCAAAATCAACTATAGAACAAAAATATAATCCTTTTTAATCAACTTGGATTAAATTATGACATTTATTATATTTTATTTATAGAAGTGTTAAAACTGTTAAATTCAAACTTTATTAACTAAGCCATTTTTAATATAGAGTTTTACATTAGATGAATTAGACTATTAATATTCATTAGAAATAAAAATTGATTTCCAAAATCATGGTAGTTTATATATAATTTTTATACTTTTAATAATTAATTTTATTTATGAAATAATGATGTTGTAGTGATTACATTATTAATGAATGATTAAAATAATTGAAATTTTAAATATTAAAATAAATATAAATTGAGACTTTTGATGAAATTAACGAATTTTCTAGGTTAATATGAAATTTTAGCATTGATTCAATGTATTTTCTTCAAATTAATTAAGTTGTGATGGCTTTAACAAAAAAATAATAAATAGTGTCAAAATTGACATAAATGAGTTCTAAAAACAAATAATGTTTTTTTAAATGATATAATATTCATAAAAATCTATGATACTAAAATACTTATATATCGTATTATATGTCATTAATAAAACATTTTAGGTTCACTTCACATTTTATAGTATGTTTATTAATCATGTAATAAAAAAATACAAAAAGGCATGGTAAATATTAAATTATTTAACTAAGAGTTAAATCTAAAATATAAGGTTAATATGGAGACATAAACTTGTATGAAACCTACTTGTTGAGAGGTTTTCGACCCATCCCCACATTTTCCTCGAAATAAATCCATTTTGATCCATTAGAAACATAAATTGATTTTATAATAAATTAATATTTCAAGCTTTTGCTAAAGTGCCCCTCACCTCTCTTATAAAATGGTGCTTGCCCTTATCTCAAATTCACATCTCCAAATCCATTCCTATCACCCAAAACCGGCTAAATTATCCTCCAAAATACCCTCAAATCAACATAGATACCTTAATTTGATCATAATTCTAACCTATGAGACCTTTTGACAAAATCAAAAGGAAGTACCTGAAGAATATGTAATTATTTCATCACCTCTTTCAATGTTCTTTTCATCTTCTAATTCCACTTTCTTTGCTATTACCATACTAAAATGACAAATAAAATACATTCTACATTCTGATATGTTGTTATAAATATGGTATAACCACATTAATTATTTTATTTATCATATTAATGACAATGTCACCTTGCATGCAAACGTACAGCTTACCGTCTCCATGTCATGGTGTAGTTCGTTATTCAACGCTATATTATTTGGATGAGTATAATAATAAATATAATTAATGTAAATTATGAATATAACATGGTAATTATTCTATATATATAATATAAATTCAAACTAAACACCATTTTACCATCGATAGAATTATATTGTTGCTCGTGCGTACGTACAGCTTACCATCTCCACGACGCGATGAGATTCATCTTTAATGATGACAATTAATAATTAATTTATAATAATATATATTGATTAATTATGATATATATGAAATTATATTGATACATTAATAATATATATTTATGTAGATAAATATATTTTCTTTACTTACTTCCATACTATACGATAAAAAAACAGAAACAATCTCCATGCATACGTACGGACTGTCGTGTCAATGAACAATGTTTCCATTTCATATGTCTATCCATTATAAATATTTATATTATAAATATATATGAGATATAAATCATGTATTATATTCTCAGATTATTTAAATCCTGATATATTTGATATGATCAAGAATAACAATTTGAAACATGGACAATAAAGAAAGTGACTATCTCCCGAAATGTTACTTTAACATGGAAATTATTATTAAATGGGTAGTGTAAATAAATAAATGAATCATATATGATACCATAAATATTAATATGGGTCTGGTATAATTTAATAATATACAATGGTGATTATACAAAATGTTAAATGTACCCTCAACAAAAGGAAATTAATAGGCAAGGGTGAATTCCTCAATCTCATTATTATCTGAGAATGTTTATGAGTAAGTATTTGCTGGGAAATATTTATCATTCATGCCCATATTTCATAAAAATGTTTTCAAAAATAATATTTTAAGGTTTTTTAGAAGGGACTCTTTAGGAAGATCATAATTTTAAATGTTTTAATGGTTTATTTTTCTAATATTTTTTAATTAATGTCCATTTTTTAAAATGATTTTAAGAATTTATTTATATAGACGTGATTGTTTTAAAACGATAGTTCCATTAAAAAGTTTCAAAGTGGTATGAGACACTTTGATTAAAAAATATCTATTAAATGACTTATTTTATAAATGTGTGACGTTTAAATGAATTCAAAAAAAGGGATTTTTTTCTCTCAAAGAGTTTTACTGACCCTTTTCAACTATGTCAACATCCTTTACTGAATATTAATCACGATTGAAGTTGATTTATTATAATTAAATATTCCATATTTTATTGAATGAGTTATGATATGTTTGACTATGGATGTGCTTTTTTTATATCATTCATGGTTTATGGTTAAATATTTGACATTTCATAAGCTAGTTTTAATACAAATACTTATGTTATGTTTCAAAATTTTGATATTCTTAATGCATTGGAATTTGTAAGTGACGAGCGAGGCCCTCTATAGCCCCTCGATGCATCGGTAGGTCCCAAGAGACAATCCAGTGTCTTGGAACAATGCCTTGACTAAATTTATATTTAGGGTCTTGGTATGAGGCCTTGACTTTGTGGTTAAGATGTTCGGTATTATGAATTCCATCATTATGAGATTAGTTATTAATGTTAAATGTGATTATTTGACTAGAAAAATATACTTGTGAATATGTAAATGGAATTATATAATTTATCATTTTAATATTATGCTGAATGTTATGTTTAAAGGGATTTTGTTTCAAATTTATACCATTCCATATATGTTTATGATTATTTATGACAGCTTCTACAATAAATTTTATAATTACTGAGAATCTAATCTCACCCCTATCTTATGTTTTATTTTCTGAGGATGCCATAAAGTGCATTTTGTCTTATATGTAGGATTAAGCTTGGAGAATAATTTAACTTTCATGGTATTATCTATGTTTTATTAAATTTATGAAATTTTAATATGAATTCCATGTATTTAATATATTTTCCATGACTTATAAAATTAACGTTCCTTAGGGACATGAATCCGTGTAATCATGCCAATGTTTTGTAATAATGCAGTGGCTCCAGGCTTCCAAGGTCAGAGCATTATAGTTGGTATCAAAGAAAGTTTATCAATAACCTTGGAAAGTAGATTTAGAAAAACTCTAATTACAAAACATTATCCTACGATAGACTTTGATGATTATAATAGAATAACATTAAATTTTTTTTGGTAATGTAGATATTATGTGGGTTTTTAAGAAATACATCCCTATGTGGATACATTAAGTGGATGTGGTTATGGAACAGTTGTACCTAGGAGTGGAAACTTTGGCAGGTAGTTTCACGCTTGACCTGGGGTAGCTTGGTACACGACAATAGGCCTTACTGCGCACCTGGTTTGACACACCCGAGGGATATGATTTGGAAACTTTACATTTTCATTACAAATCATTATGAAGGAATTATGAGTAAATATGTCCACAAAGAAACCATTTTTATGATTATGATACTAGATGTGTGAAAATAATCAATTAATGTTGAGAATTTTTCTAGTTTTTGGATTATAAATTATGATATGATCTAAAATAGTGTATGTCATCATTTAGAAATAGTGCCCAGTAGAAGGAACAAGAACTCTAGAAATACGCATGATCCAAAGAGTAAGAAGGATCATATCATTAATGGCCTTAAGCCATCATTTAGAAGGGAAATAGTCTCCCATGTATTCTAATCATATGAATAAATTGTATCATGTCTCAATAAGATATGTAATGAATTATATGAGTCCCATGTGTTTGAAGGGATACAAAAGAAGAAGAGGATGGTAGAGAAAATTATGGATAAAGGAAAGAAGGGAAAGAAGGATATTCCCACATGTGATAACTGAGGAAAGAATCACCTTTGTTAATTCATAAAGGTAATAAGAGTTTTTTATATGTGTGGAGAAAAAGGAAACTAAGTACATAATTTCATTGGAATGAAAATGGTTTCTAATGTATAATGATTCATCTGCAGGGAGTTAGGACACTACACGAGTCAATGTACCAATAATGAGGGTACACCCCAAATTTTTCTATTGGTTAATAATCAATTTATGATACTATCACAAATGAAGAGGAATAATTAGTGTTCTTATTTTTTTATTGATGAATTGTGTCATTTGAGTATTTTATTAATTCTACACAAGTAATAAGAATTATAGAGTATAAAAGATTGTACTATAGTTCTAATTAATTAAATATTTGAAATGGTGTGGTACCAAGAAAAGTGACTCAATATCAGGTTATTTTTTTTGGAAAATATTGGGTTGAGAGAAAGATAAACCATAAAATGGTCATGAGTCCGAAGTAATGATTTTGGAATAATTGATAATTGGGTTGGATAATGTATATTAGATATTAATGACTACCCTGTAACAAATTAATGGTTTTTTTATTCCATCATTGTTAGAGATTACAAAATTTATAGATTTAAGTAGTTAATTCAGTACTCTATGATTTATAGAAGGAATAATGAAGAATGAATGTATTCAATATAGTTTTCTAGTAATTCAGTTTATTACCATGTCTTAACAGAATACACGATGAACCTATTCACATGTATGTTATGTGACATTCGTTATAAATTTTGGTCTATGAGTTTGAACAATAGTATTTAAGATAAGTATAAAGGTTGGAATGGATTAAGTTGGACATTGGAAACTATTATGTAAGTATAAAACATTTCTTATGATTAGTTTTCTATTGATATAAAAATGATAACCCCGAGGTCCAGCGACAACTCGTCGTGTCTGACAAGGCCCCGAGACATGAACCCGCAACTGAAGGGCGACAATGGTGCATCACCTAACCCTGGCCTATATAATGTCCATGATTGTATAACATAGTTTTTTTGTCTGACAGATGAGTTATAAATTCATTTTTTTGAACCCCTATACAATTTTTATTAATAGATTATTTTTGAGTTCTATTATCTTTTGAAGAGAAAGATGAGTTTGTGGTTAAAATTAGTTAAATATGGAACTGTACATGTCAAGTATTATTTTTTCTTATTATATGAAGAAATTAATTCATAAACAGTTAGGGAAATTATTTCAAAAAAAAGTGTTATCCTAATACCTTTGGTTTTATTAAACTGACAACATTTTAAATCATCATATATTAATGGCTTTGAGGCCCTCGATATTCCATTTTTTGTTCCCTTATTTGTGATTGATGGCCTCAATCACTCATTATAAATATTTCCTACAATTATATTTCTATAATTTTCACCAATTTTCTCATATTCTAAACCCTAATTTTGTGGTTTCTTCTTCATTTCCATTTCCTTCATATTAAGATTAATTTTATTAACCCTATTTCCGATATGGGTTTTCCACAAAGTTATTTTCTATTTTCAACCATTTATTTTTGATGAAATTTTTTAAATATTGGGGATTAAATTTATTTAATGATGGGAGAATGTAACACCCTAGGATTTCATAGTATGTTATCTCTTTAAATTAATTCAATAAATTAGGGTACGGGAAACACCGAGTTCAATCACATCACAACCTATCAAACTACCAATTTAAAAAAGAAGTTATGAATTGTTGAAACAACATTTTTAATTATATATATATATATTCTATACAATTCTAACATTTATCTTTTTTGTTTCTTAGATATAATATATGGACAAATTCAATTTTTTTGATAAAAGAATTGTTTTTCAAAAAATACAGTTTTTCTACTTTATAATGTTGAACCCTCGTTAAATCCAATATTTGACACTTTTATATATTCAATTTAATGAAATTAAATTCATTTTAGAAGAGGGATATAAAAATTTTGTTTGAATAAATTTTTGGTACTTTTCTGTCAACATTCATGTTTTGATGAATGGTGAAAAATACAAAATTTTAATTGAAATAAATATTTTTAATCAAAATATTTTATATTGTTAAATTATGAATTTGAGTGGTTTTAAAGTATAATTATATTATATTTTTATCATTTAATATATTTTAGGCCATTTATGTAATTTTACAATTAAATTAGACATAAAAAAATATTAATCTTTTGATATTGTTTTACTTCATAAAAACACACATTATGGTTTTGACAACGAGAATTAATTTAAAATTAATTAATTCAAATTATATGTTTTGAATTTGATAAAATAGGGATCATTTTTCAATTTTTAATATCAAAATTATCTTATGGTGATATTTTTTATTTTTCTGAAAACATTCAATTTTTGATGAATAGTGAAAAACATTTCGTTGTAGATAAAAACCGACTATTTTATTTAAATAATGATTTTAATTAAAAAAAATTAATAAAGTCACAATAGATACATAATACATATATTATTCCGATGTTATTCATTGGAGTAATTTTGTAATAATATTATCCACATTCAGTTTTATTGAACTTTTTTAATGTCTTTTACCCATCTTCTCAGCACATTTTCAATTTTGTGTAAAACATAATTTTACCACTTTTGTGAATTGAATTTCAAAAAACTGATAGACAAATTGGTAACCTGTATGTGAAATTATATTTAATGGGATGAAAATTATTTTTGGTTAGTAGAATCTTTTGATTTTTATTTACCACGGTTAAAAGTAAATTGGGTAATTAAAGTTAAAAATGATATTATAATTAGACAAAAACATGTCATAATTATATTGGATACGTGTATATTGGCCAAAATCAACATTATGAAAAAATATGATCAGTTTTGATACACTTGGATTAGATTAGGACATTTATTATATTTTATTTAAAGAAGTGTTAAAAGTGTAAAATTCAAAGATTATTAACTGAAGAATGTTTAATATAGAGTTATACATAAGATAAATTAGACTATAAATATTCATTAGAAAGCTAAACATATTTTATAAATCATTGTAGTTTATTTATAATTTTTACACATTTATAAATTAAATTAATTTATTACACAATGATGATGCAGTAAATACAATATTATTGAATGATTCAAATAATTGTTATTATAAATATTAAAATAAAATAAAATTGTGACTTTAGATCCCATTAAAAAAATTTATAGGTTAATATGACATGTTATAGTTGATTAAATATATTTTTATTGAAGTAATTATGTTGTAATAACTTTAAAAAAAACAAATACAAAATAGTCTCAAAATTGACATAAATGAGTTTTTAAAACAAATACAATTTTATTAAATGATATAATATTCATAAAAATATATTATTATACCAAAGGACTTATATAATGATTTATATGTCATTAATGAAACACTTCAGGTTATCTTGTCATTTTATAGTATGTTTATTAACCATGTAATATAAAAATACTAGAAGACATGGTAAAAGTTAAAATATTTGACTAAGAGTTAAATCCAAATGATTAGGTTAATATGTTGACATAAACTAGTACAAAAACTATTGTTTGAGTGGTTTTTGACCCATCTCTGTCTTAACCTTGAAATAGACTTATTTGGAGACATTAGAAACCGAAAATTATTTTATAATAAAATAATATTTCAATATTTTCCTAATGTTCCCCTCACCTCTCTTATAAAAGGGTACTTCACCTTCTATAACATTATCACCTCCAAATCTATTTGGAACATCAAATCCCTACTCAAATATCCTCTAAAATACCCTCACTTCAACATATAGACCATGCATTGATCATAATTCCATCATAAGGAGCCCTTTTGATGAAATCAATGGGAAGCACCCGAAGAAGAGGTAATTATTTCATCACATCTTCCAATGTTCTTTTCTTCTTCTACTTCCTCTTCCTTTTTTGTTACCATAATAAACTAATAACTATAGTACATTCTACATGATAATATGTTATTATAAATATGGTAAAACCATATTCATTATTCTATTTATCATATGAATGAAAAAGTCACCATGCGTGCGTACGAACAACTTGCCGTCTTCATGTTGTGGTGTAGTTTGTTATTCGACACTATATTATTAGGATGGGTATAATAATAATAATTAATATAAATTAAGAATATAACATGGTAAATATTCTGTATATAAAATTTAAAGTCCAATTAACAACCATTTTACCATCAATAGACTAATATTTTCACTCATGCGTACGTAAGACTTACTGTATCCACGATGTGATTAGATTCATCTTCAACATTCACCATTCAAATTTTTTTATAAATATATATATATTGAATAAGTATGAGATATATGAAATAACTTCTCTAATTGAATAATATATATTTATGTAGGTAAATATATTTCATTTACTTACTTTCATAATATATGACCAGAAAACAGAAACAACGTTCATGCGTTCGTACGGAGAACAGTCTCCATGAACTCTGTTTCCATAAAATATATCAAACTATTATACATATTTATATTATGAATATATATGATATATAAATCATGATTTATATTACGGAATTATGTGAATCATGATCTATGTGATACGATCATGAATAACAAGTTAAAATACGTACGATAATGAAGGAAATTATCACCCGAAATGTTATTATAACATGTAAATAATTGTTAAATGGAGAGTATAATGTCATAAATGAATCATATAAGATATAATAAATATTAATATAGTTCTGGTATAATTTAATAACATATTGTGGTCATTATACAAGTGGATAAACATACCCTCGAGTAAAAGAAAGAACAAGGTAAGGGTTAATTCCTCAATCTCATTATTATATGATACTGTTTATGTGTAAGTATTTTTTGGGACCTATTTTCCATCCATGTCCATGTTTCATAAAAATGTTTTAAAATTTAATATTTTAAGGTTTTTTGGGAGTTACTCCATAACAACATCAACATTTTAAGTGTTTTAATGATTTATTTTTCTAATTATTTTAATTAATGTCTATGTTTTAAAAATAATTTTAAGGATTTATTTATATGTAAATGATTGTTTAAGATATTTAATTCCATTAAAATGATTTAATGTGGTATGGAAAACATTAATTCAAATATATCTTTTAAATTTCTTATTTTATAAATGTGTGAATTTTAAATGATTTAAAAAAAGGGATATTTCCCTCAGAGAGTTTTACTGATAATTTTCAACTACGTCAACATCTTATACTGGATATTATTATTGATTGAGGATGATTTATTATAATACAGTCTTCCTTATTGTCTTGAATGTGTGATGATATGTTTGAATATGGATGTTCTATTTTTATAAAAATAATGGTTTGGCGATAAAGTGTTGATATTTCGTATGCTAGTTTTAATAAGAATGTTTATGTTATGTTTCAACATTTTCATATGAGGAATGCATTGGACATATTAAGTGACATGCGGGTCCTCTATAGCCCATGGATGCATCGGTAGGTCTCATTAGACAAACTAGTGTCTTAGAATAAGGCCTTGACAAAATTTATAATTAGTGTCTTCGTACAAGGCCTTGACATTGTGGTTAAAATGTTTGACCTTATGCATTCCATCATTATGAGATTAGTTAATAATGTTACATGTGATTATTCGACTAGTAGAATATCCATGTGAATATGTAAGTGGAATTATTTGATTTATCTTTTCCATATTATGCTGAAGTTTATGGTTAAATGATTTTTATTCAATTTTAAATATTTCCATAAAATTTCAATATTATTTATGATAGATTTCTCTATATTTTTTATCCTTATTGAGAATCTGAGCTCACCCATTTTTTATGTTTTATTTTATTAGGATTCCAAGAGGTGTATTATGTTTTATATACAGGTTTATGCTAAGAAAATAATGGAATTATCAAACAATTATCTATGTGGTCTTTTATGTTTAAAATTTAATGGAAAGTTCAGTTTTATAATCTATTTTCGATGAATGATAAACTGATCGTTCCTTCAGAACTAGATTCTTCATAATCATGCCAATGTTATGTAACAATGCACTAGCTCCAGGATTCTTTGGTCGGGGCGTTATAGTTGGTATCACAGAACATTTAACAATAACCATGGAATCTAGATGTAAAATTACACTGATTAGAGAATAGTACCCTAAGATACACTTTGAGGATTAGAATATAAGAACATCAAAAAATGGTATTGTCTATATTATGTGGGTTTTCCAAGAAATAAATCATTGTTTGGATACCACAAGTGTACATACATAGGAGTGGAAACTCTGACATGGAGTTTTAGGATTGACTCGGGGTATTCTGGTAAATGACAACATGCCTTCCTGTCCACCTGGTTTGACACACCTGAAGGATATTATTAGGATAATTCAAATTTTATTTACAAAGAATTATGAAGGATTAATGAGTAAATATGTCAACAAAAAAACCATTTTTATGATTATGATACTAGATGTGTGAAACTATTCAATTAATGATGAAATTTTTTATGGTTTTGTATTCTAAATTATGAAATTATCTAACCTAGTGTATGTCATCATTTATAAATAACACCCTATAGATGGAAAAAGAACTTGATCAATAAGCATGATCCAAAGAGTAAGAAAGATAATATATTTCATGGTCTGAAGCCAACATTTAGAAGGGAAATAGTCTCTCATGTATTATCATCATATAAAGAAAAAATAAAATGTGTTAATAAGATAAATAATTAATTCTCTATTTCCTATAGCTTTGAAGGGAAGAAAGATAATGAGCAGATGGTAGAGAAAATAGTGGATAATTAGATAAAGGGAAATATGGATTTTCCCACATGTGATAATTGTAGAAAGAATCGTCTTGTTAAATGATTGAAGGGAATGGGAGTTTATTATATGTGTAGTGAAAAAGGACACCATGTACATGATTTCAAGGATATGAAAAAGGTTTCAAATGTATAATGATTCATCTGCAAAGAGTTGGGACACTATGCAAATCAATGTACCAATCATCAGAGTATACCCCAAATTATTCCATTAGATAATAATCATGTTATGATACTACCGAAGATGAAGATAATAATTACTATTAAAATTTTTTTATTAATTAATTGTGTGATTTAAGTATTTTATTAATGATTTACAAGTTATAATAATTATAGAGTATATAAGGATTGTACTGCAGTACTATTTCATTCAGGATTTGAGATTGTGTCGTATCCAGAAAAGTGACTCAATAGAAGGTAATTTTTTTTGAAAAATATATTTTTGAGATAAATATAAAACTTAAAATAGTTATGAGTATAAGGTAATGATTTTGGATTAGGATATAATTGAATTAGATACTTTATATTGGATATTATTGACTACCTTGGAACTAATTAATGGTTTGTTTATGCCATCATTATTGGAGATTAAAACATTTTTGGATTTAATGAGTATATCCAATAGTGTATGTTTCATAGAAGGAATATGGAAGAATTATTCAATATACTTTTTTAGTAATTCAATTTATTAGCATGTCTTAATGAAATACACACTTAAGATATTCACATGTATGTTATCTGACCTTCCCCATAAATTTTGGAATGTGAGTTTACAGAGAAGTATTTTGGATATGTCTAATGGATGGAATGGATTAAGTTGGAAAATGGATACAATTGTTTAATGTTAAAACATTTATTAGTATTATTTTTGGATTTTTATAAAAAATATATCTCTAAAGTTAGTAGACAACCCGTCGTATTTGGCAAGGCCACAAGACTTGAACCCGAAATCGAAGGTCTATAAGGGTGCATCACCTCCCACTAGCCTACATGATGTTCTAGTTTGTATAATGTAGTTATTTGGTCTGAGATATGACTTATAAATTATTTTTTTGAAACCCTATAAAATTAGGATTAATAGAATATTTTTTGGTTCTATTATATATATGGAGAGAAAGATGTGTTTGTGGTAGAAATTAGTTAAAGGATGGGACTCTACTTATCAAGTATTCTATTATTTCTTATTCTCAAAATTAATTAATTTATAAACCACTAGATAAAGGATCTCGAAAACAAAAATGTGTTATCCTAATATCATATGTCTTTTGAATCGATGATATTTTAAATCGTCATAGATTTACAGCTTGGAGGTCCCCAATTTTCCGTTTATTGTTCGCTTGTTTTTGACTAATTACCTTAATCAATCCCTATAATTATTTATATTTTCCCTCTAATTATGTATCTATAATTTCCACCAATGTTATTCTATTCAAAACCCTAATTTGGTGGTGACATTTTCATTTCCCTTTACCTCTTATTAAGACTAAATTTTATTAATGCTATCTGAGATGTCGGTTTTCCACAAAAGGTATTTTCTATTTTCAACCTTTTATTTTCAAATAAAAATTTCAAATTTAAAGGAATAAATTTACCGATGTAGGGGAGAATGAACCACCCTATGATTTAATAGTATGTTATCTTTTTAAAGTAATTCAATAGCTTGCACTTCACGCAACATCAATTTCAAGCGCACCATGACCTATCAAAATAACCATTTAAAAAGAAGTTATGACTGTTATTAACCAAATTTTTATTTTTATATATATCTTATACAATTTTAACATTCATATTTTGTGTTTCTTAGAAAAAATATAAGGAAATATTCAATTTTTCAGGTGAAAGATATATTTTTTAAAAAATGCATTTTTTCGGCCTTCTAATGTCAAACAATTTTTTAATAATATATTTTGACACACACACATATATATATATATATTAAATTTAATCAAATTATGTTCTTCTTTAAAATAGAGACTTAAAAAGTTATTTTGGATAAATTTTGGTACTTTTTTGATAACTTTTATATTTTGATAAATAGTGAAAATAGTAAATTTTAATTAAAAACAACCATTTTAAGTAAAATAATTTAAAGTTTTAAATTATGAATTTGAGTGGTTTTATTGTATAATTAGATTAAATTTTTGTCATTTATTATTTTCTAAGACATTGTATGTAATTTCACAATTAAATTTTACATAAACCCATGTCAACCTTTTGATAGTTTTTATTTCTAAAAAACCCGCTTTCTGGTTTTGACAACAGGGATTAATTTTAAATTAATTAATGTAAATTCTATGTTTTTTATTTGGTAAAATAGACATCATTTTTGAATTTGTAATATCAAAATTATCTTTTGTTGATTTTTTGGTATTTTTCTGAAAACATTCAATTTTTGATTAATAGTGAAAAACACTACGTTATAGATAAAAATTGACTTTTTCATTTAAATAAATATTTTTTATTAAATAATTATCATAATGTAAAAATAGATACATAATATATATATATATATATTAGTCTAATGTAATTCATTGGAGTCATTTTATAATAATATTAGACATATAAATGTTTATTGAACTTTTTTTAACGTCTTATACCCACCATCTAGGCATATTTGAAAATTTTCATAAAATGTAATTTTACAAATTCTGTGAATTGTATTTCAAAAATTATATAGACATGGCAGCCATCAGTATGTAAAATATAATTCAATGGGATGAAAATATTTTTTGGTGAAAAGTAACGTTTGATATTTATTTACCACAGCTAAAATTAAATAGGGTAATTAAAGGTAAAAATAAATTTATAATCACCACCACAAATGTCCTAATTCTATTGGATAAGTGTATTTTTGCAAAAATCACCCTTAAGAAAAAATGATTATTTTTTGATCAATATGGATTAGATTTGGAGATTTATTATATTTTATTCAAAAGAGTGATAAAAGTGTTAAATTCAAATTTTTTTAACAAAACCATATTTGTTATAGAGTTATTCATAAGAAACATTAGACTTTAAAAATTCACTATAAATATAAAAAGATTCCCTAAATTGTGGTAGTTTATTTATAATTTTTAGACATTTAATAATTAAAAATATTTATGACACAATGATGATGTTGTAAACACATTATTAATGAAAGTAGAAAATAATTGATATTATAAATATTGAAATAAATGTAAATTGAGAATTTTGATGCCATTAATGAATTTTCTATGGGAATAAAACATGTTAGGGTCGTCTAAATGTATTTTTTTGAAGTAATTAAGTTGTGATAACATTAATAGAAAATAATGACTAAATAGTGTGAAAATTATCATAAATGAGTTTTTACGAAAGTACTATTATATTAAATGATATAATATTCCTAACGATCTAATATTTGAAAAAAGGGGCTTATATAATGATATATATGTAATTAATGAAACAATTTAGGTTCTCTTGGCATTTTATAGTATGTTTTTTTACCATGTAATATGAAAATACAAGAAGACATGGTAAAAGTTAAACAATTTATCTAAAAGTGAAATCTAAAAGATAAGGTTAATATATTGACCTAAACATGTCTAAAACCTACTGGTTAATAGGTTTTTTACCCATACCCAGCTTATCCTTGAAATATATCCATTTTTATCCATTATACTGCAAATAATATTTTATAATAAAATAATATTTCAAACTTTTCCTAAAGTGCCCCTCGCCTCTCTAACAAAAGGGTACTTCTCCTTCTCTCAAATTCACACCTCCAAATCCATTTGCCTTGGCCAAAACATGCTAAAATATCCTCCCAACATCCCTAAATTCATTATAGAGACCTTACATTTATCAGAAATCCAACCAATGGATCCCTTTTGATCAAATAAAAAGGAAGCACCCGAAGAAGAGATAATTATTTCATCATCTCTTTCAAAGTTATTTTCATCTTATATTTCCTCTTTCCTTGTTGTTACCATACTAAAATAATAAATACAATATATTATATTTACTCATATGTTAATATAAATATGGTACAACCATATTCATTATTCTATTTATCCTATGAATGACAAAGTCACCATGTGTGTGTACGTACGGCATACCGTTTGCACATCATGGTGTAGTTTGTTATTCCACACTATATTGTTTGGGTGGGTATAATAATAACTATAATTAATGTAAATGATTATTATAACATGTTAATTATTTTATATATATAATATAATTTCCAATTTAAAAACCGTTTTACCATTGATAGAATGATATTGTCACTTGTGCGTACGTACGGCTTATCGTCTCCACGACTTGATGAGATTCATCTACAGCGATCACCATTAATTAATATATATATATATATATATATATTATGATATAAATAAAATAATATTTCTACTGGAATAATATATATTTATGTAGATAAATATATTTCGTTTACTTATTTCCATACTATATGATAAGAAAACAGAAACAACGTTCATGCGTACGTATGAACTACCATCTCCATGAACAGTGTTTCAATTCACATATCTATCTATTAGACATATTTATATTATAAAATTATATGATATATAAATCATGTTTTATATTCTTTAATTATTAAAATCATGATCTATGTGATATGATCTTGAATAACAAGTTAAAAACGTTCGATAAAGAAAGCGATTATCACCCAAAATGTAATTTTAGCATGGATATTATTATTAAATGGGTAGTATAATGTCATAAATGAATAATATATGATGTCATAAATATTAATATGGGTTTGGTATAATTTAATAACATATTATTGTCATTATAAAGGTGGTTAAGCATACCCTCAACTAAAGGAAAGTACAAGGTAAGGTTTAAAACCTCAATCTCATTATTATCCTAGATTGTTTATGTGTAAGTATTTACTAGGAAATATTTATCATCAATGTCCATTTTTTATAAAAATGTTTTCAAGAGGAATATTTTAAGGTTTTTTGTAACAGACTCTTTATCAAGGTTATAATTTTAAATGTTTTAATGATTTATTTTTCTAGATATTTTTAATTAATGTCCATGTTTTTAAATTTATTTTTTTGAATTTATTTATATGGACATGATTGTTTTAAAATTTTAATTCCATTCAGAAGTTTTAAAGTGGTAGGAGAAACATTCATTCAAAAATATTTTAAATGGATTCCATTACAAATGGGTGAATTTTATATGATTTCACAAAAAGGGATATTACTCTCAATATTTTTTACAAATCATTTTCATCTATGTCAACATCCTTTACTGGATATTATTTTTGATAGAGGTTGATTTAATATAATAAAATATTCCATATTATATTGAATGAGTTATGATATGTTTTACTTTCTATGTTCTAATTTTATACCATTCATGGATTATAGTAAAATTATTGACATTTAGTATGATAGTTTTAATTGGAATGTTTATATTATGTTTTAAAATTTTCAAATGAAAAATGCATTGGACTTAGTATGTGACGTACGAGGCCCGCTATATCCCCTCAATGCATCAGTAGGTCTCATGAGACAGACCAATGTATTGGAAAAAGGCCTTCAAAGTATTTATATTTAGTGTCTTGGCATAAGAACATGACTTAGTGGTTAAGATGTCTGAAAGTATGCATTCCCTCATTATGAGATTAGTTATTAATGTTACGTGTGATTATTCGACTAGTAGAAGATCTATGTGAATATGTAAGTGGAATTATTTGATTTATCTTGGTCATATTATGCTGATGTTTATTTTTAAAGGGATATTTTTTCAATTTTATACCTTTCCATAAATGTTTAGGATTATTTATGATATCTTCCACTATATTGTTTGTCTTTATAGAGTATCTGAGCTCACCCCTTTTTTATATTTTATTTTCCCAAGATGCTGAGAAGTGTATAATGTTTTATATGAATGTCTAATCTAGTGGAAAAATTTAATTCTCAATGTATTATCTATATTTGCTTTTATTTGTGAAATTTTAATGTCATTATCATGTATGTAATCTACTTTCCAAGTCTACTAAACTGATCGGTCCTTCGGGACTTGAATCCTTATAATCATTCCAATGTAATGTAAAAATTCATCGGCTTCAGGCTTCTAGACATTAAAATAAATAAATATAAAATAAATGTATATAAATATTATAATTAAATCATGTATATAATTTTTAAGATGATGAAATCATGATCTATGTAAGGGGGCTAAGGATAACAAATCAAAACACATGTGAAAAACAAATCAGTTATTACTTGAAATATAACATTAACATGGAATTTTTAATAAAAATTTAACACAATGTCATAAGTATATAATATATTCTATGATATAATTGATTATTTTTTTTATTATATTTATAAAAAACCAATATTTTATATATAGCAGGTTTGAATGAGTACGAAGTGAATCAACACATAATGTAAGTGTTTTGTTATCTCACATTTATTTCTATGAGATTTATGCTATATTTACCACTTATTCATGTTGTGTGATATATATACTGAATTATGATATTTTATATCAAGAATTTCATTTATTTCATGATATTAAATTATTCAATTGATGTTACACTTTAACAGATCTCATGATACAAAAGTTACTCTTGTTGTAAGGAAATTTTGTCAAACGTTTTTGTCGTGGGACACTAACCTTATAAAAAAATTGTTTATGTTGTGTGGTGTATATACTAATGATGAATGTAATTTATAAATTTTATTCTAAATAATATGTTATTTCTATATCCATATATTTTTTCTTCCACATGGAATAAAATTCTTTATATTATTAAGTGATAAGTGATTATTTCACAATCTCATCAATAATCAGGATTGTTTTGTTTTAAATCAGTAATGTGGAATATTTATATTAAAAATCCATGTTTTATAAATATTATTTCAAAAATAATTTTACTATTATCTTATATATATTTAATTTTATTTTTACCCTTGATTTCCTTTTTACAAAATGGTTTTAAATGAATATTTTTGTCATTTTCTATTAATTCCCTTTAGGTCTTTACCAAAACAAATATATGAAAAGAATGTATTTTATCTCATATGATGTGAATAGAATATTGATCCAAAATAAATCCTTTATTACTTAATGATTAAATTAAAATATTACATGGTATTTCTAGGAATTTTTTTGTTTTAAAGTTGCAGAGAATTTTAAGAGAAGAAATGTTTTTCCAAGGAAAAAGGATATTTTCCACGCGAATTATTTTCTAGTGATCTCTCAAAATAATTTTCAATATACAATAACAATATTTGATGTTAAATATGTTTTTGTGGGGATATTTATTCCAAGGATACTATCATTATTATTCCTATGGTTAGTTTATGTTTATGATGGAATGATACTTATTAAGCCCATTTCGTTCGATGGGTTATGTTATTATTGAATGATGTTTTTGAAACCCATTTAATTTCATGTGTTATGATATGATGAATGATTTATGTTTTTTGGAACAAATTCTTTTTCATTTCATTATGTGATGGGTATAATACATATCTCCCACCAATTCATTGGGTAAAGATTTATATCTCATGAGATAATGAGGGGAAATAAGATGAGGAGCTTGATCCACTATGGGATGATGGAGAAACCCAATACACTATGGGAATATGAAAAACCTGATCCATTATAAGAAAATAAATATGAATGGGGATGGTTGAGTGTCCCATTTAGTAGGTGTAGTCCTGATGATGTGACGTAATAGGTTTTGTAATTTCTCCATGAATTATGGGAATGATATTACATATTTATGTGTCTTCCACAATTCCATATGTTATGTCTATTTTATGATTTTATGGTTTGTTATTTTTAATCCCTTAATATTCATTCCTTATGAAATACTAATTCATTATTCCATGACTCATGTACATGATCCTTAATAGGCAGGTTACGATCTTCAAAATTTATTCTTATGTTCCTATACCATTATGTTAATGTTATGCTTATATATATCATTAGATTACCATAATTGAGCATCTAAGATAACACTTTTAATATGTGTCCTTTGAATAGTTTATGAAGAAGGGTTATATGTTGGGGTACATAAGGTAAATATATTTTTTGGTAAACATTGATGATATTTCACCAGACTATATATTTGTGGTCCATGATTAAAAACGAAGTAAACTATTAGTGTTCTAAGGTATTTTTATTCACTGTAATGAATATTAATCTAAAAAGAACTAATATACATATATGGAATTTCTAATTCATCAAAAAATTATTACGTTCACAGTTATATGGGAATGAACTCATGGTTATAAAACTCAATCGCCCTAACCATGCACCACTCTAATTGAGTTCATAGTTTCTACTAAGAGGGTGAATGCTTTGTAAAACTCTGCAACAATCGTGAAAACCCATGTTTCCTTGTATAAAATAGTTTACATTGGGTGAGAACACGGTTTGGGAAATTCATCCTCAAACTGTACACAATAATAAATGTTTAAGATTTTCAACTTTCCACCCTAAAAAACTAGATGCAAACCCCCTTAAAAGCATGATAAAAAGGAGGTTCTAGGAATACCTAGAAAAAATAATATGATATTATATTATGGATGGCTATTATAATGGTTATATTTTATTTATATATTAATTATGAAATAATTATACTTCTTTAATAATAATACCATGTATACCTTCTTATCATCTAATACTTTTGGAAAAAATAACGTCACTCATTCGTTCGTGTGGACTACCATATCCACGAAGTGATGTGATTATTTTTTCATTTATAATTAACATGGATGGTAATAATGATGGATTTTATGTATATATATGATATATATGATATAATAATTTTTATTGAATGGTTATTTATTTTCTACCATTCATTCATTCAATCAGTCAATAAAATGAAAGCATCATTTATGCATACATATGACATGCCATCTCCAAGAAGAGTGTAATTTAGTTTTTTATATATAATTTTTATGAGTGTTTTAAAATATCTATATAATAATTATTTATTATTTTTATAAAATTATTACTATTATTGAAATATTAGTGCCATAATAAATATAAAAGGATCAGGATGGTCAGACCAAAACATGCTTCGAAAAAGAAGCAATTATCACCTAGAACATTGATTTTAATAACGAATTATTAAACATTGTGTTTTAAGATTCCATAAATAAATCATAAATGATATTATAAAAATGAATTTGGTTATGTAATACATATAAAATAAATTAATATTTTTTAAATAGGTGATTTTAACATAAATAAGTAATGGTGAGGCACGATATAAAGGATTTATATTTCAACCATATTTTAATTTTGATTGTTTATACATGAATTTATTTTGAGTAAAATATAAGATAAATGTCTAACGAACCCATTTAATTATCTTATCATATAATTATTTTGTAATATTATATTATTTCCATTTATCTTTATCACCCTAAATATTTAAATTATAAAATGTTATTTTTTAAGAAAAATCAACTCTATTTCTCTCTTTAGTTGATTTTTTCATCCACATCCATGTTTTCTGAAAATGTTTTCAATATGATTTTCACTATTTTCTTATGATTTGAAATTTAATTTTACCTAGTTTTTTTATAAAATGGTTTCAAGACGATTTTTTGTTTTCAATTTTAGTGATCTTTTGAATTTTTAGACAAAAAAAGTATTGTGGGACTTTTATTAAAACTTATATGGCATGAATATAATTTCCAACCTCTATAATAATTCAATGTTTTGAATAATCCATTAAAAATTTACAAGGGTATATTTGAATATGATATATTTTTTATTATGTGCATATTTTTTTATATTCTGATTTTTTATAAAAATATGAAAGGGGATTTTCCTAATGAATGTCTTATTGACCATATAATGGTATCCATATTCATAAACTAAAACAACCCTTGCTTATAAAAAGGATTTAAATGGGTTATGATCTATGGATACCATCCTCACTCTATCTCTAGGTATTTTATGATTGGTATTCCAATATAGGATCAATTTATCACAGTGGGGGGGGGATCTGTGAAATATTTTTCTTTTATGTTTCCATTTTATGGAAAGAATCACCTATTGTAATTGATTTATGAATTAAATAAAAAATGTCACATCCATAGAAACGTAAGTGTTTATGAGGTTCAGTAATCAACAAGAGAAGATACATCCTTAGTATGGGTCGGAAACAGTCTAATACGACACAATCTAATAGAAAATATTCCCTTTTCATGGATACAAACATGTAGAATATAACCATACACTTTTTTAGCACTATGATCAATACAATTGTTTATAGGATTAAAGTAACATGAATGTATGTAATAAAAGTATGTGTATCTATTAACAAAAATTCACCAATTGATTCAAAACATGTTACTATGATGCCTTGTCAACAATCAAAAATATAATCTTCAAAACATTTATTCACTTACCAACCCATCAAAAGGTAAGAACATCTCTGAAATTATACTAATACTCATTCTGATACCCCACTCTGATTAATTATTCTTATTTCTTGTTCTAGAAATAATACTTCTATAATACCACTAAAATATTTTGTAACTACCTATATCTGAATCCATAAATATTAGTTTGATTACTTTGTCTGATTTGGTAAACAATGAATAAAATCATTATTCATCTTATTATTTCTGGAAAAATAGATAAAAAAATCTTTATTTAGAAAATACTTCTCACTAATACTTTAGAACTTATCTATATTCCTCTACATGTGAACAATGTTATAATCTGATATAAATTAAAATGTTCTCTTCTACTTTTATGGGCTCACCAAATGTGGTTTAAGGAGGAATCTGAAAAGTTTTCCCAAATAACCAAATTTACCAAATATTCAAATTCCCTATCATTTAGGCTCGTTATTTGACATCTGCAATACCTCTATACTCTTCTTTATTATTTTAAAATCATCTCACAACTTTTTCTTGCTTTAATATATCTAACGGTTCATTAGTCATGTCCCAATTTTCATTATGATTTTTTGATTATGGTGAAGATATATGTAAAATAAAAGATTATTAATTATGTTTCCCCATTACTAATGTTAAGAAAAACACCATATAAAATAATTATAGTATAAATACAGACAAAAATTCAAATGATATAAACACATAATAACAAAACGTCAATAAAAAAAATCAAATAATTTCATATTTTTTCCATTTCCTCATACTAATGATCATGTTCCTGATGAAGTTATCTGAATCACCCTACATTTATTGGATTCATCTTTTCTTTACTCTGATGGATCAACGTCCTCTCCAGTTTGATGAGTCATCACCCCAAATTGGTAGAGAATCAATTATTTTTTTCTCTTATTCATTACCAAATTTAAAGAAACAAAGAATTTTTTATTTTATTCTTTACCCAATTGAAATAAAACAATTAAACCTAATGAAAATGGTTGAATTTTTTTATTTTAATCTACATTTAATTGGTCTAAATAACTCTATGATAAATCAATTCTTCCTTCAACTGATTGGGGCCTCACCATTTCAAATGGAAATTCAATAACAATAGTTTCTTCCCATTTATTATTGTGATACAAAACAACATTAATCTCAAAATATTTTTGTCTTTTGGATTATTTCTCTAATATAAAACCAAAATATTTATCTTTTTGTTTTTCGAAACAAAATCATAGCCTTTAGAAAATTATGTGCCTGGTGTTCTCACACTGAAATAATCCGACCAGAATTCTTTAACATCAAAAGAATTCTTTTTATACAAACTCTTGTATGAAATCCTAACTACCTCATGAATTTAATAATATTTAGGATCCAAATAGAATCTTTTAATTACATTGGAATGTATTTACTACATTATATCCTTTCAACATCTTCTTTCTTTCTAATCATACCTAAAATAGATTGAAAAAAACTATTCTCCCCATTCCATCATAAAGATTACATCAAAATTTTCCTTGGAAACATATGATTTATGATAAATACATGATTAGATAAGAATTATTATATTTACATTGGTGTCATTCAGAAATATATACTTATTCTCAATATAATCAAAACATTCATTCTAGAGCCAGGGTGAGTTTGATGAACCTTTCCTCCCCAAAAACTTCTTCACAACCTGATAGACTTTCTTATAAATTTTTCATGAATTCTACTAATTATGATAGTGAGTTTGATAAATATATTTTATAACATAAGACTAAAACATTATCTTTTACTATAGAAGACAACACATTCACTAAAAACATCTTTCAACATCCAATAATAACTTCCAGACAACTTGGTCCCAAAAACATCCTCCTTTGGACTTTTTATGTCAACCCAGGTTCATAAATCACATAACATTGTAATGTAAACAAATGTTTTACTTATCAATGAATTTTAAGACAATATGATCTAAATTCTGGTAGAAAATGAAAATCATTAACATCAAAACCATGCTATCCAAAATTACTATGTAATGAAAAATATTTAACATTTTTTCACATCTTTCTTCAATTATATCAGATACCATTAAACAAAAGAATTATAAAAACACTCCAAAAACAATTAGAATGCTTCACATACATACATGATGAGTTCACAGATTCCCCACAACTCCCCCTATACAAATGATTCCTCAAAAGGTATAGCACATATCAATGGATAGATTGATGAAATAATTCCACCCCCTTCAACACATAATCCCATGAATATATGAGAGAGGGTACAAAGACACATACCTCAAATTGTTTGAGAAAAATGTTTGATTCCCATGTTAATCCATAGATTGAAAAATGTATAAGGTTTTTCTGAAAATTTGAGGAACTTGTTCAGATGTGGAAACATAATTCAGATTTAATACATTATTCTCCATATTCTCTTTGATGATGTGGTATTTGATGTCAAAATGTATGAAATGAGAATGTTGGGATGGGTTTTTTGAAGGATTAGGGAACATTGATTATAAAAACAAAAGAGATATGGTAAATTTACTTCAACAGGTATATATTATAATTGAGTCTTCATGAATATATGTTTGGTAGAATATTGAGTTGAGGAAACATACTCATCATTGGCCATGATCATAGTAACATTTTTTTTTCTTAGTATGCAATCTTTTAAAATTTTTCCCCAAAAAGAAAACTCCACCAGATTTTGATCATCTATAATAAAAATTTCAAACCCAATCAGCATCTGAATAACCAAAAAAGTTAACACTTTCTTTTGTTTTGATACCAAATTATGATTTTTGGTCCTTTGATATATATGAGAGATCTCTTTCGAGAAAATAGTTGTTATTATTTTGGATCACTCTGAAATCTTTCACATAAGGTAACAACACAAACAATGTCTAGTCTTGAGGTAGTAAACTAAAGAGATTATAAACTTTTCAAATCAATACGAGTCAACTTCTATACCTTATACATATTTAGTTAACATTGTTCCCACTAAAATATGTGTGAAAACTAGTTTCAAATTATCTACTCCAAACTTATTAAGAAGTTACTTAACATAACATTCATTTGAATGAAATAAATGTTTATTATTTTATGAGATTTTTAACCAAATAAAGTATTTCGTTTCACATAGCATGGAAATATCAAACAATATTTTCTTCTCTTCAACAAATCATTCAAATTTTCTTCCATCATTCATAGAAAGGATAAGGTCTTCGATATAATAAATCATAATGAGGGAAAATACTGGATTTCATTGATGTATATGTTACTATAAATTCATACATTCAGAAAACTCTTCTTTCTTAACCAGGTATAAAATTTGGAATACCATTACCTTGGGTCTTTCTTTAGACTATATAAGTATTTTTTATCTCTCACAAAAATGGTTTATCATTACCAATAAAAAATCCACATTGTTTTTCAATATTGTAATATCCTAAGTAAATAAAAAATATTGAATTTTAATATTTATTAATATTTATAAATTAAATATTAATTTTAATTTAAAGGGGATTCCATGTTCGATTGCGTACCGTATAAGCAACTACGGGTTTCTTTGAAATCTTACGTTGCACACAACATTGGGTCATACTGGAAAAAAATATAATATTATTTTAAATGGTAGTTAACACATAGCCGTTATATAGGTGGGAATGAATATAACTAACTATAATATGATTATACTTTTTTATTAAATGTTTATACATTTATCCAATAAAATTTACAAGCTAAAAATGTAAATGAATCCGAATTTAAGCATAAATACTATAATATTCATTAAAATGTCGATTTACCACCTTTTTAGGGAGATCCTTATTTAATTTAATTTTTATCACATTTATATGTTATATTTTACAAAATAAAATTCTTCTTTAGAATTGGGAAATCAAAATTTACTTTGGAAAATGTTTTAGTATTTTTCATGATAAAATTCATTTTTCATGAATAGTGAAAAATACAGTATTTAAATTCAAAACTGTATTTTCATCTAATTTATTTATATGGTTAGATTATCTTTTTAATTGGTCTTAATGTGTAATTAGATTATATTTTTACCATTTAATCCAATTTTGGTTATTTTATGCAATTTACGTTAGAAATTTGACATAAACAAGTATCAATCTTTTGAAAGTAATTATTTCATAAAAACACACTTTTTTTATTTTGACAATGGGAATTAATTGTAAATTAATTAATGAAATTCCTATATTTTGAATTTTTTAAAATAGACATCAAATTTTAATTCGGAATATCAAATATAGATTAGTCTTAATTTTTGGTATTTTTCTGAAAAACATCAATTTTTTGCTGAGTAGTGAAAACAATGAGTAGTAGTTAAAAAAAGACTTATTCATTTAAATAAAGCTGTACCATTTATGTGAATTGAATTTTTAAAATTTGACATACAAGGTTTTTATTAGTATGTAAAATGTGGTTCAATAAGATGAAAATATTTTTGGTGAATAGTAACTTTTTGACTTTTATTTTACGCGTTTAAAGGTAAATATGGTAATTTATGGTAAATATAATATTATATTAATATAAAATTACCTTAATACTTGTCCTATCCATCTTTAATCATTCATGGCTGACAAATAAAATCCATGGGTGAGATGTTTGGCCATTTAAAGTCATTTGGGTAAGATAATGTTATTAAAAACATTTTATTTAACTTAAAAATAAAAATATGATAAACATGTATTATTTTGCTAAAAAAATATTAATGTTGGTTTGTATACGTGATATATGTGAATATAAATATTCATTTTAAAACTAAAAATATTTCCTACATCATGGTATTATATTTATAATTTTTATACAATAAATAAATAAAATAATTTTTGACACAATAATGATGCAGTGTTTACCTCATTAATGAATGATTTAAATAAATAAGAATATAATGATTAAAACAATATACATAACCTATCGAATTCTTATTGGATGAATTTAATTCGAACAACAGTTATCTTATATTTGAAATTAATAAGTTTTTGACCATTAGAATCATAAAATCATTATATAATAAAATAATATTTTCAAACATCCCTAAAGAGCCCCTCACCCCCCTTATAAAAAGCCCTCACCTATAACCCATTACTCACACCTCTCAATCCCATTGGCTCATTAATATCTTCCCAAATAGGCTCCCAATATCTCTCTATTCCACCTAGAAGACTTACCTTAGGTAGAAGGCACATCAAGTAAACCTTTTGGTTCAAACCAAAGAGAGATACCCGATTTGAAGGTAACGTCTTCCCTTAAGTTTATTTCATATATTTTAATTCTAGAACCCACTAAGATCTATTTTTGCGTTTCCGTAATAAAAAAATAGTATCCTTAATATACTATGTTTTTTTAGTAGAATAATTCGAACTAAACTTTTAAACACCTTCATCTAATGGATATGAAGTTATTATTTCTATGGATGTCGAACTACTGCCTCACAAAACGATGATTGTTAAAATATCTCCAACAACCTTTCATGGTGGCCATTATGATGGAAATGTAATTATATATGATATATATGATATTTTATTTTATCAATATGCTTCTTTAATTCTTTTTTAGAATATACATTTATGCTTTTCAAGTTGTATAAATAAGATAATTTTATTTGACAAAGTGCAGACTACGGCCCCCTCAATGTGATATGGCTCATTTATGCCATACATAGAACGTATAAATGATGATATTAATGAAATTATGTAAAATATATAAAATATGATATTATAATGGAATTATAATATACCTTTTTATTATTAATTTTTCATTCCTTTAAATATACAATAGAAATGAAAGTAGTGTACATGCGTACGTAAGGCTTACCGTCTCCATGAACAGTGCGTTTCATTTCTTAACACCAAATGATATGAAATATTATAAATAAATATACTATATATATGTTATATATGATATCTAAATCATGAATATCAATCTGGACATAATTGAATTTTGACCACATGGACCATTTGTAATTATAACAAGTTCATTTTTTACTAAAGTTTCGATCATCGACATAATGTCCGTTATGAAATCAAATAATTAACTAATTGTTATAGAATGGTAATAAGTGATATAAAAGGAATAATGAACATGAAAAAGATTCTCAATTAAGTATAAATTAACGTAATTTTATTATTCTGTATGAACATAGATCATTCGAGTCATGTCAGACACGAGATTATGGGTTTCTTATATCACATTTAATTCAGTGATATTTCCATTATTCACCACTTAATTATTACATGTGGTATATTGTGTACATCCATTTGATATATTTTATAATGATATTATTTTTATTCCTAGAATTATGTGATTCATTTGGTGGTTATTAACTTTTGGTCAAACGACTCGATTGATTACAACGTGGTAAGGGGGTTTAATCTCTCTTTTTATTCCCATGACATTCATGATATATTTGCCATAATGTCCTTTTGTGTGGTGTATATACTACCCATGATTGTATTATTTTTGGTAAAATACAATAATTTATCGGTATTTACATCTTCATTGTATGATCCTTCTTTCATGTGGTGTATGCTTCGTATGTTACCAAATCGGTAAGGGAACTTTTTACCCCAATTTCCATTCCTTAGGTTAATTTTCTAATTCTTAATTTTTTCATGATATAATTAGGTGTAAAACCCCTGTTTATTTATTTATGTTTTAATTTACACTCCCCTTTCTGCGGATATACTATTTATACACATAATCACTCCATTGATAAATTCTAATGTCATTGATATGAACTTGATTAGGGAAATCATAACTCAATTTCAATTATATGAGTTAAACATCCATGTCATTGGTTTTGTTTAAAAAAGAACATGTGTGAATTTCCTTTGATTGATATAAAATAAATATCCTGTCATATTATGTTTATTTATATTTGTCACAAATTATTATTTAATTTATTTATCCTTAATCTAAGGAAACATTTTTTATATGGGATTTCATCTCAATTTACATTCCATTGAGAATTCATTATTTTCATGCATCAATTCACTTTTATATGGTGTTAATACTATCATTTGGCTTATTATATCCCATGTCCCATTATTTTCATGATATTATAATGTTTTGATTTATTTTATTCCTCAATTATTTGTATTCAATCATCTCTCATTTGGTTAGAAACTCTTTAACTGAAATATCATTTTAAATGTTTTAAAGATTTATTCTTCTGAAACTTTCACATTAATGTCCAGGGTTAAGAAATGGGTTTTAGGATTTATATGGACATAAATGTTTTGAAATTAAAATTTCTTTCAAAATCTTCAAAGTGCTATGGGACACATTGATTAAAAAATCTATGTATTAAATGTTCTAAATGGTTTTGAAAATGGTTTGATAAAGCATTAATTATGTGAATATAATGAAATGAAATATTGTGATTGCAATGTGGAAATGTTCTCTTTTACATTATTCTTATTATCTGTGTTATGAATATGTTATGTTTCTTGGGATTTTTTTAAATATATAGGTGGTTCCATGATAAACCTAGGGTAGGTGAGCCTTAGATAGCTCTCTAATGAATTGGGTAATGTGACAGAGGTAAATGTTAATGTTTATATTAAGTTATTTAGGGAATATACTATGATGGGTATTCCAAACGTAACTCTCTACATTGCTGTGAAAGCAAAAATGTACGTTTGTTATGAATTTCATAATTTACCTTTACGATTTATGATTTATTTGTGTTATTCATAAATCATATGATTTCATGAGGTATGTTATGATTGAAAAGTATGGTCTCATTTATTTCTATTTATTTATGGGTTAATACTTTCCTTAGTTTATAAACCCTAATCAGCTTTTTATGCTCATCCCATGTTTTTTAAATTATTTTCACAGGGTAAAAGGAAGGGTATGAGAAAGGATGAACTCCAGAATATTTATATCATGAAAGGAATGATTGTTTTCTTTTAAGAATTTTTATTTTATGAAAAAATTGGATAATGAGTAGAAGTGTCTACTTTATAAATTTTGAGATGTAATGTAATAGTTATAGCCCAATTCTCTAAAACTCTAAACCTAAAAATATCCTCAATAGGAATTATTAATTTAATTTAATATTATGTAACGTTTTAAGGTTGTGTCCTTATAAAAATAAACATCTTTATCAAGCTGACAATTCAAAAATGATAATTTCACTTTCATCTAAATTTTTTACCCTCGCTGTGCAGTTATAGAAAAAAATATTATTATTTTTCCTAGATCGTACACTAGACCAAAAGCCTCAATAATTTCAATACCCTCTATTTTGAGTACCCATTTCACACAAATATTTATTTATTTCTTATCACTTCACTATCTCCATTCGTCTTGTTTTAGAATAAAAAAATTGTATAGATAAGATTTTAGTCATTTATTTTAGGTATGAGTTCCCATGTATCATTCTTTTCCTTCCAATCCAACTCTTCATTCAAATCTTAAACTAATTCTGGATTATCATAAGCATCATTCATATCTTACAACTCGTATTTTAAATATAATGATTTCTATGTAGTAGATTTTGATTCTCTTTTTGTTGGAAAATTTTTAAGTCGATCACCAATTTTTTTGAGCTTCTACTTTCTTCATCAATATTGAATGATATTTTTGAGATTCTTCCTCATCACTAGAAATAGTTGACTTTGAATCTTATTTATGATTAAGGTTACGTTTTTTTTTCATTCTTATCAAAAAAGTTATAAAAAATTATTTCATCATATCCATCTTTCTTTTGTGAAAATTATTTAGTATCTTATTTGGTTCTTTAAATGACCTTCACATCAATAGAGCCTTCTAATATTCATATATACTTTTTGAATCATTTTTAAAAATATATATCCTTTTCCTTCCAAAGTATATCCACAAAAAATTAGGTATTCCACTCTCTTGTCAAATATCAAAAGGTTTACATCATTCTTTTCTAGGATCCAGTGACTCCTAAGAACACTCAAGTGTTTCAAACATTGAGTTTTGTCATCAAACATTTCATAAGGATTCATATTATAACATAGATGATAGAAATAGAGGTTTTGAAGATAAAAATCAATGCTCAGGGTGTTCCTCATAAAATAATAATAGACCATGTTGAATTAACACATTTCATCCAATTTCGACAAGATGTATATTAATCCTTTCGGAAACTCTATAATTTGGAGGAGTGTATGGTGTAATGATTTCATACTAAAATTTATACTTCTTAAGATAAAATTCAATCTCTTTGATTTTGTATTCACTACAGTTTTATAATCTTGATATAACTATTGAGTACTCACAATCATTTTCATATTTCCTCCAAAAACATTTTAAAATTTTCAAATGATTAGAATTATGTTTCTTATACATTACACAAGTAATGTGGGTAAAGTGATAAATGAATGTACGGAAGTAATTATATTCATGTGTGGATTTTTTTCTCATTATCCCACATATATCTGAATGAATAAGTTACAAGGATCATTTTGATCAAATGCAAAAAAATCTTTGATTTCTTAATCTTTAATTTTTTAAAAATTTGGAAACACCAATATCTTCTACATATTATATCTGGAATACCTAATACATTGTATCTCTTTGATAAACTAGTCACGTTTATCATAAACATGTTCCCAAATGTTTATGTAACAACAGATTCAATTCCATTATGCTTTTGTAACAAGATTTTTGAACCTCACCAACATGGAACATGTTTCCATTTAGTCTATTGGCCTCATGTAACTATCTTTCTGTATTCCACTATTTTCATAATAAACCCGTATTTTCTAAATGAAATTTTTTCCTTATTAAAAATTTTATGAAACACTTTTCATGTTTTGTTTCATCCTATAAATAATTAAATATATTTTTGTGATTTAATTTCTCTTCCCCAATAATACAAGATCCAATAACATTGATTCTGAGGGAATCATTATTTACAATTATCATGGTTCATTATTTGAAAACTTTTACAGTCTTAAACAATTTTATGTCTCATATCATATGATAAGATCAACCATTATGTAATATCTAATTTCATTAGCATATTTTATCTTTTATAGTTGTTTCAATAACAAGGTATTTTTATTTTCATTTATCTTTATTCATTACATAATTATGATAATAGTTATGAAACATTTGTTGTTCCGGTAAAAAAACAATGATCCTTTTTTATGATGTATTAGTTTTTCACATATGTCATAAAAGGTTTCTAATGGTTGGAAAATATTTTAAACTTTTACAATAACCTTCCTAGGTTTCTTCAGAACATTCTTCTCCAAAATCTTTCTTAAAGAGGATTAAATCCACCTAAAACATTACCTAATGTAACATGTGGAATAATTTTAATATTTTTTTAAATATAACATATTTACCATATTTTTTGATCCACTGTAATACCCATAGTATTTATGGGAATAATAATTTCCTCCTTGACATCTATACGATCTGGAGTCGTGATCATGTTTATCAACAACCTTCTTCCCATTCCCATCTAAATGTTTTTGACCACTAACATTTCTATGATAACCAATAATATTATTTTTAAATTTTTATTTCTTTCTAGGTTATCAAAACTAGAAGTAGTATAAAAATTTTCAGGTACATAATTTTTATAAAATTCTCGATTATCTACATTTTTGGTATTGGAAAAAAACATAACATTACTAGCTTATTTCTTCTCAGAAACAATGTCATCTTTTTTCTCCACTAGTTAAGGTGAATTTTGTTCTTTATTAGGTTAAAATTTTCTAGAACATCCACCAAAATTAGATATATAACTATTGAAAATTTTCACTCTCTATTCATATTTAATTTTTTTTTGTAGAATTTTTAACTATTATACATTTTCTTTAAACATATCTTCCATTTTTTAATTTGATTATTTTCTTTCTCAACATATTTCTTCAAGTCATCAATCCCTATAATCAACTTAAATTTCTCATCAGGAAAACAATATTCATTGTTTTTTCTTGCAATTTTAATTTATCAAATTCCTATTTTATTTCTCATTCCACTCATTATTTTAATGTTATTCTATCTATAATTCTTTCATATGAAATTTTAATTGAGTTTCATATTTATAAGAACTTATATTTCCAAAATATAATTTTTAACTATTGAAATAATAGTATTGTCTCCATCATTCTCCATAGGTTTTCTAGATTTATATTCACTATCTTCTTCTTTATCATCTTTCTGAAAAAATATCATTTTAGATTTAGAGTACGTTTTATCATTCCATTTAGAATAAGATTTAACCTTATCACTCTACTACTTCCTTAATCTTCTCAACCATATTTCATCTTCATCACTGTTCTCAAGTTTCATTCTTTGATAAAAATTGTGCTAAAAAATTCTGAATGACTTAAAGTTAAAAAAAATTCAAGGAATGTTTTTCTGTATAATTACTTGTACCAATTTTAAAATTTTAATAAAAAAAGTATAAAAATTCATCTAGATTTTTACATACCTCATTTTCATAATTGGAGTCAACAATTTATCCTTCTATAAGAACCTTCTTGTATTTTCATTGCTTGTTAGTGTTGAAGACAATTTCTTAGTCAAAATTTGTTTTTAATTTTTATAAAATTATCTATTTTCATTTTATAAGTAATGAGAGTACTAAGACAATCATATATAGATAGATTTTCAGGATATATATCTTACATTGAGAATTTTTTTTATCAAAATTATCTTTAATAATTATCAAGATCATTTTAATAACATTATAATCACCCATAATTTAATCAAGACATCTAATAGTGCCAATAATTTCATTCACCCTACTCAATAAGTCACCAAAAAAATTCATACTCACCCATCATGAAATCATCATACTCTATCCTTCAAATTTGTACCTTTTCCTTATTTTTTTTATCTCATTCATAAATGTTCATAAGCTTATCTATGATACTATTGGTAGTGGAAACACACTTCAATGATTGAAAATCCTTTTCAGAAAGAGATGAGAGTAATATATTCATCAAAATTATATCATCCTCATGATTCTTATTTTTAGCTGATGTAAGATGAATTTTTTCATTAATAGGATGAAATCCATCTATTTCCACTTCAAGAAAATCATACCCAAGAGACAAAAGATAATTATATTTTCAATCATTCTAGATATGATAGTTCTTACCATGAAATATTGGAATCCCCATACTATTCAAAAAATTTATATTCTCCATCATAACCTCTCTTCCAAACATTATCAAAGAGTAAATGAATCGATCCTTCACCCTGATACCAATTGATATTTAAAACCAAGATCATTGTTTCACTGAGAGTGGGAAAGGGTGAATCATAGATATCTTTTTATTTTATGTATCTATATTTTTTAAAACAAAATCACATTCTATTAATGATTTATCAATTTTCTATAAAAATAATAACATAGTCACATAAAAATTTGTATTTACAGTGTTCAATACTCATCAAGAGTAGATATATCCATTGTGTGGTATGTAAACAATAAAATACAACATAATCCCCTAGAAAATGATTGTTTTTTGTGGTTTCAAGCATTTAAAATATAAATTTACACTTTTTTAGATATAAGATAAATAAAAAAGTTCATGTAATTTAAGTAACATGAAATTATATTATACAAGTTTGTAAAAAAAGTTAAGAATGTTTAACAAATTATTTTAGAAAAAGTCACTATGGTGCCTTGACAAAATTTTAAAATATAATATTTTATAAAATTATTCATATTCTGCCTAGAAGTAGGTATGAAATTCAATATAATTTTAAGGATACCTAGTATCATACCGCAGTCTAATTATTTAGTCCTATTTTTATGTCTTGAAATAATTCTACCAGAATACTACTAAGAAAATTCTGAACTACATCTGTCGCAATATGAAAATCTAATTTAAAATTCTTGGCCCTACCTGGTAAACTATAAATATGATAATCCTTCTTCTTCTATCAGGAAAAATATTTCATAATTTTTTTTTGGAAACTCCTTCTCAATAAACATCAGATCGTATCCCTCTTCCTCCACACGTGAATAATGTCCTAACCCATTTGAAAGTAAAATATACTGTCTTCTTTTTATAAGTTTTACAAAAGTTATTTAGTTTGGAATATAGAATGTTTTAATACTTAACAAAATTAAATTGTTATTAAAATTTCCCTATATTTCATCCCAATCATTTAATATTTCAATTCTTATATACTCTTCTTGATTATTCTTGAGCCTTTTGAGTTTTCTCATAACAGTAGCTGGTTTCAAACATTATAATCGATCTTGTGTCTTATTTTTCTTTTAATTATGATTTTATCAATTGAATGAATACATATGTACAATTGAATATTCTTAATTATGTTTCTATATTATAAATCCTAAGATAACCATCATATGAAACAATTCATTCATATACATATTTCCCCTATCTAAAAAAATATACACTTATTGCTAGTAAAATAATAGTAGCTTCAAAATATTTATTATTTAATTATTTTTCCTTATAATTATGATCATGTATCCAATAAAGTTCCCAATATATTCCTGTATCTGATGGATTGGTCTCTAAATTAATGTGATTTATTATTTTCAACTATAGTCTAAAGAGTCGGCACAACATATTGAGAAAGAATCAATATTTTTATTCTTTTTCTCTTAAACCAATTGATAGAAAAATTTCAGATTTATTTTCTCATTTAACCAATTGAAAGAAAAAATTCAACATGGTGAAATTTTTTAATTCATTATTGATCATTATATGGATTTCATTGGTCACAAAAACTCCCAATGAAAACAATTCATCCTCTGATTCATCGGTGGGACACTACTTTAGATGGGTCAATATCAAAAACATCTTTTTTCAATATCGGATTTATATAAACACCAAATTGTTTCTCTAAAGGTTTTTATCTTGTATATTACTTACATAACTAAAAACAAACATCTCTATTATATCACATTTCAAAAGAAAAAACTTTACAACCGTCATGATTTTAGGCATCTGTTGTTCTCATACTGATAATTTGAGATAAAGAATATTTGTCTTCACAAATTTTCTTCTTCAACAAATTTAATTGGGTAACCATGACTTCCTTATGATATTGACAAGATTTAGTATTGGAGTGAATCATATGACTTACTTTGGATTGTTTATATTACTTTACATCATTTCCACATCTTCATTCATTCCAATCAACCATATGATCGATTGACAATACATGTTATCCTTCTTTACTTCACAAGGATTTTATGATTTGTTTCCCAAAAAAACATATGATTTATTAGAAATCTAAGATGATCTAGGAGTCATAAAATTTGCATTGTATTCATCTAGACTACAATACCTTTTCACATTAATATCAAAATTTTATTATGATTCTAAGGTGAGTTCAATAAACACTTTATCCTTAAAATAATATCACTAACTAATGATAATTATTAAGCATTTCTGATCTGAACATCTAATTATGAATGAGATTTTGATCACCAATGTTTTTAATGGGAGGGGATTTAATTTTCTTGGAAAGAAATAAATCCTTTTTATAAAAAACATATTTCATATTTAATTAACAACTTCCAACTTACTTAGTATCAAGAATGTTTTTTATAATAATATATTGATAAGACCCATTATATATTTTCCTTAAGTTATTCATCGAATAAATATTTATAAAATAGATTTCATTTATTTTTTTTAGAGATAATGAAGGTTTTATTATATTTTATAGCACATGTGTTCCATTTTTTATGTGATGGGTGGGGCCTATATCAGCCTCTAATTCATTTTTTAAATATGGATAACTCATGAGGTAACATTGTGGTTCGTGAACCTAATTTATTGTTTAAATGTTAATGTATGGACCTAGTTTTCCTCACAATAGAATGAAGAATAGACCTGGATTTCATTTCCATAAGTTCAAGAATAAACATGGTTTCATGTCCATAAATTTATGTGAGGGCATAATTTCACATCCTTAACTTAATGAGCGATCATGTTTCTATTATTTCATGTCCACAAAGTTGTAATTTTTAATGTATTGCATGATTCTATAGATCATATTAATGTTATAATATCACTGTCCATGTTCATTGATTATATAATGATTTTTATCCTACGAACTATCAAGCTTTATTCTATAAATCAATATTATGATCTATGATATGGAGAGTGTAGACTTAAAATGTTAACCACATGTTATCAAACCATTATTCTCATGTTATACTTATGTGATAATTGATATCATCCTTATTTATAGTTTCTGAGAATCTGAGCTCACCCTTTCTCATTTTTTATTTACCCATGTTACTAATGAAGGATTTAAAATATATATTTATAAGAATGGTTGCAGTTATTTAGAACATAGTGTGAGATGATATTGATCATTAATGAACTGTTTGTTTATGTTTCAATCTTTACGAATTCACAAGACCTGTAATATTATTTTGAGGACCATTAAATTATGTAATGAATATTCATACATTTATATGTAATATCTATGTATGAAAGGATTGGGTATTAATACTTTATATCAAATCTAGGTTTAGTTATGATTTTGAAACTAGGATGAGAAAACCTTAGTAAGAACTTTAGGGATAGGTCGAAGTATATAATAACATTTCAATATTTTACTAATGATAATTAATTGCCTCATTTAGACCTAAGGTATATTTAATGTTGTTTTCATGACGTAGGCATTCTATAAATGTTTATTCCTTTTTATGTGGTTTTCGCTATGATTAATACTTCTAAAAACATGCCTTTTGGTTTTTGTAAATCGGTGGAACCCAAAAAAATCATGTAAAAAATTATTTGGACAACCAATAATAAAACCATTTTAATGAGAAACAAAATGTGCCAAGATTTTCAAAGCAATATCATGTGACTATGATCAATCAAAACCCACATTCAATTTGTGGTAACACGTATCATGTAGTACTTCATAATCCAATAGGGAGAGAGAAACATGTTATTGAATATTTTATATGACAACTACCAATATCCTTCTTTAGATATTATGATCCACTAGTCACTGAGCAATTAATCAATTTGATATAAGTGATGAAATCCATTCATCAGTGATAAGAATATGAAAATGTAATTATAACTTTTCATTATTTTGAAAGAAAATCATTTTAGTGGTGCAATATAATTAAGAATGTGAGGAAAGAAGATGAAATTAGTTCCATGGGAATCTATAATTTTATGGGAATACTTTTTAGTAAGTATTTTTGTATTATCTAACATAAAAATTGGATATGTAATTCTTAAAAATTACCATAATTGATAATGATCCCATTGGTGTGAATGAGGAGAATTTTTCAAGACATGAAAAAGGTATTTTTTAGGTTTAATCATTATCCCTAAAAGACAAATTTTATAATTATTTGGTGGTTTTATATTATTTTTTAAATGTAACTATCCATAAGGTACATTATAATATATAAAGAAATCGTTTTATGTTTATTGAATGTTGAAATGGGAACTTGAGACCATCATGTTTCTATTGATATGAAAAAAATATGGATCTTTATAGATTCTCTAGTAGTTTCTCACTGTAGTGATGATAAAAATTTAACCTCATACTTGAATTTTTTAAGGATCTCTCAGGATAATTCTTAAAAAGAATACAAATATGTATAAATTATTGGAAGGCTATCCATAAATAAAATTAATATAAGATCTATGTATGGAGGTCAGTCAATTAAATGAATTGAGAGAGAGCTCAAAAGACTTCACCACTCAGGATTTAGTGCTATAAATGAAAGTATTTTGGTCACTATTAAAATAAATGACCAATTCAAATGGATAATGAATATTATAATCCAAAACAAACTCTGATGTCAGAGGAACATTGAAAATATTATCCAATTAAAACAATTGAATTTAATCATGTTAGTTAGGGAACAATTATTCTCTACTCTTGAATAAGGTATTCCTTATTGATATTTGTATGAATTCTGCCTTTGAAAATCAAGTAATTCAGTGAATTTTTTTTGTTTATTAGCATGGATTAACTATCAATATATATATATTTATTTCATATATATATTGTTGAAATAATGAAATCATATTTTATATTCTGAATCAATCTATCATCATTTATTGGTGCCAAAAAGAACTCAAACCTCCAATGGAAATATTTTTTGCAAGGAAAATATCTTATTTAAATTGTAAGGGGGGAATTATATTTTTGTACAGTACATGATTTAATGGGGACCTTTTCGAAAATTATTAGTATATATTGGAGATTATATGATCAAGGTATATACATTTGATATGAGACTTTATGATTTATTACATTTAATGTTATGATGATCACGAAAGGATATGAGATCAAATAAATTATGGATTTTGAATATGGTGGGAAATATTTAAGAAGAGTATTAAGGTTAAATGCTTATGTCACGAACAGTCCTCGGGGCCCGTTCCGTGACTACCTGAAGCCTGCCTTCCATAGGCCAGGGGCTGGCAACTAGAACCAAGGCGTAAATCCCGGTAAAAGGGAAGGTATTGCCTTTGTAAAGTAAACCACAAACACCATAGAGCAAGAAAGCAGAAGTAAACACTAAGTAAAAACTGAGTACAGTAGTAAGTGCAGAAAAGTAAGTGGGCCAGAATACAAACCCAAACTGAGAGTAAAGTACAACCCGAATGGGGAAAACAACAACTGAAAGTAAACCACAACGTCGAGTCGTCCACTGGAAGTCCCACCTGAAGGGTGAGTACAGATAGCCTCCACAACTCCTCGGGTCCAGCCGTTCGCTCTGAGTATGTCTCGCCCAGTGGTCCACCTCCATGTACCGTCCTGCTCCGAAAGCCTCCACCCCGATCAGTGTTGTCCGTCGTCTGCAACCAACACAACGTAGTGTGGGAATAACCCGTGCATGGGTGAGTATAAGCTACTCAGTAGGGACCCCGACACCCACGAATGTCTCCCATAATCCACAAAGGATTAACCAAAATAGAAAGATACAATCACGAAGTAACATCCAACACTACTTAGGTATATGCCCACACATATACCTAAGTCATGAATTCCAGTACGCTCCAAAATCTAAGCTCAAGAACAACCCAGTCCACACAGGAAAACAAAACGTAAATCTACACAGGATAGCACAACACAATCCACATAGGAATGTAGAACGTAAATCCATACAGGATAGCACAACACAATCCACATAAGAAAGTAGAACGTAAATCCACACAGGATGGCATAACACAATCCACATAGGAAAGCAAAAGAAGATTCAACTCACACAGGTATACTTATTTGTAAGACGATAGAGATGATCAGATATTGCCATTGATTCATCTAAGCCGTCGGACCCACAAAAGATCGATAGATACTAACCCCCACAATGACCCAAAAAGGATCTGACCCACACAGGATCGATAGGTAACTAACCCCCGCAATGACCCACAAAGGATCTGACCCACACAGGATCGATAGGTAACTAACCCCCGCAAAGACCCACATAGGATCGGACCCACACAGGATCTGTAAGTGCTGGCCCACACAGGACCTCTGAGCACTGACCCACACATGATCAGACCCACACAGGATCTGTAGCACTGATCCATGTAGGATCGCTGAGTGCTGTAGTCGTCGTCGAATCCACTGAGGATCTCTGCACAGCCATCGTCGTCGTCACAGTCGTAACGCAGACAGCTCTAGGGTTACCGCACAAAGAACGCTCGTTCGGGAGGGTCCTCTCCACGAGCCGAGAGTCTGATACATCAACTGACACATATTCCAAATTTGATGTATCCAAAAGTTCCATATCGTCAACAGGAACTCAACGTCGCAGACGGCACGTCAATCGGACGCCCGGTCTGAGAGTTATTGTCTTTTTCGTTCCAGGGGACCGGTTGGTTTTTAAGGCAAAACCAACCTGACCGTACTCCACCTGCGCCCAAACCTCAGGCATAGTAAGACAAAAGATCCGCCTCACTAAGAGGAAACCAACAAAGTCGACGGCACATCATTCAGACGTCCGGAGCATAATATATGAGTGTTTCCGCTCCGAGGGACCGATTGGTGTCATGTACGAACCAACCAGGCCAAACCCAAAGTACTCCAAAACCTTGAGTGTGATTTACCAAAACGACCGCCTCGATCCAAGGATCGCATCTCCGCTGATGGCGCGTTGTTCGGAGGCCCGTAGCTCAAGATATGAGAAAAAGACCGAAAAGGTCCGGAAATGGGGGTTTCGGGCCCGGACCGACCCGGCCCGAGACACCCCTGGTTAGCCCGGCGGGGCGCGACCCGACCTGGGCATGACCCGTCTGGCCGGTCCGGGCGGCTCGGTGCTGGCCGAGCGGCCGCGCTGAAGGTGCCCCCCCCCCACGTGGGGGCTGCTCCGTGTAACCGGACGCGGTGCAAGGCCACGTCCCTTCCCCGTGGTCGCGGGACCAGCGCTCGCCACCGGGGCTTCAGCCGCGGCGGGTCTTCCCGGCGGCACACCGGGTGCCGCCCCTTCCTGGCGGCCTGCCGCCGCTTCCGGCCTCCGGCGCCGGCGTGGCGCGCCAGCGGAAACTTCCGCGGACCACCGGACGCGCTCCGGTGGTCCTTTTTTCCTGTGGTTTGCGCCTACGGCTCTCCTGGGATCCAAACTTTGCTGTGAAGGCCTCCAATCTCCATTACGATCCCATTTCGTAAACACCATTAATCCACGCATAAAAAAAATGAGGAGGGTTGTCGGGTCGTGTTTGTTTGGCCCGCAGCCTCCGCGTTAGGTGATAACAATCGAGAATAATAATCAACACATGAAAACATAACAAGGCACAATTTTAATAAAATAAAATTGAACCTAGTTCCCAAAAAAACTCCCATAAATAAAAAATTCTCGTCCCGTATATAAAATCAACGCGGATCAACTTGATGATGAGTTGATATGGGTTCTTTGTTTAGAAGGAACCAACCATGGGAATAAATAATATTCTCAAATAAAACCCCTACCTCATCATAGTCGTCGAACGAGAGTTCTTCGCGGAATTGACCATTGCGGAAGAAGAGGATCGTTGCGTCGCGGAAGGGCGTCGCATCGTCGTGGTATACGGCGTCGCGTCGATGATCACTGAGGGTTAAAGAGAACACACAGATTTAATTTCATGAATTAAATCCATGTTACGGATAAAATCCACAAAGGAAATTAAAAAGGTTCCGTAATCCCCTACCTCAATCGGTGTTGATCGAAGATTTTTTCGGGGATGGATCGCCGCAGAAGAACGTCAGGGGAGGAGAATCGTCGGCGTCGCGGTACGTGGCGTCACGTCATCGATCTCCGAGGGTTCGGCGTTCTTCGTCTCCTTACGTCGAAGGCCAGCGTTCTTCGTGTTCTTTGCATTCTTCGCGAAGGAGGATAAAGATACAGTTTCTCCAAATCCTCTCAACAACCCGCACCCAAGAAGAACGTGTGTTGGTCTTATTTTATTATATGCCAACAATTTGAAAATCAAGTTAAGAAATGAACCATTAATTCGGTGAATTAATGGTAACGACTTAACTGTCCATTTAATAGGGTAATTAAGAGTTTAGAAAACGCACCAGTTGACTTTCATTAAGGAGGAGTTTTCACAGGTGCGTTACTTAGGGGAAAAGAAATGGTGGGGCTCGTTCGGGCCCCACCTCAAAAATATCCTACCAAGAGGGTAGGATATTTTGGGTTCCACCCTATCCGATTCAACTCAGCTTAAGTATATTTAAGTATCTTTAAGTGGTTTTAAGTGAAATAAAATAAAGTTGTTGCACCACTTTATTTTATTTTGTTCACTTAACCCCAAAATTTTAAAAAACCACACTCAAGAAAACACAACTCCAGAATATGCGTTTCTAAGTAAAAATCGGTGCTACGATTCCATCAGTGCCCTCAGAATTTGATTCCGAGCACCAGTTCAAAAGTTAGAAAAACCAGCTCATTCATTCACTGAACGTACCTGAGCCAAACTTCGGAAAATGATTTTGGGCACACCAGGCCTCAAAATCACGTTTCGTCAGAAACTGCGTTCTTGTAAAATTCCAAAGAAAATTAAGAAAAAATTTCCATGATTTTTACGGGTCTTTACATCACTCCCACCTCAGGAATTTACGTCCCCGTAAAGATACATCATAAGCTAGGGAAACAAATGTGGGTACTGAGCACGCATCTGAGCCTCCCGCTCCCAAGTTCTCTCTTGGAGGTTCTCGTGCTGCCATATGATGCGCACTAGAGGAATCGACCGTCCATGTAGGACCCGCTCCTGTCGATCCTCGATCTCCACTGGAACCTCCGCAAAAGTCGCCCCACCATCAACGTCTAGCTCCCCATGGTCAATGATATGCGACGGGTCGTGCACATATCTCCTTATCTAGTATACATGGAAGGCGTCATGAACCCGGTGCAACTGAGGTGGTAGAGCGAGGCGATAAGCCACCTCGCCAATCCTGATGAGGACGTGGAATGGTCCGATGAAGCATGGAGACAACTTTCTGCCTCGGCCAAATCTCCGTAATCCAAATCGAGGTGAGACACGCAAGAAGACGTGGTCACTATCCTCGAACTCTAGTGGCCTTGGCCTCCTATCAGCATATGACTTCTGCCATCTCTGAGCTGTCCTCATCCGCTCCTGGATAACCTGGACCATCTCTGTCATGGCCGGACCATCTCTGGTCCCACAAGTGCTGACTCCCCAGGGTCTGTCCAGCACAAGGAGATCTGCAAGGTCGGCCATACAACACCTCGTCTGGTACCATCCCGATGGTGGAGTGGTAACTGTTGTTGTATGAAAACTCTACCAAGGATAGGTGGTCCTTCCAGCTGTGACCAAAGTTGAGGACACATGCACGGAGCATGTCCTCGAGAGTCTAAATGGTCCTCTCCATCAGACCATCTGTCTGAGGGTGAAAGGCAGTGCTCAGACGTAGCTGTGTCCCAAACGCCTCCTATAACCCCTTCCAAAGCCGGTAAGTAAAGTGAGAATCTCGATCGGAGACGATAGATGATGGTACACCATGAAGCCGCACAATTTCCTAAACATTGAGACGTCCCAAGCTCTCCATTGAGCCCTACTCTCTGATGGGTAAGAAGTGAGCCGACTTGGTGAGTCGGTCGACAATCACCCAAATGGAGTCGTGACCTCTAGAAGTGTGTGGAAGTCCAGTCACGAAATCCATAGATATCCTGTCCCACTTCCACTCTGGGACCTCCAAGGGCTGTACCAAGCCTGCCGGTACCTGGTGCTCTGCCTTCACCTACTGGTAGGTGAGGCATTGAGAAACGAACTCCGTAACAGCCTTCTTCATGCCCGGCCACCAGTGTTGTCATCTGAGATACTGGTACATCTTCGCCACTCCAGGATGTACCGCCAAAGGAGAAGTGTGAAACTCTCTCCCAGCACCTCCTCCCGTAAAGAAACTAGAACTAGGGTAAGTCCTCTGAAAAGAATGTCGTGCTCTTCTTCAAAGGAGAAACCATCAGGTGAATGTCCTGAGGATATTTGTTCACGTCGCGTCTCACAGCTAACATCCCCATGATGTGCCTCACTGACCCGCTGCAGTAGTGGAGGGGTGACTGTGAGAGACTGAAGGAAGGCTGCTCCATCCCTATCCACGAAAGATATCTACAAAGAGGCTAGCTTCTCTATCGCCTCCTCATGTAATCTCAAGATAGGTGCACTGGTCAATCTCTCTCTTAGCTCCTGGAAGCTCTGCTGACATCTATCTAACCACACAAAGGGTTTACCTTTCGTCCTTAATGTTCTACAAAGCTGCAAAGATTTCTCCTTTGACGAAAAGGGAAATTCGGTCTCATCCCATGGATGAACCACATTCCTTGCCTAATACAGTCAATTCCATCATGATTAGATAATTCATCGCATGGATGATGTCATAAAGCCTCGACACTGCTACCAAGATATCCAACTGTTACTCTCGCCTCCAAGGGTTGAGTCACACTGTCGGCATCAGTGTTTGTTCACTGGGTCTCCTCTAGTAAGAATCTTCAAAGTGAGGGTCAAGTCAATAGTTTTTAACCAGAACCTCTTAGTAAAAACAAACAAAATACAAGTATGAAAACGTCACCAAAGCAAGTGTCTTTTGTTACATCAACTCAAAGTACATGGACACAAGGCAACACAAACAACGAAGCCAAATAAATTATGGGCAAAGGTCTCTATGCCTTGAGCTAGTACCGAACTTTTCCACCCGCTTCCGGAGATCCATGATTGTAAGCTTCATCTGCCTGAAGTTGTGCTCTCCCTGGAGGTCGGGGTAGACCTCCTGGTGGTGGTGGTGGTAGAGCCTCAAACCGTCTCCCACCACCTGCTGCTCGGCCAGCTCCTCTGCCTCGTCCACCTGCTTCCTGCGGACCGCCACGGTCGAACCTCAGACTCTTCCTAGGTGGTTCCTCAACTGACTGTTGCTCCTCTGCATGGAAGGTCGGGCAGTCACGAGCTATGCGGCCCTGCCCGCCGCATGCATAGCACTATCTTCCACTCGTAAGACTGGTTCTGCTGTGTTTGCCCCGCAACACCGAGCCAGTATCCTCTGGTCGTCCGCCCGATGGACTGGCCCGCTTGGACCTCTGCGACATCTGTCTACTTCTGGCTACAGAAGACTCTGCCACGTGTCGCCCTGCGGTAGGTCTCATCGCTGGTGTAGACTCAGCAAGAAAGCTCTCGATCAAAAGGGCTCGCTCTAGTACTCCTGCATGGGTCGGAATGCTGAGGGAGATCATTGATGCCCTGATCTCATGTCTCAAACCCTGCTCAAAGGTCCGGGCCCAGATGGATGGGTCCCATACCATGTCTGTCGAGTAGGGAGAGAGATCAGTAAAATCTCGCCGAGTACTGGGCGACTATCAAGCTGCCCTGCCGCAGGTGAAGAAGCTCCTAGATGCGCACCGCACGGAGGGTGGCTAGGACGAACTCCGATCGTAAGAGGCTCTCAAAGTCCGTATAGAGGAGAGATGTCTCATCGTGCATTTGGATCATCAAGCTCCACCATCTACCTGCTGCTGCGTGCAGTAGGCTCGCTACGAGGATCACCTGAGGACTGCTGGTGTCCTCACTAACCGGAAAACTCGTACAACTGCCTCCATCCAGTCCTCGAATGCCTGGGGGTCTGTCTCCACGTGGAACCTGGGCGGTCGCTGGTGCTGGAACTCGTGCAGTACACTAAGGCGACGTGCATCGTCAGCGGCTGGGGATGGAAGCATCGGTGGCTCGGTGGGTAGAGCTACCATCGGGTCCACTGCTGACAAAGGGCCCTACACCGAGGCCTCTCGCTCGGTGGGTTGTCATCATGCTCAACTCTTGGAACCCTAGCTGGCCGCCATCGTGGGGCCATCCTGAATGGGAAACAGGTGCGCCACAGTCAAAACAGTATACCTGGTGATCTGACACAAAGTAATCACAAAGAAAAATTGTAACACACATGCAATCAATGTTTTCGTGCATTAAGTCGGAAATCAGAAGTCAGGGTCCTGGTGTACGGATACGTCGGCCGCCGCACCAACACCAGACTCCCTGGAATGATAACCACACCCAATACGCTTAACACTATTGCTTCACATAGAAAAAGATCACAGTCCCAAGTTCTGTGGTAGAACCGAACTCCTCTGATACCAATTTGTCACAACCCGTCCTCGGGGCCCATGCCGTGACTACCCCAAGCCCGCCTTCAATAGGCCAGAGGCAGGCGACTAGCACCAAGGCGTAAACCCCAGTAAAAGGGAAGGCATTGCCTTTGTAAAGTAAACCACAAACACCACAGATCAAGAAAGTAGATGTAAACACTACGTAAAAACTGAGTACAACAGTAAGTGCGGAAAAGTAAGTGTGCCAGAATACAAACCCAAACTGAAAGTAATGTACAACTCGAAAGGGGAAAACATCAACGGAAAGTAAAGCCGCAACGTCGAGTCATCCACTGGAAGACCCACCTGAAGGGTGAGTACAGATAGCCTCCACAGCTCCTCGGGTCCTGCAGTCCACTCCGAGTACGTCTCATCCAGTGGTCCACCTCCAGGTACCATCCTGCTCCGCAAGCCTCCACCCCGATCGGCGTTGTCCGTCATCTGCAACCAACATAACGTAGTGCGGGCATAGCCCCTGCAGGGGTGAGTATAATCTACTAAGTAGGGACCCCGAGACCCCCGAAGGTCTCCCATAATCCACAAAGGATAAACCAAAAGGGAAAGATACAATCATGAAGTAACATCCAACACTGCTTAGGTATATGCCCATACATATACCTAAGTCATGAATTCCAGTACGCTCCAACATCTGAGCTCAAGTACAACCCAGTCCACACAGGAAAGCAAAATGTAAATCCACACAGGATAGCACAACACAATCCACATAGGAAAGTAGAAAGTAAATCCATACAGGATAGCAAAACACAATCCACATAGGAATGTAGAACGTAAATCCACACAGGATGGCACCACACAATCCACATAGGAAAGAAAAACATGATTCATCTCTCATAGGTATACTTCTTCGTAAGACGATAGAGATGATCTGATATTGCCACTAATTCTTCTAAGCCGTCAGAGCCACAAATGATCGATAGGTACTAACCCCCACAATAACCCACAAAGGATCTAACCCACACAGGATCGATAGGTAACTGACCCCCGCAATGACCCACAAAGGATCTGAACCACACAGGATCGATAGGTAACAAACCCCCACAAAGACCCACACAGGATCAGACCCACACAGGATATGTACGCACTGGCCCGCACAGGACCGTTTAGCGCTGACCCACACAGGATTGGACCCACACAAGATCTGTAGCACTGATCCACGTAGGATCGCTGAGTGTTGTAGTCGTCGTCGAATCCACTGAGGATCTCTGCACAGTCGTCGTCATCGTCACAGTCGTAATACAGCCAGCTCTAGGGTTCCCGCACACAGCAAGCTCGTTCGGGAGGGTCCGCTCCACGAGCCAAGAGGCTGATACATCAACTGACACATAGTCCATAGTTGATGTATCCAAAAGTTCAGTATCATCAACAGGAACTCAACGTCGCAAACGACGCGTCAATCGGACGCCCGGTCTGAGAGTTATTGGGTTTTTCGTCCCAGGGGCCTGGTTGGTTTTTAAGGAAAAACAAACCCGACCGTACTCCACCTTCGTCCAAACCTCGGGCGGAGTAAGCCAAAAGATCCGTCTCACTAAGAGGAAACCAACAATGTCGACGGAACGTCATTCGGACGTCCGAAGCTTATGATATGAGCATTTCCGCTCCGAGGGCCCTGTTGGTTTCATGTACGAACCAACCCAGCCAAACCCAGAGTACTCCGAAACATTGAGTGAGATATACCAAAACGACCACCTCGATCCAAGGATCGCATCTTCGCTAACGGCGCATCGTTCGGAGGCCCGTAGCTCAAGATACAGGTAAAAGACCGAAAATGTCCGGAAACGGGGGTTTTGGGCCCGGACCGGCCCGGCCCGAGACCCCCCTGGTCGGCCCGGCCTGGGCGTGACTTGGCTGGCTGGTATAGGCGGCTCGGCGCTGGATGAGCGGCCGCGACGAAAAAGCCCCCCCCCCCCCCCCGCGCGTGTGCCGCTCCGTGTCACCGGACGCGGCGCAAGGCCGCATTCCTTCCCCGCGGTCCCACGCGGACGCGGGACCGGCGCTCGCCGCTGCGACTTCAGTCGCGACGTGTCTTCCCGGTGGCGCACTGGGCGCTGCCGCTTCCTGGTGGCCGGCAGCTGCCGGCCTCCGCCTCCGGCCGCCAGCACCGGCGTGGTGCACCGGCAGAAACTTCTGCGGACCACCAGACGCGCTCCGGTGGTCCATTTTGCCTGCGGTTTGTGCCTACAGCTCTCCCGGGATCCGAAATTTGCTGCGAAGGCCTCCAATCTCCATTCCGACCCCATTTCGTAAACGACGTTAATCCACGCATCAACGAAAAACCGAGGAGGGTTTTCGGGCCGTGTTTGCTTGGCCCGCACCCTCCGCGTTAGGTGATAACAATCGGGAATAATAATCAACACATGAAAACATAACAAGGCACAATTTTAATAAATTAAAATTGAACCTGGTTCCAAAAAAACTCCCTTAAATAATTTTTTTTGCCCCGCATATAAAAACAACGCGGATCAACTTGATGATGAGTTGATCTGGGTTCTTTGATTAGAAGGAAACAACCATGGGAATAAATAATATTCTCAAATAAAACCCCTACCTCGTCGTAGTTGTCAAACGAGAGTTCTTCGCGGAATTTACCTTCATGGAATAAGAGGATCGTTGCGTCGTGGAAGGGCGTCGCGTCGTCGCGGTATACGGCGTCGCGTCGACGATCTCTGAGGGTTAAAGAGAACACATAGATTTAATTTCACGAATTAAATCCATGTTAAGGATAAAATCCACAAAGGAAATTAAAAAGGTTTCATAATCCCCTACCTCAATCAGTGTTGATCGAATATTGTCGCGGGGAAGGATCGCCGCAGAAGAATGTCGAGGGAGGAGAATCATCGGCGTCGTGGTACGTGGCATCGCGTTGTCGATCTCTGAGGGTTTGGCGTTCTTCGTCGCCTTTCGTCGAAGGCCGGTGTTTTTCGCGTTCTTCGCGTTATTCACGAAGGAAGATGAAGATACAGTTTCTCTAAATCCTCTTAACAATCTGCATCCATGAAGAACGTGTGATGGTCTTATTTTATTAAATGCCAACAATTTGAAAAACAAGTTTAGAAACGAACCATTAATTCGGTGAATTAATGGTAACGACTTAACTGTCCATTTAATAGGGGCGTTAAGAGTTTAGAAAATCGACCAGTTGACTTTCATTAAGAAGGAGTTTTCGCGGGTGAATTACTTAGGGGAAAAAACAGTGGGGGTCGTGCGGGCCCCACCTCACAAATATCCTACCAAGAGGGTAGGATATTTTGAGTTCCACCCTATCCGCTTCAACTCAGCTTAAGTAGCTTTAAGTGGCTTTAAGTGGCTTTAAGTGAAATAAAATAAAGTTGTTGCACCACTTTTTTTTTATTTTCTTCACTTAACCCCAAAATTTAAAAAAACCACCCCCGAGCAAACGCAACTCCGGAAGATGCGTTTTAAGTAAAAACTGGTGTTACGATTCTATCGGTGCCCTCAGAATTTGATTCTGAGCAACGGTTCAAAAGTTAGAAAAACCTGCTCGTTCGTTCATTGAACATACCCGAGTCAATCTTCGGAAAATGATTCCGGGCACACCGAGCCTCAGAATCACGTGTCGTCATGAACTGCGTTCTTGTAGAATTCAAAGAAAATTAAAAAAAATATTTCCTTGAATTTTACGGGTCTTTAAAACTTATAGAATGGATTATGTTTTGGATATTATTTTATGAGGTTTAGGTATAAATTATCATGACATTTTTAAACAATTTAGGGTTTGGTAAATATTGGGAAATAATAGAAATGATTTTTGATTATCATGCTTTATTAAATGTTCTTCAGGGATGAAAAATTCGTCATGAATATCCATCTCCCAATGTTAGAAATTAAGTGAAAATTTATCAAATCACAACCAAATTATGTGATTAGGATTATTACATGGAAATAAATAGAGTAAGGTAATTCACACAAGATAATTACCTAGATCACTAGACAATAGGAAAAAAATCATATTTACATTTTTTACATTTCTATTTCATATTATGAAATTAATGGTTCTTTAAACAATAAATAATTTATAGTTATTTAATGGTTAAATTTCACTTGTACATGTAATATACCATTCTCTATATGTCCTCATGAGTTTGAGTTTTCTTCTATATCAATGTGTTCAATTCCCACCAATGTTCTTCTATTTGGATAAAAAGATTCATTTTTCTAGATAAACATTATACTTTTTAAGTCAAAAGTCTTCTTTTTTACTTCTATATCATGTTTTGGAAATCACAAATGTATTCTATCATATGTTTGTAAATTACAATTATCTTTTATCATGTTTATCGTATCGTACGATGTTGATCGTACCAACCAAATCGTATCGTACTGACTCTGTCAATCGTATCGTATTGACTCTGTCAATCGTATCGTACTGACTCTGTCAATCGTATCGTATTGACTCTGTCAATCGTATCGTATTGACTAGGTCAATCGTATCGTACTGACTATGCTATTTAGATAATCATAATTTGTTTTGGTACTTTATCAAAAACACTCTCTACATTTGAATCGTACTCATGCTTTTCATTTCTATATATCTCTTGTCCTATCAAAACGATGTCGTTGAGTTAGTTACAAACTAATCAAAACGATGTCGTGCTTTCTGTTTCAATATGACCGTTGGAGGCAATATGACCGTTGGAACCCGAGGCCTATAAATAGGAGGTCATTTGAAGCTGAGAGAACAACGATGAACGAAGAGAACGAATGAAGAGATTCTGTGAACTACCAAGATTCTAGAGAGAGACACTGTGACTTATCTCATCAGCCTTGTGCGTCCGATCATCGTATCGAGGGCTTTCAAGTAATTGAAAGACAGAGGTGCCGATTACCTACAAAATCGAGGGCTGCCGGGGATATGCAGACAGACGTGCCGATCATCGTATCGAGGGATGCCGGGGATAGGAAGACAGACGTGCCGATCATCGTATCGAGGGCTGTCGGGGATAGGCAGACAGACGTGACGGTCATCGTATCGAGGGCTCACCAAGGTATTGGTGAGACAGACCTTTTATCCTAGGTGAAAGGATAACCCTTCTCTTTGGGTTAAAAGAATTGTAATACTTTTACATTTCCGTTGTTACTTGTATTAGAAAGGGATTTGTATTGTTTCCTTTCTTCTTTACATATTCAATTGTAATTGTTTCAATTACAATCATTCTATTACTTTTTGTATTGATTGATTCTATACGCTTTAAGGTAGAATCATTCATCTTTATATTACTCTGATCATTGTGTTCACCTTGAATACAATTGTTTTACTTTACATTAGTATTACAATACACCATACCTTTTTAAATTCAATACAATTGTGGGTGTTTGTATCTGTATTAGTTTAAGATCATTTAAACTAATCCCTTTGTTGCTAAAACTCAATGGTTTTTAAATCTACAATTCACCCCCCCTCTTGTATTGTTCCATCTAATAGACAAATATATCTACAATTCGATCCAACAATTGGTATCAGAGGAGGTTTTCCACTGATTTGTATTACTAGATTTACTTCTTATTACTATCTTGAATACTTACTACACTAACGTGTGGAGTGGAAAAGTTGTTTTTGTTATATTAGATGGCAGGAATGAACATCGGATCAATAGATAATCTGAATCCTTCTAGACCACCAATCTTTGATGGGAATGATTATGAGTATTGGAGAGATCGTATGAACACTTTCGTCATCAATACTGGTGTAGACAATTTTATTATGCTTACTGGGGGTTACAAAATTCCTGACAAAGATGTTAGCACTTTCACCAACTAAGATAAGCAAGAATATCAACTGAATTACAAGGTACGCAATACTTTATTATGCTCTATGACCAGGAATATATATAGTTAGATATCTTCATGTGAAGCAGCCAACTGTATTTGGAAGAAATTGGAAGTCACTCATTTTGGTACATCCAAAGTTATAGAAACAAGGAGAGCAATGCTTCGAGCAGAATATCATGGATTTGTTTTTCCTTATGGAGAACCTATATGTAAAGTACAACAAAGGTTTATGACAATTGTCAACGGCTTACAATCTATGGGAGAAAAAGGACTTGATGATGAAGCTCTTGTTGATAAGATTATAGATATTATGCCAAATGAATGGGAGTCGAAAAGGACAGCTATTGATGAAAATAGAAAAGTTTCCCAGATTACTCTTGATGAACTCTTTGGAACTCTTCTACAGCATGATACAAGAATGAAGAGAGATGCTGATTTTAATAAGAAGAAGAATGGGAATGTAAGGGTAGATTTTTCCTCTAAAGCTAAAACACCTGAAAGGCTTACAAGGTCTAAATCCAAGAAAGTTGTTATATCTGATTCAAGTGATTGTAATCTTTCGGATAATGAGCTAGCCAATCTTGCTCGATGGATGAACAAGATTGTGGGAAAGAAAGATTTTCAATATAGATTCAAAAAGAAAGACAGGAAAGACAGGAAAGATTCAGAGGTAACTTGTTATGAATGCAAGAAAGCAGGACATATAAGGCCTAATTGTCCTTTACTGAAGAGGAAAGATAGAAAAGAGAAACACTCTGAAAGAAACAAGAAAAGGTTTTATAAGACAAAGAAAGGCTTGAAAGCAAATGATACATGGAGTGCAAGTGGTAGTGATTCCTCAGATGATTCTTCAGAATATGAGACATCAGGACATAGAAATATTGGACTTCTAGCCAAACTACCAATCGAAGATCATTATCTCATGGCTAAGGTACATAATGCTGAAGCTGTTACAAACGTCTCTTTAAATGCAAATTGTGTTGATAATAGATATTATGAATCTTCAAATGATGAACCCTCATCATCAGAAGATGATTCTTTACCTTCTTTTGAAGAAGTCTCTAGATTCGCTAAGTTACTTGAAAATGAAAATTCTAAACTCAAAAAGAGATTTGAAAAAGAAAATTCTAGAATTTCAATTTTGACTAAAGAAGTATCAGATCTTTCTAAAGATCTTGATGAGAAAACTTCTGATTTTGAAAGTATTTTAAAAACCCTTGAGAAAGTCAAATCTGATAAGGATAAACTTTCTAAGGATCTTGAAATTGTAATTTCAAAGAAAAATATTTTAGAGTCTAACTCTAGTTCAAATTCAAATGTTTTCGAAAACACGAATTTAGTTTTAAAACTAAAGTCAGAGATTTTATCCTTGAAAAAGTGTTTGTCAAACATTACTCATGGAAAAGAAAACTTTGATAGGATGTATTCTCAAATTAGACCTTTGAGAAATCGCTTTGGTCTTGGTTATACTTATTCTAAACCTGTTTTTAGTAATAACTATTTTGTTCCTCAAAAAACCATTTTCTGTTCCAAGTGTCAATGTGGTGGACATTGGAGAAGAGATTGTTCTCTTAACAAAACTCAATCCTTAGGATTTCATAAAGCTCATTTTGCAAAACAAATGTGGATTCCTAAAATTCTTTTATCTAACCCTTCTGTATCCAAACAAGTTTGGATTCCGAAAATCTAATTGTTTCTTTTTCAGGAAAACGAGAAGGGTATCAATAAGAACATTTGGTACATAGATAGTGGTTGTTCTCGACATATGACTGGAAACAAAGATTTATTTGAAAAGGTTATCAAAACAAAAGGTGGAAAAGTTACCTTCGGAGATAATTCTCAAGGAAAGATTGTTGGTATAGGTAATATTGTTTTTCTTGGAAAAGTTATTATTTCAAATGTTTTGCTTGTTAAAGGTCTTAGGAACAATCTCATCAGCATAAGTCAATTATGTGATGAAGGTTACCTTGTGAATTTTAGAAATGATAAGTGTCTAGTTCACAATTCCAAGGACGAATTCGTTCTATCTGCCCATAGGCAAGAGAATGTTTACACTATTAACTTAGAAGACCTTAGGAACCAAAACTTACCTTGTTTAAGTGTAATAGAAGATCAATCGTGGCTATGGAATAGGAGACTAGGACACTGTAATTTGAGAAATCTAAGAAAACTCTCAAAGAAAGGACTTGTAAAAGGGCTACTGGACCTTAGATATGATTCTTCAAAAGTCTGTGATCCTTGTCAATTTGGCAAACAACATAAAACTAGCTTTAAACCAATTAATGAAGTTTCAACTTCTAATGCATTACAGCTTGTGAATATGGATCTATTTGGTCCTTCACAATCTGGAAGCATTGGAGGCAAATACTATGTATTTGTTTTAGTTGATGACTTTACTAGATTTACTTGGGACAACTTTCTCACAAAGAAATCTGAAGCCTTTTTCTATTTAGAGCCCAAGTTAAAAACGAGAAAAACCTACCATTGATAACTATTCATAGTGATCATGGTGGTGAATTTCAAAACTCATATTTTGAAACTTTCTGTAGTAAGAAAGGTATTACTCATAATTTCTTAGCTCCAAGAACTCCTCAGCAAAATGGTGTTGTTGAAAGAAGAAATCGTATTCTTCAGGAAATGACTCGAACCATGTTGAGTGAATACTCAATTGCTAAGCACTTTTGGGCTGAAGCTGTTAGTACTGACTGTTATACTATAAATCATGTTTTAACTAGACCATTTCTTAATAAAACCCCTTATGAGTTATGGACTGGCCGAAAACCTAATGTTTTATACTTCAAAGTTTTTGGATGCAAAGTATTCATTCTGAATACAAAAGATAATCTACACAAATTCGCACCAAAATCTGATGAAGGAATCTTTCTAGGCTATTCTACAACCTCTAAGGCTTATAGAGTTTTTAATAAAAACACTTGTATTGTTGAAGAAACAGTACATGTAAAATTTGATGAAACTAACCCTTTTGTTTTCAACCAACCCAATCCTACATCCTCGGATGTGTTTTCCAAAAATGTTTATCAACCTTTATTAGAAGAACATTCTGATAAGGAAAATGTTCACGAAAGTATTCCTGAAACATTTACCACAGAAGTTTTTCAACCATATGTTTATGAACAGGTTTTACAAAACCCAAATCAATTGTTTCTTAGGAATCATCCCAGTGATAACATCATTGGAGATATAAGTAAACCTGTAAGGACCAGAAATTCCTTAAGAAATGAAATAGAACATCTTGCATTTCTTTCCCAATTTGAACCTAAAAGTCCAAGTGAGGCCTTAGGTGATGATGATTGGATCAAAGTAATGCAGGATGAACTAAATGAATTTGAAAGGAATCAATTCTGTACTTTAGTTGAAAGACCTAAAGAAACAACTGTAATTGGTGTAAAATGGGTTTTCAGAAACAAGTGTGATGAAAATGGAATCATTGTAAGAAATAAAGCAAGACTTGTTGCTAAAGGCTATAATCAACAAGAGGGAATAGACTATGAAGAAACATATGCTCATGTAGCTAGACTTGAATCTATTTGTATTCTATTAGCCTTCGTAGCATATTTCAATTTCAAACTATTTCAAATGGATGTCAAATGTGCTTTTCTAAATGGTTTTGTTCAAGAAGAAGTTTTTGTCGAACAACGTCCTGGTTTTCAAGACCCAAAACATCCTGATCATGTTTTTAAACTTACCAAGGTTCTATATGGTCTTAAACAAGCCCCTAGAGCATGGTATGATAGACTCACATGATTTCTTTTACAAAAAAATTATACAAAAGGTACAGCAGATCCAACTCTTTTTATCAAAATGGAAAACAAAAATGTTTTGGTTGTCCAAATCTATGCTGATGACATCATATTTGGATCAACTCAGAAATCTTTAACCGATTCTTTTGAAAACTTAATGAAATCTGAGTTTGAAATGAGTATGATGGGTGAGTTAACATTCTTTCTAGGTTTTCAAATTTCTCAAAAACTAGAAGGAACTTATATATCTCAACATAAGTATATTAAAGACTTACTCAAAAAGTATGGATTTGACAAAACTAAAAGTATTAGCACTCCAATTGGTACCTCAAATACTCTTGATCTTGATGAAACTGGGAAACCAGTAGATCAAACAATTTTTAGAGGTATGATAGGGAGTTTGGTGTACTTGACAGCTAGTAGACCCGACTTGATGTTTTCTTTATGCTTATGTGCAAGATATCAATCTAATCCAAAAGAGTCTCACTTAAAAGCCGTAAAGAGAATCTTTCGGTATTTAAAAGACACTATGGATTTGGGACTATTCTACTCTTCTGGAAATGATTTTGTTTTAAAAAGCTTTTCAGATGCTGACTTTGGTGGTTGTAGAATGGATAGAAAAAGTACATCTGGAACATGTCATTTCTTAGGAGACTCTTTGGTTTCTTGGTCCTGCAAGAAACAACACTCAGTAGCACTCTCCACTGCTGAAGCTGAATATGTAGTAGCTGGAAGTTGCTGTGCTCAAGTATTGTGGATGCAGCACACACTCACTGACTATGGTTTGAGTTTCTCTAAAACTCAAATTCTTTGTGATAATACAAGTTCCATAGCTCTTAGTAAAAACCCAGCACATCACTCTCGTGCAAAACACATAGATGTTAGGCATCAATTTCTTAGGGATCACACACAGAAAGGAGATATTATTTTACAATTCATCGGAACGCAAGAACAACTTGTTGACATTTTTAAAAAACCTTTACCTTCCGATAGATTTGAATTTATAAAACAGAAGCTAGGAATAATTACATTAAAATAATCATTCATATCTACTTCCTGTTTTACATCTCTCCTAATAGTAAGAAACTCCTCGTAGAAAGGGGGAGGACATTTCTTTCTGTCTTTATGTTTATTTTATCTTATGTTCTTTAACTATTTACTCTTTGGATTGTTTATTTTTTCCCTGTTTATCGTATTGACAATTTTAGTTTTCTATTTATAGTATTGAAATTCTTTTCCATCGTATCATTCAATAGTTTTGAATCGACCGATGATAGTATTGAAATTCTTTTCCATCGTATCATTCAACAGTAATGAATTGACCGATGATAGTATTGAAATTCTTTTCTATCGTATCATTCAATAGTTTTTAATCGACCGATGATAGTATTGAAATTCTTTTCCATCGTATCATTCAATAGTTTTGAATCGACCGATGATAGTATCAAAATTCTTTTCCATCGTATCATTCAACAGTAATGAATCGACCGATGATAGTATTGAAATACTTTTCTATCGTATCATTCAATAGTTTTGAATCGACCGATGATAGTATTGAAATTCTTTTCCATCGTATCATTCAACAGTTATGAATCGACCGATTATAGTATTGAAATTCTTTTCTATCGTATCATTCAATAGTACTAAATCAACCGATGATAGTATTGAAATTCTTTTCCATCGTATCATTCAATTGTTCTGTATCGATCGATGATGGTATTGAGATTGTTTTCCATCGTACTGTCAGTTCATGGTAACCATATTATTTTCCATCGTACGGTACGATCATAGTAATAACTTTGTTTTCCATCGGCATGATGATGTTTCTTTTGTTTCCTTACGATTGTATTTTCTTTTGATTGATATCAAAACCAACAATTACCTTACATTCTTCGACATGTATTCTTTTTCATTTTTTTTAAATTTTTTTTTCTTTGTTTTAATCCTAACCATTGATCTGGATTTATCTAATATTGACCGTAGAAGATCAACGGTCACCCTTTTTCGACCGTAGAAGATCAACGGTCATCTCTTTATTGCCTATAAATACCCCCCCTCCCCTCCCCAAACCCACATTGCTTTTTCAGGATTTCAGGCGAAGCTCTGCTCCACTAGCTATATATCATCGTACGATCTTCTCAATCGGCATCACCTTTATGTCTCAATCCTCTGCTAATACTCCCGTCGAGATGTCTTCAAAGACATTTACAGAGAAAGATTTTAACAGAGAAAGGTTAGTATCCCAAGACTGTTTCGATACGTACGATTCTATAATCAGGAGGATCATTTTGTTTCAAGGATGGGAACATCTCTGTGTGGAAAAGCCTGATATTCAAGATCCAGTTCTTTTTGATGAAGTTTGTCAGTTTTACAAAACCGTTTCTTTCGACAAAGATATGACTATAAACTTCGCTGTGTACGATAGAAAATTATCTATGTCTGTGAAACAAGCGGCACATTTTCTGAATGTTTCTGTAGAAGGAGATTCTTTTTGTCCATCTCACAAACTACCAGAGGAAGTTGGTACGTTTAATAGAGAAAATGCTGAAAAGTCTTTGTTTCTTATTAATGAGGAAAAGAGGAAAGTGTCTCATCTTTCACCAGACAATCGTTTTGTCACTCTATGGATGCAAGGTTTTTTTATCCCAAGGAAAGGGGACAGAGAAACTCTGAAAGTTTCTGATATTTTCATGCTTGATTATCTTGTGAACATGAGAAAAGTGAATCTCATGGTTTATATTTTTGAAACCATCAAGAATGTCAAGACAGGAGGGATTAAGTCCCAGATGATAATGTATCCAGCCATCCTTACGAAGTTTATTTTTGAGAGTATGAAGTTTTGTAACATTCCTTTGAAAGGAAAACCCATGGATTTGAGGCCATCATGGATTAGTAAGAGCACGATGAAAATGATGAATGTTTGTTTTGATTCAAATTCAAAACTTTTTGTCAGAGATGTAGAAGCTGAATTGGCTCAGAATCAATCGGCACCTATGCCAGCCAAGGACATTCAATCCACCAGTGTTACTCAAAAGTCTGATCCGCAAACCAGTTCGAAGCCGAAGAAGAAGCCAAGGTACAGTAAGGAGGTTGTAGGAAAATGGAGAAAAGATAAGGAACAGAGAAAAGAAGGTGATCCGAAGTTTGGTATTGACCCTGCTGAGGCCTTTGCAGAAAGAGTAAGGGTAGAAGAAACCCTTCAGGCTGAAAAGAAGCAGAAGGATCTTTTGAAAAGAAAGGCTCAGGACTTTGATATCTCTAAAGTCTTGAAAGCAGTTGAAGATGCTAGTGCTCAACTAACAGAAGAAGTGCATCAAGAACCCATCGTACAAAGTCTTCCTGAGAAATAAAAAGGAAAACAAGTGATGGAAGAAATAGAAGAAGAAGAAGAAGGAGATTTTCTTTTAGAATTTCTTCAAAACACAAAGAAGAGTAGAGAGTAATCGGTTCAAAAGCCGAGTGAAGGTGTTCAACAAATCCTTCATGCCGATCAAGCACAATCTCCGGACAGAATGTCTTTTCAAGAAAGGCAAGGTAATCAATCTTCTCATTCTAATAAAGTTGTTGTCATTAGTGACAAAGTGGAAGAAGAAAGAAAACAGAAAGAAAAAGCGAAAGGGAAACAACCAGTTGTTGACTCAAGCAAGTCTTATGAACTACCATCGTATGCTGAGGATACTAATTCAGAGCATACAATCTCTCTCAAAAAGGGTGATTACATTGTTCATGTTTTGAGAAGGGTGGAGAAAACCATTCCTTATTTCCCGAGGCTGGAAGGGAAGATTGATTTTATTACTGAAAATCAAAGAAAGAAGTTTGGCTCTGTAAAAGAATTGAGGAAGAAAGTTTTGTCAGTAGAAGCTGATTTGAAAGTTCTTTCAGAAAGCTCGGTTGCTAATAAGAAGGCTTGTAATAAGATGACCAAGTGGTCGTACAAAACAGAGAGCTCAATCAATGATCATGAAATTTCTATTTAAGATATAAGGAGGTTATCAAATGAGCTTGCAATTGCTTTCAACAAGCTTGATAGAGAAACGGTTGAAAGACTGAATCTTTTGTCTTCTCAAAGAGCCGATGTTCCTTCAGTGAAAGACTTGCAAGAAAGAATGAATGTTTTCCAATCTGAATTCTCGAAGGTTTCATCTTTCAAAGATGAAATGGTTTTACTGAAGAATCAAAACTCTGTGTTATCAAAAGACAACAAGAATTTGCAAAACAGGTTTGATACCCTTGAAGAAGTAATCAGAGTCCAGGAGGAGACCATCAGAAATCAAGATCAGATTTTTGCGGATCAACAAGAGCTTCTCAAAACTCAGGGTGAATCAATTTCTGAAGACAAGAAGGAGATCAAGAAGATGAAAGATGTTCTTCATGAGCTTATAAAGAAGGAGAAGGAAAGAGAAAACAAATGATTGTTTTATTTGTTTCGTTTGGAACTTGTCTTTGTTTTGTAATAACTCTTATGATCCTATTCTTTTATCTTTTGTCTTTTATTGCTTCACTAACTCTTTTAGACAATTCAAGATTACTCCTTTCTTTTTGTAAATCACAAAGTGAGAGAATGATTTACAAAGGGGGAGAATGCTTTACAATGCTCTTAAGGAAAATATACGAATACAATCCTTAGGGAAGTCCATACCTAAGGGGGAGATTAGTTGTATTCAATTTCTTATTCAGAAGAGTTTTCAATAACTCAGGGGGAGATAAGTATTTCTTGTCACATTTACTTTGTGGGTTGTGCTTTCCAAAAATGGGGAGATTGTTAAGTCAAAAGTCTTCTTTTGACTTCTATATCATGTTTTGGAAATCACAAATGTATTCTATCATATGTTTGTAAATTACAATTATCTTTTATCATGTTTATCGTATCGTACGATGTTGATCATACCAACCAAATCGTATCGTACTGACTCTGTCAATCGTATCGTATTGACTCTGTCAATCGTATCGTACTGACTCTGTCAATCGTATCGTATTGACTCTGTCAATCGTATCGTACTGACTAGGTCAATCGTATCGTACTGACTATGCTATTTAGATAATCATTATTTGTTTTGGTACTTTATCAAAAACACTCTCTGCATTTGAATCGTACTCATGCTTTTCATTTCTATATATCTCTTGTCCTAACAAAACGATGTCATTGAGTTAGTTACAAACTAATCAAAACGATGTCGTGCTTTCTGTTTCAATATGACCGTTGGAGGCAATATGACCGTTGGAACCCGAGGCCTATAAATAGGAGGTCATTTGAAGCTGAGAGAACAACGATGAACGAAGAGAACGAATGAAGAGATTCTGTGAACTACCAAGATTCTAGAGAGAGACACTGTGACTTCTCTCATCATCCTTGTGCGTCCGATCATCGTATCGAGGGCTTTCAAGTAATTGAAAGACAGAGGTGCCGATTACCTACAAAATCGAGGGCTTTCGGGGATAGGCAGACAGACGTGCCGATCATCGTATCGAGGGCTACCGGGGATAGGCAGACAGACGTGCCGATCATCGTATCGAGGGCTGCCGGGGATAGGCAGACAGACGTGCCGATCATCGTATCGAGGGCTGCCGGGGATAGGCAGACAGACGTGCCGATCATCGTATCGAGGGCTCGCCAAGGTATTGGTGAGACAGACCTTTTATCCTAGGTGAAAGGATAACCCTTCTCTTTGGGTTAAAAGAATTGTAATACTTTTACATTTCCGCTGTTACTTGTATTAGAAAGGGATTTGTATTGTTTCCTTTCTTCTTTACATATTCAATTGTAATTGTTTCAATTACAATCATTCTATTACTTTTTGTATTGATTGATTCTATACGCTTTAAGGTAGAATCATTCATCTTTATATTACTCTGATCATTGTGTTCACCTTGAATACAATTGTTTTACTTTACATTAGTATTACAATACACCAAACCTTTTTACATTCAATACAATTGTGGGTGTTTGTATCTGTATTAGTTTAAGATCATTTAAACTAATCCCTTTGTTTCTAAAACTCAAAGGTTTTTAAATCTACAATTCACCCCCCCTCTTGTATTGTTCCATCTAATAGACAAATATATCTACAATTCGATCCAACAATACTTCCCTTCCCCTCTTTTATATTGATGTTTTAGTTACCCTTTTTATGATGTGGGTTTTCAGAAAAGTTTTTTTAAGATATCAAACCTTTTATTACTGAGAAAAAGTAGAAATATTGAGGATTTAGTTTATTAAAAGTTGGATAATGTTAAACCCTAAAATTTTAGAATATATATTTATTTATTTTCATTGATTTCATATGTTACATGGACCATCAATTTTAAACAAACCATGATACACTATTAAAATTTCAATACAACAAAGTCATTAATTTTGTGGGTATCAATATGATTAAATAATTAATGAAATTTATATATATATATATATATATATTAAAATATCAATCTTAATATAATGTAATGGATAAATTCATAGTAAATAGTCACTCAATTTTAGTAATGTATTTTTTTCTTCAAAAAGTACATCTTCACCATAAAATATTTTATTGATTTCGAAGAGAAAATATTATAATGTCATGACCCATCCTTCGGGGCCCGTATCGTATCTACCCCAAGACCTCCTTCCAAAATATAGGGGCTGGTGACTAGCACCAAAGGCGTAAATCCCTAAAACTGGGAAGGCATTGCCTTTATAAAATTAAATACACACAATTAGAGAAAAAGACGGAGTAAACACTAAGTAAAAACTGTATAACTATTATACTTAATGTAAAGGGGGCCAAAATACAAGCCAAACTGTAAAGTAAAAGTACAACTGAAAGCAAGTAAAACTGAAAAATGGACAAATAGATGAAAGCTGAAAGCAGCTACTGGATCGTCCTCTAGGGTTCCAACATAAGGGTAGGTGAAAATGGCCTCCACAACACTCCACACCCATCAGAATCCACCATGTACCGATATGTCGTAAGGTCCTCCTCTGGGTATCGTCCAGTCCTGGTACTCTCGGCCTCCGTCAGCATTGTCCGTCGTCTGCATCCAACACAACGAGGTGAGGGCATAGCCCTTGTGGGGGTGAGTATAACGATACTCAGTAGGGACCCCTAGATCATCAAGGTCTCACAAAATCCAACAAGGATAAACCAAAAATTATTTTTATCAACGGATAAACATTACTTAGGTATATTCCGAAACATATACTTAATTTATCAAGTAACCCATCTCAATCATGAGGATAACAGAAAATTCATTGACTGAGCACAAACCAGGATTTTAATTATCAAAACCAAGGATTCTGGAGAACTCCTCCTCTATCGAGTACAGCGTTCCTGTCGCGACAACGAGGTGATTCTCACTAACCATAGACTACTGGGGTAGTCCTCCTGTCGAGTACCGCAAGTCTTCTTCCAACTACCAGGTGCTCTATGCGTTGTGGGTATGCCACCAAATACCAGGCGCTCCCCCTAATAGTCTGTAGAGGTACTCCTCCTATCGAGTACCATAGTTCTGCCACCAAATACTGGGCGCTCCTCCGCCATGGGTCTGCCGCCAATTACTAGGCGCTCCCCACTGGGCTAGTCGAATCACTCCGAGTCGAATTGGTCAAGCAGTCGTTAGGTCTGTCAGCTACCAGGTCTCTGCACATTGTACGCTCGTCTCTTGGAGGATCTGCTCCATGAGCTACTGGTTGATACTCCAAATGTCACAAAGTCTCACGTGAATGTATCTCAAAGGACCAAAACGTCATAGGGGTCTCAATGCAACAGACATTGTGTCAATCAGACGCTCGTTCTGTGAGTTATTGGCATTTCCGTCACATGGGCCTGGTTGGTTTTTTGGATCAGACCAACCTGACCATATTCCAACTGTGTCCAAAACTCATGTGGGATATGTCAAAATAACTGTTTCATTCTAATCATTCCATTACCACAGACAGTTCGTCGATTGGACACTCGTAGCCCATGTTATGGGTGTAAAGGTGTTTCGGGTCTGACGGGTCTGGACTGGGGTCCGACCCGGTCCGCAGGTCCGACCTGGTCCACGAGTCCGACCCGGACTGATGGCAGCCTAGCACGAAGGCGGCCCGACCTGAAAGAGGCCCGACCCAGTAGGATGGTTGTGTGGCCTGACTCGGATGGCCGTGTGGCCTGGCCCGGCTGGCCGAGGGGCCTAGCCTAGGCGACCGCATGGCCTGGCCCGGCCAGCCGTGTGGCCCGGTGGCTAGACGGGGGGCCCGGCGGGCAGACTGCGGCTGGCTGGCCATAGGTCCTTGCAGGCCACACCATGTGGCCCGGCAAGCCACGCCGTGGGGGGGGGGGGGGGTGTCGCACCCCCTTTATTCGTAAAGGCCGGTGCATGGCAGCGACCCCCATAACTACGGGACTCGAAGGGTCCCGCCTATGTAGCGCGCTAGGGCGGCCGGCTCAGCCGGCCCCCCTCCCTTATCCACCACATCCATAGGCCACAGGTCTTCTCCGGCGTGGCACGACGACACCACCCCCCTCCACCACGGCCTGCCTTGGCCCCTGTCCTTCACCACCAGTGGGTCGCAACGGGGCTGTGCCCCTCCGTCGCAACCCACCTTGGGCGCGGCCACCATCTTCCCTCCGTGCGGCATGACAGCGCTGCATGGCTCCGTCGCGACCCATCATGACCGCGACTTTTCTCTGTAAAGGGAGGTGGTGCCACACCCTCTTGGAGACCTGGCGACCTTTGTGCCGTCAGTTTCTTTCATTGTCGGCCTGTCGCCGGCCACCGTTGTTCGACATGGTCTCTTCCTCCATCATCATAAAACAAGATCAACCAAAGGGGGAGGGTCAACCGTGTTGGTGCAGTCTGAACCCCCATGTTATGTTGATAACATTCGGCATAAATAATACCAAAATATTAATGATGTAGAACGGAAGAAAAACATCTCAAATCCCCCTACCTTTCTTGATAATTGTTCATTAATGATGTCGTGGGAAAAGGTGGAATCGTTTTGTTGACATCGAGAAAGAAGAATCCAAGGATGGCATCAGCGTTCTTCATGGGTGACGCTTCCCTTTCTTGCCCCGGTCGAAGAAGGATGAAGATGATGTTCATCGATCATTGGTGGAGGTAGTGTTCTTCGCTTTCTTCATTGAGAGGATGAATTTCTCTCTCAAGTCCCACCCAAATGAATTTCTAATCAAATAAAATAATATCTTTGTCTATTATTTAATCATTGGATTGAATTCAAAATAATTCAAATGATTAATTAATTAAACTAGGGGGTTCAATTAATTCTAAGTGGGTTGGAACATTTAATTAGTAGGGGAAGTTCAAGGGTTCTCCCCCACTTAATGGAGAGTTACAAGGGGTTAAAGCCGGTGTGGTCCCCACTCTAAAAATCCTCCCAAGGGAGGTTATGTGTGGGTGGTCCCCACCTGCATAACCTCTCATGGGAGGTTATGTTGTGGTGGACCTTACCACTAACTTCCTCTTGGAGCTTATAACCACCATGAAATAAAAATAAGCTATCACCTTATTTTTATTAAAATTTATTAAAGAATCCAAAAATCTTTCTACCAAACATGTTAAAACACAACTGCGGTGAAGTTCTTACTAAGCAATTACCGACACTGTGAGTTCAAGGGTGCCCTCAGAATTTGATTCCGAGCACCGGTTCAAGAGTTATAAAATCCAGCTCGCATGTTTACTTATCGTACATGAGCAAAATTATGAAATTGATTTCGGGAACACCGGGCCACGAAATCAAGCTTTGTCAGTTTTTGAAGACTCATAAAATTCCCATGTATTTAGAAAAAAAATTCCACGGAAATTTCGGGTATTTACATTCTCCCCACCGCATGGATTTACATTTCCATAAGCGACAACTCACACTAAGGAAACAAATGGGGGTACTGAGCACGCATCTGAGCCTGCTGCTCCCACGTGCTCTCCTGGAGGTTCCCATGCTGCCAACATACGTGCACCAGAGGTATCGAATGTACACGTAGGACCCGCTTCTACCAACCCTCAATATCCAATGAAACCACCATGAAATTTTCCCTATCATCAATGTCCAGCACCCCATGGTCGATGATGTGGGATGGGTCGTGCACGTATCTCCTCAGTTGAGATACATAGAAGACGTCGTGCACCCGGTGCAACTGAGGTGGAAGAGATAACCGGTAAGCCACTCGCCTACTCTGTTAAGGACCTGGAAAGGTCTGATGAATCTCCAAGATTGCTTGACACCTCGAACAAATCTCCATAGACCTCGTCGAGGTAAGAACCGTAAGAAGACGTGGTCACCATCCTCAAACTCCAGAGGTCTCTGTCTCCTATCAGCATATGACTTCTGTCAGCTTTGTATAGTGTTCATCCACTCCTAGATGATATGAACCTTCATGGTGGTAGCCCGTACCATCTCTAGTCCCACTAGTGATGACTCCCCTGGTTTTTTCATGCACAGTGGCGATCTTCAAGGTCTTCTGTACAAGGCCTCAAAAGGTGTCATACCGATGGTGGAGTGATAGCTGTTGTTGTAGGCAAACTCAAACAAAGGTAGGTGATCATACCATTTGTGACCAAAGTCGAGGACACATGCATGGAGCATTTCCTCAAGGGCTTGGATGGTTCTCTCGGTCTGACCATCCGTCTGAGGATGGAAGATAGTGCTCAAGCGAAGCTGTGTCCCGAAAGCTTCCTACATCCCCTTCCATAATCGGGAAGTAAATCGTGCATCACAGTCAGAGACAATAGAATAATTTTATCCATGAAAACGAAAAATCTCTTGCACATAGAGGTGTCCCAAGATCTCTACTGAGACATGCTCTCTGATTGGTAGGAAGTGGGCAGAATTGGTGATTCGGTCGAAAATCACCCAAATCGAGTCGTGACCCCTGAATGTGCGTGGAAGACCCATCACGAAGTCCATGGATATCCCATCCCACTTCCACTTTGGGTCCTCTAAGGGCTGAACTATGCCTGCTAGTACTTGGTGCTCTGCCTTCATTTACTGACAAGTGAGGAACCGTGAGACAAAATCTGCTACTGCCTTCTTCATACCTAGCCACCAGTGCTGTCGTCGAAGGTCCGGGTATATATCCACCATTCTTGTATATACCGCTAGTGGAGAACTGTGAAACTCCATCAACACTTCCTCCTGAAGTGAAACTGGTACCATGGTATGTCCTTTGAAAAGGATGACGTGCTCCCCACCTTTAGAAAATTCATTAGGTGCATGCCCTGTGGATATCAGAGCACATCACATATCACAGTTAGCATACCCATGTTGCACCTCCATAAAATGATGAAGAGGTGGGGGAGTGACTGTAAGAGACTATAGATAGGCTGATCCATCCCTATCAACAAAGGATATCTATAAAGTGGCCAGCTACTCTGTCGCATCTCCTAGCATATGTATACCATACCTCCTACTGAGTGCATCCGCAACAACGTTACCCTTCCCAGGAGTATAGACTATCTCGAAGTCATAGTCCAGGGGAACTCAAGCCATCGCTGCTGTCTCAGGTTCAGATCCTTCTGAGAGAAGATATACCTAAGACTATTGTGATCAGAATACATGGTGAAATGTTCGCCCATCAGATATTGCCGCCACATATTCAAGGAGAAAACCACTGCTGCTAACTCCAAGTAATGGGTAGCGTAGTTCTATTAATTTTGTCTCAGCTACCAAGAACCATACATGATCACCGCTCGCTCCTATATCAGGACACACCTGAGTTCGGTCTCGGATGCATTGCAGTAGAATGTGTACCCTATGCCTTCCTTTGGAATCCTCAAGATGGGAGCACTAGGTTGCCTCTACCTCAGCTCCTGAAAGCTCTGCTGTCATCTCGCCGACCACATGAAGGGTTTCCCCTTCTTTTTCAAGGATGACAGTGGTGTAGGAACTCCGGAGAAGTCTGGAACGAATCTCTAATAGTATCTAGACAAACCCAGGAAACTCCTTACCTCCGTCACACTTCTGGGTGGCTCCCAAGAAAGTACCGCTTTGATCTTTGCTGGATCCACTACAACACCAGCATCTGAGATGATGTTTCCCCAGAAGTGAACATGTCGAATCCAAAACTGGCACTTCTAGAGCTTACCATAAAGCTGGTGCTCTCAGAGTGTGTCCAGTACTACCTACAAATGGTAGGAATTCTGCTCAATAGTAGTCGAGTATATCAAAACGTCGTCGATGAAGACGATGACAAAGCAATCAAGGTAAGGATGGAAGATTCTGTTCATGAGAAACGTGAAAACTGCTATATAGGAGGTTATGGCGAATGGCATGACCAAGAACTCATAGTGGTCGTATAGACACCTGAAGGCCATCTTTTTCACATCCTCGTCCCAAACTCTAAGCTATTGATAGCCTGATCTGAGGTATATCTTCGGGAACCATCATGCTCCCTTGAGCAGGTCAAAGAGGTAATGAATCCTTGGGAGTGGGTACTTGTTCTTCACGGTCACCTGGTCTAGGTGATGGTAGTCAACATAGAGCCTCAAGCTCCCATCCGCCTTATTAGCGAATAGAATCGGGGTTGCCAAGGGAGAAACACTGGGCCAGATGAATCCTTTTCCCTGCAAGTCCTCCGGCTGTACCCTCAGCTCATAATGCTCTGTGGGAGCCATCTGATATGCTGGGGTAGATATCAGTGTCATCCCAGGGTACATTTCAATGTATAAGCCCACCTCTCTATGAAGAGGTAGACCTTGGACGTCATCAAGGAAATCATCCACGCACTTGTACACCACTACAGGATAACTCGGACTCTTCACATCAACTGTTGTGAGGGTATGGAAAGACAACTGGTGAGTGATCGGTTGCAACCTACTCCGAGTTACTCTATCTTGTGCTGCAGAGGCTCCCTTCTTTCCGGTGAAGGTAAACCTAGTCCCATCCGTGTAGAGACACCGCACTTTGTGCCTAATACAGTCAATCCGAGCATTGACTGTAGATAACCAGTCCATACCCAAGATGACTTCGTAAGGCCCTGATGCCACTATGAGGAGATCCCAACAAAAGCTCTCACCTATTAGAGTAAGTTCACAATGCTGGAACCAGTGCATAATCATCGATTCTTCTCTCGTAGGAGTCTCTAGCCGTAAGGATTGAGCCAACGGCTCCTTCAGAATCTCCATGATCCGAACGAGGGCAGTGGCTATGAATGATTTACTGGAACCTATGTCTATAAGAACTATAGCTAAGGTGGAATAGACACAAATAGTACCTCATATCATATCTGGAGGACCATGGTCATATGCTTCAGCTACCTGAAGCTGAGATCTCCCCTGTCCACCTACTCCCTGTGGTCGGGGTGGACCTCATGGTGGTGGTGACGGTAGCACCTTATATCGTCATCCACCGCCAGCTGCTCAACCAGCTCCTCTACCATGTCCACCTCTGCCCTACAGACCACCTTGATCGAACCTCTGCCTCTGCCCGGGAGGTCCTTCAACTATCTGTAGATCATTAGAGCATCGGGTCGGACAGTCACAAACCATGTGACCAGGCCTGCCGCAGGTGTAACACTGTTTACTTCTGGCATGTCTGGATCTATCTCCACTCTAGGTTCCCCGCACAACTGATCCTGAGTCATGTGGTCGACCACCTATAGGTCTGGTCCTCTTGGACCTCTGTGTCGACTATCTACTGCCAGCTACAAAAGGCTCCAGTGCAAGTCGACTAGTGGTGGGTCTCACTGCTAGACACTGGTCATCAAGGAAACTCTCCACTAGGAGGGCTCGCTCCAACCCCCCCATTTACATCAACATGATGTGGGAGATAAATGAATATATGATATCTCACCTGAGTCCTTGCTCAAAGATCTCGGCACTGATGAATGAGTCCCGTACCATATCAGTGGAGTAGCGCGAGTCATCAGTGAACCTTACTGAGTACAGAGCTATACTCATGCTGCCCCACTACAGATGAAGTAGCTCCTGTATCCTCACAGCTCGAAGGGTGGATGGCACAAAATCCACCTAGAATAGGCTCTCAATGTCTATCCATAATAGCGTCATCCCATCGTGTACCTGGCACATCTGGCTCCAACATATGACTGCTGCCTCCTGAAGGAGACTCACGACAAATATCACCATAAAGTCTACGGGTGTCCCTACTAGCCTGAAGACTCTCACCATAGCCTCCATCCAATCCTCATCCACCTGTGGGTCCGCCTCTCCCCAGAACCGGGATGGCCTCTAGCGCTGGAACTCGTGCAGCACGCTCAAGTGGCGTGCACTCTCTGCTACTGGAGCTGGTGGCATCAGTGGCCCCATGGAGAGTGGTACCGCTGGTGCCTCAACAGGTGACTCAACTAGACGAGGGACCTGTACTGAGGCATCATCACCCGATGGGCTGTCTGTACGTACGAATCTCAGGGCTCTATCAAGTCGTCTGCGGGGAGGCATTTGAAAAGAAAAAGATGCAACACAATCAAAATACTATACCTGCTGAGTAGACCTCGTTGAGCTGACTTAAATAAAAACTTTTAAAAAAACACATGCAATCAGTGTTTTCATGCACTATGTCAGAAATCAGAGGTCAGGGTCCTAGGGTATGGATACGTTGGCCGCCTGCACCAACACTGGACTCCCTGAACTAAAAACCACACTTAGTACCCATGACACCATTGCTTCATAGAAAATAATTTTCAGAGTCCTATGTTCTATAGTAGAACTGCCTTCCTATAATACCAATTTGTCATGAACCGTCCCTCAGGGCCCATATCGTGACTATTGAAAGACCGCCTTCCATAGGCTAGGGGATGGAGACTAGCACCAAAGTAGTAAATCCCCAAAACTGGGAAGGCATTGCCTTTATAAACTAATACACACACAAACAGAGCACAACAGGAATAAAACACCAAGTAAAAAACTGTATAACAAGTGTATTAAAAGTAAAGGGGGCCAGAATACAAGACCAAATGTAAAGAACAAGTACAACTGAAAGAAGATACAACTGAAAAAGGGACAAATAGATGAAAGGTGAAAGCAGCTCCTGGATCACCCTCTGGGGTTCCTACTGGAAGGGTAGGTACAAATGGCCTCCACAGCACTCCACGTCCGTCAGACTCTACCATGTACCGACACGCCGTATGGTCCTCCTTTGGGTACCATCCAGTCCTGGAACTCTTGGCCTCCATCAGCATTGTCCGTCGTCTGCATCCAACACAACGAGGTGAGGGCATAACCCATGCAAGGGTGAGTATAACGATACTCAGTAGGGACCCCAAGACCCTCAAGGTCTCAAAAAATCCAACAAGTATAAACCACAATGTGTGATATCAACAGATAACCATTACATTGGTATATGCCCATACATATACTTATGTTATCAAGTAACCCATCTCAATCATTAGGATAACACAAAAGTTATTGACTCAACTCAAACCAGGATTTTCATTATCGAAACCACGACTGCTGGAGAACTCCTCCTCTGTCGAGTACCGTGGGCATGTCACGACACCAAGGAACTTCTCACTAACCTTGGACTACTGAGGTAATCCTCCTCTCGAGAACCGTAGGTCTGCTGCCAACTACCAAGCACTCTGTCTGATGTGAGTCTGCCGCCAAATACCGGGCCTTCCCCTAATAGCCCGCAAAGGTACTCCTCCTGTCGAGTATCGTGGGTCTGCCACCAAATACCGGGAAGTCCTATTCCAGGGGTCTGATCCAAACTACCGAGCGCTCTCCACTGGGCTAGTAGAATCACTCCGAGTCGAATTGGTCAAGTAGTCATCATGTCTGTCAGCTATTAGGTCTCCGCACTCTGTACGCTCGTCTCCAGGAGGATCTGCTCCACGAGCTACTGGTTGATAAAACAAATGTCATGATGTCTCACATGAAAGTATATCAAAGGACCGAAATGTCATAGGTTTCTCAATGCAACAGCTGTCGTGTCAATCAGACGCCCGTTCTGTGAGTTGTTGACATTTCTCTCCCATGAGCCCGATTGTTTTTTTGGTTCAAACCAACCCGACCATATTCCAACTGTGTCCAAAACTCATGTGAGATATTCCAAAAGAACAAGTTCACCTTAAGCCTTCCTTCACCGTAGAAGGTTCCTTGATTAGACACCCGTAGACAATGTTATGAGCATAAAGGTGTTTTGGGTCTGACGATTACCGACCAGGGTCCGACCCGGTCCGCGGGTCTGACATGGCCCAATTGCGGCCTGACAAAAGGTGGCACGACCCGAAAATAGCACGGGCGGCCATGTGGCCGGGCCCGGAATGCCACGTTTCCTAGAACGACGGTCCGCATGGCTTTTCCTGGGTGGCCGCGTGACATGGCCCGGCTAGCCGGGTGGCCCGACGATAGGCCGTGTGTCCGAGCTGATGGGCCGTGTGGCCTAGCTGGCCACACCGTGTGGCCCGGCTTGCCCCGCCGTGGGGGGTGACGTGCCCCCCCTTTGTTCGTAATGGCTGACGCATGGCGCCGACCCCTGTAATTACGGGACCTAAAGGGTCTCACCTATGTAGCACACTCCGACATCCAGCTCAACCGGCCGCCCTCCCCTGTCCACCGCAGCCTTAGGCCGTGGGTCTTCTCCAGCTCAACGCGACGACGCCGCACCCCTGCTCTCCCACCGCTGCCCACCCTGGCCGCGGTCCTGCACCTCCGGCACGTCGCGACGATGCTGTAGCCCTGCTCTCCCACTGTGGCCCACCCTGGTCGCAGTCCTGCACCACCGGCACGGCGCGACGGCGCCTCGCCCCTCCGCTGCAACCCGCCTTGGTCGCGACCCCCTTCTGCCCTCCGTGTGGCGCAACGGCGCCGCACACACTCGCTGCAGCCCATTATGCTGGAGGCTCTCTTCCGCATAGAGAGGTGGTGCCACTCCCTCTTGGTGACCCGACGACCTTTGAGCCACCGGTTTCTTTCACGGTCGGCCCTTCACTGGCCGCCGTTGTTCGTTGCAGTCCATTTCTCCATCGTCAACAGACAAGATCAACCATAGGGGGAGGGTCAGCCATGTTGGTACGGTCCGAACCCCCCCATGTCATGTTGATAACATTCGGAATAATGAATACCAAAATATTAACAACGTAGAATGGGAAAAAACCGACTCAAATCCCCCTACCTTGCTTGACGATTGTTCGTTGACGATGTTGCGGGAAAAGGCGGCGTTGTTTCGTTGACGTCGGGAAAGAAGAAGCCGAGGATGACGTTAGTGTTCTTCATGGGTGACGCTTTCCTTGCCTCAGTCGAAGAAGGATGAAGATGATGTTCATCAATCTTTATTGGAAGGAGCGTTCTTCGCGTTCTTCAATGAGAGGATGCAGTTCTCTCTCATGTCCCGCCCAAATGAATTGCCAACCAAATAAAATAATAGATTTGTCTATTATTTAATCGTTGGATTGAATTAAAATGAATTCAAAAGCTGAATTAATTAAACATGGGGGTTTATTTAATTCTATGTGAGTTGGCACATTTAATTAGTAGTGGAAGTTCAAGGGTTCCCCCCACTTTATGGAGAGTTACAAGGGGTCAAAGCCTGTGTGGTCCCCACGCTAAAAATCCTCCCAAGGGAGGTTATGTGTAGGTGAGCCCCACCTCCATAACCTCTCATGGGAGGTTATGGTGTGGTGGAACCCACCACTAAACTCCCCTTGGAGCTTATAACCACCATGAAATAAAAATAAGCTATCACTAAATTTTTATTTAACTTTATTATAGAATCCCAAAATCTATCTTCCAAAAACGTTAAAACACAACTGCGGTGAAGTTATTACTAAGAAATCACCAACGATGCGAGTTCAACGGTACCCTTAGAATTGGATTCCGAGCACCTGTTCAAGAATTATAAAATCCCACTCGCACATTTACTGATTATACCGAAGAAAAACTTATGAAATTGATTCCGAGCATACTAGGCCTTGGAATCAAGCACCGTCAATCTTCAGACTCGTAAAATTCACATGTATTTAGAAAAACCAATTCCACAAAAATTTCAGGTCTTTATATATAATTAATTTCTATACCTTTTGAAAAAAATTATTTTATAAAAATCATAAACATTTTGATGTCAGTATATCAAAATTTTCTTAATGTGAGTTTTTAATATTTTTGTGGAAAAATTGATTTTTCATTGAAGTGCAAGATAATGATTTTTTTTAAAATACAATATATTTTATAACATCACTAATACGTAAAAGTAATATAAAAATTTATGATCAATAGGTAATGAGTAAATTATTATAAAATATTACAAATATAATACCGATATATTTCAGAATCATGGAAATTAGAATTTATTCAATGTTAAATTTTAAAATCATTTTCAGTGCCAACACAGAGCTTGAGAAACACTAAAAAAGTACAATTTGATAACCTAAAGGTAATATATGTTATATAATAATTCCTTTATCAAATTGGAAGTAAAATTTAAAATATTATAGTTTATTTTGAGTTTTAGACAAGAATGTTGGAGTTATATAACAAGTGGCCTATACAAATACATGTACAATGATAGTGTAAGGCCAAGGAAATGAAAATTACATAGTAAATAATTTATTTTTGACATTTATAACATTTAATATAAATATTAAACTAATATCTATATATTTCTTTGAATAATAAACTTATTTCCATGATGGAAATAAAATTTTAATTTTTAGGTACTAAATTAGTATCTTAAATTCTTATACAAAGTTTGCACAATAATTATGTATTTAAAGGAAAAAAATAAAATAAATGATATTAAAAATATTAAATTTTTGATAATTGGAAATGATTAATGTTATTAAATAATATTTTAGCTGAATATTTTATTTCCAGAAGGATTTTGCTTTGAGTTTTAGTTGTTTTCATGAGAATAATAAATAAAAGTGGTAAATAGTTCTTAAATATAAAATTAAATGTATTTTATAAGAAATGATATTTTATTAAATGTTATAAAATTCCAATAAATATAATACTAACAAAAGTTAATTACATGTAGTTTATAATATCAACCATGGTACATTTTTGTGTGGATTTGTTGATTTATAATTACAATAGTTACCCTCAGTGAGTAAAAAACATAATTTCAATATATATTTGAAAATTTTTAATAAAGCTTTCAAACCAAAAGATATTGAATAAAATATTTAAAATATTTTAAAATTTTATTTAGTGATTGAAATTAGACCATCATCAACTTATTCTTTAAAATGAGTTTTTAATGGACACTTGTTCTTGAAAACAAATTATATATTATTTTAATAAATGAAAGTTAGAAAATTTTGCTCTATTTTTTTATATACATTATGTGTTAAAATATATATAAATTATAATTATCAATAAATATGAATATCAATTTTTTTAATTAATTTAATATCATAATTAAATTTTATTTCGAATATTTACTTATTATTTATTTTCCTCAAATACTTACACAACATTGATGCAATATTTTTTCAATTAACAAAATATTATACCAAAATTATTCAAAAATATAAATAGAAATATAATGTTAGTGATTTAATTTCTTCCATTAATTTAATATGTTAAAAGACTTATTAGTAATTTTTAATGAATTATATTCAAATATAAACCTTATTATTAGGTCTTATAAGTTAAATGTAGTGAGTTTATTATACATTTAAAATAATTATATTTAATGAGAATAATATATTATTAAATTACTTATAAAATAATTGAAATATTATAATTGGAAAAATCAAATAACATAAGGTGTAAAAATTCAACCCTTTTTACTTTATGATCCATTTGGAACAATTTTTATTAATAATGAATCTATTACAATTTAAATTTTTGAGAAATTAGACAAGTTCCCCTTACCTAAATTATAAAAGTGAACATCCTCCCTCACTCATACACACTACTATGATCCTTCCATATCAACAAAAACTATACCAATTTCTCTTATCAACATTTACAACCACTTCCTAGAGGTTATTTTTATCCCAAAAGACCAACCTTAGATCCATTTGATGAAATCTAAAGGATTCATTTCAAAGAAGAGGTAATCCCCCAATCGGATCACTTTCATCCCTAATATTCACTAAAAAATCTAAATATATGGTATTTATCATTTAACAATTAATTCAAAATCCTAAATATAATAAAATTTGGTTATTAATTTTAATACACAGTTATACACCATCATTTCCATCAAATGTAAAGTGAATGTATCACTCATGCATATGTAAGACTAATCATCTTCAAATAATAATGAAATTTAGGTTTCATCACCATATTATATGGATATATATTATGTTGGTATTAATATTTATTTAGTAAATTTATTAAATTAAATTATTTATTTAATTATAATATTATATATTCCTTCTTATAATTCAATTTTTAGGAAAATGGTAATGCAGCTCATGTGTATGCATGGACTACTACCTCCCGAAAATAATTTGAATTGTTTTTATTTTATATTTTAATAGTATTTTAATGAAGAAATTTTTCATAAATTTATATAATATATATGTTATTATAATGATTCTAAAAATATTAATTATTATTTACCATTGTTTTAATGACATTGGTTAAAATAGAAAACAATGTTCATGCGTACATATGGCCTACCATCTACATGAATGGTGTAATTCATGATTCTCTGTTTACATTTCATGAGTGATTATTAATATATATAAAAGTAATATATATTATTTTTATACCATGATTAAAATTATGAAAATATTAATATAATTATTTAAGAATATGGACTAAGATTTTCAAATCAAAACATGCTTAGAAAATGAATAAGTTTTCATATAGAACAGTGATTTTAGTAACAAATTATTAATAAATGGATGTTAATATGTCATAAATAACTAATAAATGGTATTATAGGTATGGAAAAATTTATTTGATACATTTATAATTTATCCATGTTTATTATACACGAGGATTGAATGTGAATGAGGAATGGTGAGACTTGAGGTAAGGGATTTATGTTGCAATCATTTTTAAGTTGGGATTTTTTGTACTTGAATTTACATTGAGAACATTATGTGACCAATTTATGATGAATCCCTTTCAATTTATTCCCCTATTATTATTTGCTTAATTTTTCCCATTTTATTTTCTTTATTCTAATTATTTAATATGACGAAAGGGAATTTTTATGGAAATCAAATTCATGTCTAAAACCCTTTTTTAACCATATCCATGTTATCTATAAATCTATTAATGGTGGTTTTTAATTTTCTAAAATTCTTTTTTAAAGTAATTTTTATCACTGTTTCACTTTTTTATAAAATGTATTGAACATAATCATTTATTCATTTTTTATATTGATGTGCTATTGGAATTTTCTGAAAAAAGTATGGGTCAAATGTTTTTATATCTTAAATGACCTAAATATAATTTACTAAAAAATGATGAATGAATTATTTGAATCATATTTTACATTTTTTCAAGGATATTTTTAATAAAAAATATTTATTTACTAAATTCTTATTTTTTATATTTGGATACGTGTTTTTAAAAATTGATAGGGAGTTTTTATAAAGTATGATTTTTAGGATCTTTTAATGGTAACTCTATTCATCATTGAAAACCATACTTGATTAAACATTTTCATTACTAGGGTTTTTATCCTAGGATAAAATCCTTATTATTTCTATGTATGGTTTATTTTTATGATTCCAATAGGATTATGAAACTCGTTCCCTCTTTTCCATGGGTAATAATAAGATACAATATTTATAAAATATATTTCATTTAATGAGTTATTAGATGGTGAATGGTTAATGATATTGATTAATAAATATGTATGGATTTATTTATGTTATTTTTAGACCATATATATGTCTCTAATGTGTTGGGTAATGATGGATAACTCATGAGGTAAATATCTTATGTGTGAATCTGAATTCATGTTTATAATTATATGAATGAACTTGGTTTTCATTTTTGTATGTTTAAATATTAGACTGGATTTCATGTCCATAATGTGATGCCAGGATGTTGTTCTATGTTAATAAGTTTATGCATGGGCCTAATTAAATGTCTTTAACTTAATGGGTGATCATGTTTTATTGATACACATTTACAAAGATATAATCTGTTGTGAATACCATAATTCTACTATTTATACAAATTCAATACCCTCATTGACCTTGTTATTTGATTATTTTATGATTCATGTATTATAATCTAATAAGATTTAATCTATGACTCAATATTATGATCTAGGATATGGAAGGTGTATATTTCAATCATTAAGCATAAGTCCTCACACCCTTATGATCATGTTATTCATTTGTGACCATTGATATCTACCTTTCTTACCCTTACTGAGCATATGTGATTACCCTTTATTATGTTTCCTCACCCCATGACGTGAATAAAATATTTAGTTTGATGTTTTAAGAATGTTTTAGTTACAAAGAACATAGTGGGAGACAATATAGATCATTTATGAACAATAGTTTTTTCATCCATGTTTCCAAAGCACTATACCTATATGATTCTGGCAAGGATCATTAGGTTATGTAAAGAATACTGACCTATATTTTTAAATATATGGCCAAATCATTCTTTTATTATGATAAAAAACTATTTATATCTAGGTAGAGGTATACCCCTTAAATAGACGATAGGCCCAAGGTCAATTTACCCAATAAGATGGCTCAAAGGCCCAATGTTGTGCCATGCCTGCATTGTCCAGCCTGTGTCATGCCCACATCAGCATATTCCCACATCATGACTGCATCACCGCTATCCTGTGTCACAGATACATCATCAATTATTTTGAAAATACCCCATGAATATTATAGTATTCGAACCCTGGTCATTTCAATATTGGATTATGAAGTGTATCACTCAAGAACCACCCCGATTTCAAATAATAATCACCAATTTAAATGTAATATCTATGTATAATATTTTTGGATATTTATATCCATGATATATAAAATGCTTTAGTTATGTTATTAATATAATAAAATGTTTTTTCAAATTTATTTTACTAAATGTTTCGTTTTTTATGAATGTTTTGAAAGAATGATTTTAATGATGTTCCAAACTATTTATTTTTTATATTTTTATAAAGCTGTGAAATGAGTAATTTTTTTTAACTTATATAGCATTAGTAGAATTCCTACTATCATGGATATTATTATTTAATAATATTACTCTAAACTATTTCATAGTCTTTCAAAATAATATCCTATTTGTTTTTCTTCTTTGAATTTTAATTTTAAAGAGATTTTAATGAAAAATAATTTTCGTAGTTATTTCTATGTGAACCCCGAATGTGAATTATCATATCTATTAAATGGGATAAATCTTCAGATTTTATGTTCTAAATGACATATTTTATGTTGTTTATGTATTTTATAGTTCTTGAAAAAAAATTTATGACGATTTTTTATATCAATATAGCTCTCTAATGCATTAGGTAAGTATTTTTTCATCTAGATAATTATTATATAATTTACTGATAGGTTATTCTAATTATAATAGTTCTTTTTAGAATGACTTGAAGAGTGGTATTTAAATGATGTAAAAATATATATAAAATAATATTCAATTATTTAAAATGATTTTCCATGGGAGACATTTTTCCCCATAAATTATGAAAATTAAATTAAATTTAAAATAAATTTTATACACATTTTATGGGTGTAATGTTTGTTTTTGAAGAAAAATATTTCCTGATTTCCCATAAATTATAACAAAATATCATGATTTTTATTTTACATTTTAGTTTTCATATGATATTCTTATGAAATTATTTGTTCTATGAAGCTAAATTTTTGAGTAGTAAATGAGTATCTGAGCATAAAATTTATTATGTTAAAATGATAAGATATATTATAAAATTTTATAACATTAAGAAAAGATTAAGTAGTTTATTTAATATTTTTATTACTTACTTTTCCCTGTTTTAATCATCCCACCTTTTGAAAAGTTTTTATAGGGCTAAATGATGATTATGAAATATTAAGAATATTGGAAATGAATAAAAAAAATTTCTTGGAGAGAAGAAAGTGTGTCATGAATGAAATAATAATATGAACTTATTAATCAAGGTTTTGTCATAAACTATTGGAAATTAAATTAATTATTCACTATATACAAAAATGGGTTTTCTTATTTCTGTAAAATTATTAACCTTAATGGTCATGAGAAGGTATAATATTGGAACCCTTTTATTAAATCATATAATTATGGGTTGACTATGATATGATCCATTTCATGAAAACCAAATAAGAATTCCTCTAAAAATTTACACCAGGGGAGTTCACACTAGGGTCACAATGTATGGGATCACATAAAGTATAAATTCTCTTACCATCTAATGGGATACATAAAATAACTTCTATAGCAACTATGGGTTTCACTTAAATTACATCACTAGTTAGGTAAAAACCACAACTAGTTGAATGGAACACATCTAGTCAAGGTAATATTAAATAAGTTAATAAAGTAAATAGCGAGGTTTTATCAATATAAGAAATCATTTTTAAGTGAAAAATTTAATGGAAGTATTCGTTGGTTTCATTAAATTCTCATATTAAGCATTCTTTGGGATCCATCAATAAAGGAAGGAAATAAAAATAAAATAATAATGAATAATTTTACATTTTGGTAACCAATAAACTCCATAATACGTTAAATAATTGATATAACCATGATAGTAATTCATCATAATTCATATGAAATCATTTTGCAAAGAACCTGTAAATTTTTTAAGAATGAAAGGAAGTGATTTTATGAAATACAATACATGCATATAAATAAAATTCCATAATTTATAACGTAATAATTTTTAAAAAAACATTAAAAATATAAAAAAATAACTAATGAACCATAGAGTACGATTATAAATAAACTATTATGAATTTAAATATCATTTTACAGACATAAATATCATTAAACTGGAAATGGAAAAATGGGTTTTCAAATGAAAAGGGAAATGATATAATCACCTACCTACCGCAACATGAAAATTAATATTTTTTAATTAAATAGAAATCATATATTTGACATAAAATTAAATTTCAATTATCATCATAACACCATTTTAATGGAAAAGGGGAAAACCTACATGACTTCAGGACATAAAACATTAAACTGTGCCCTAAAGAATGTGCATACAATGTGAATCCTGCTGAATCATTTCTAGGAAAGTGAAAATATTCAAATATTCATCCAATGGGTAGTGATGAACCAAAATCCCTAGGAAATATCCCTAATTTATACAACTCAATTTATCCAAAATTTTACATTTTATATTAATAAATACCCAAAATAAATTAATTACACACAAATAGTTTGGTTAGTCTTGAAAATTATAAATTGACAAAAAATGGATTACGTAAGGGGTGTGGAAGAGTACCTATATAATAACAAAAATATGGAAGAATCCATGGAAAAAGAATGATATTTTAATTATTTTGGTGAAATAAAACACAAAAGACTAATTGTTTAGTGAAAATCTAAGAAGAGAAAATGAGCCATACTATTAAATAATAGTTCACAAACACCAAGACCCCACCACATTATATGGGTAGAATAATATAGAAGATAAATTGAGACCTTTGATCCCTCTTATTGTTTTGTTCCAATCACCCCATGGGAGAACACCCGACGGGTCTCTTTTTCACCTCATCCATGTGACATACTGATCGACCTTTTCATATTATTGTCAATATATATTAAAAATAATTTTTTATATTTTATATCATGATAATAATAGAAATATCATTCCATATTTTCACTCTAATAATATAAATTATAATACTTATATTTATATATTTATAAAAACAATATGATAATATTTATTTTTACATTAAAACACATATGAATATGGATTTTATACATAAAATTACGATTTCAAATTTAAATAATAATATATATTATCATGAGCTAATACAATATTATCATTACTAATTTCAATATTATTAACATATCTATTCAACATATTATTATTAAAATATATAATAATATATTTATATAATAGACATATCTACAAGCCTTCACATATCTTCCATAATAAAAATTATATGTATTTCATAACATAGCCATAATAATAGAATATATTTGTAATTTTTTTCTAAAATCAATGACATTAATTTTTATTATGATATATTTTAAAAAATATAAATATCTAATTATACATTATTCTGATTAATAATTATTTAACTCAAAATATTAAAAAATAAAATTGTAGATGTATCATAACCGTAACATTTCGAACATATTATACATACATAACTTTACTTATGAAATTTAACAATATTATAAACATTAATTAGTAATATTAGTATCATATTAAATACTTAATTTTAATAATATTATTCAGAAAATATAAAATGAAATTAAAATTTTCAAAAATAAAAAATTCCCCCAAAGATACTGAAATAATAAATATATTTTAAATAAAAATACATTTGCGGTGTTATAATTATACCCACCAAAAATAATTTTATGCTTATAATGTTCCATTAATCATTATTCACTAAAAAATCATCGATATTTAATATTGAAAAAATAGTTTATTTTCAAACGCCATGAAAAATATTAATAAATGATGCTTAATCGAATAACATAATTTTACAAAATCTAAAACTTAAAAAATATTCATCCTTTTCCATCAGAGCACACCCCACCATAATTGATCATTATATTTTAGAGATATTAATATAATAAATTCATTATTTAATTCAACTCATAGTTTATTTCTATCAAAATTTATTTTTTGATGTACCACCGATGTCAAATGACATGGTTTATGTAAAAAAATTACCCCAAAAACATAGATTCAATTTAATAATATTTCATTATTCATAAAATAAAACACTTTAAAAAATTTATTAAATTGTAATTATAAAACAAAAATTTATTTAATGATATATTTTAATGAAAAAAACATTAAATTAAAAGTTTCATTCAATCACATTACACATGTTTCACACATGTCATGAATGTTTTAACTTAATTTGAAATTTAAATAAACAACAATCACTAATGTAACTATTGATTAAAAAGATTCCTTCTGAAATTTCCAATCCTTTTGTTTTTGAAGTAACAAACCCTTTCATAAATAATTGATTATCAACACATTTATGTACAATGTGTTTTAGGATTTTTTTTTCTTCAAAAAACATAAAATATTATTATACAAAGAATTATCTCTATAGTATTTGAGAATTTAAATTAACCATTTCATTACAATAACTATAATGGGATTGGATCCAATAAATTTGGAATCACATTATTAGAGCATTTTTATGCATTTTGGTCTTGTATTAATATTAATAGTCTTTTTAAATCAAACTTATTTTGTAATCGATAAACATCAGATTCACACTCATAATGATTATCATAAATACATCTATAAGGAATTACATTAGACTGGCCAAATTTAAATTATGAATATGGAAAACTTATTTATATCATATGAAATAGTTTAAACATTGTAATGGTGTAAATCAAAAATACAATGGACTTTATGTTATCATATATCTTTCGGAGTTATAGTTATACAAGTCATTTCAACAAACTCATAAAAATATGAACATTAGGATGAAAATATGACTACTAGGGTCTACCTATAAATAATTATTCATTTGAAGACATTGTAGCAGATTGATTTCATTTTAAAATTTATATTTCATGATAGATATGAAGATTGAAATCAAGAAAATATTGTTTTTATTTTTTTTAATCGTTTAAGGGACTTTTGATTTGTAATTTATACATCTGATTATTTGAATACGATTAAGGGCTTCCAAGGATAATATGATCAAGATACCGATTTTTATATTGATCAAAGGAACTCATGTATAGTTTGATTGAATTTGATCATCGCATCAAGGGATCTAGGGGACATCGATACATACCGAACATCATATCAATGGATTTATTTGTTCAGGGAAAGACACTTGTAAGTATAAAACAACAAATCTGTATTCCAGGTTATAGGACACCCCTCTCTTTGGGTTAAGAGAAGTGTAATATTTTTTATTTCTTGTTTATTATAATTTTATAATTTCTGTTTCATATAATATAAAAGTGAATCAATTTATATTCATGATTCTATTTTGAATCCTCTTATATTAAATAATGATATTGATACTTTTTGTATTAATACGATATATCATATCTTTCATGATTAAAATATTATTGTATATACTCAAATTAAATATTTTCAATCAGTGAATATGATTAAACAATGATTACATTACTAATAATCAATGATTAGGATTATATATATTGTTAAGATAGAATCAATTGCTCATTATGAACTTTATATTTACATATTGGAATCTATATGATTATTATATTTTTATTATCTAACCCATGGTCCAAGTTTGATAATAGTTTATATAATTAATTGATGTTGTGAATATGTTTTGTTTAAACCTATTAAACTATTTTTAATGATAAAAACAAATGTTTATAAAGAAAAAATTCACCCCTTGTATTTATCCATATTCATATACATTATGATACAATAATTTCTATCAGTGGTGGTTTCCATTGCCAAAATAATCCCTTAACATTTTCATTACATGTGTATGTTAGTTATGATTTTTCACAATCATTGTTTATAAATAATTTTTATAGTAACAAGTATTGTGGAAAGAAATTTATTTTGTATAAATTTTAAAATATGAAAATTCATAATATTGGTTTAATAGTTAATCTAAACTCCAACAGAACACCAAATTTTGATGGTGATGATTATGAATATTATAGGGATAGAATGAAGACATGTGTGATGAACACTGGAGTTGATAATTTTTTAATGTGGACTGCTTATTAAAAAATCCCAGATAAGGAAGTAAGAGCATTTATAAATCAATAAAATTAGAAGTATCAGTTTAATTTAAAAGTAAGGAATAATTTTTTTGTGATAAATGACTAGAAACATATATAGTCATATTTCTTCATGTGAAGATACTAATATCATTTGAAAAAAGTAAAAGATAACTCATTTTGGGAATTCAAATGATGTAGAAACTCTATGAGTATTGCATTGATACAACTATTAAGAATTTTAATTTTTACATGGTGAATCTTTTGCAAAGATTCAAAAAATATTTAAGACAATTTTAAATAGTCTACAATCTATGGGATATAAATTAGTAGATTATGAAATACTTTTAGAAAATACAATCTATATCATATATAATGATTGTGAATTTGAAATAACATCAGTTTTTGAATTAATGTAGATAACAAATATTACTCTTGATGATTTATTTGAACCTTTTATCAATAAGAGGGTTGATTAAAAATAGATTCTAAAAATTGTATGAAAATGAATGGAGGTGTGTATTCCAATACTATTGTAATTCCTACCAAATATATAACACAAGAAAAAATTGTTATGTCTTCCAGTAATAAAAAGTTTTTCATCCAATCAGATTCTTGTGGTTCTGAGAAATCCAATAACTATTTATCTAATCTTTCGTAAAGGATGAACAATATTGTTAGTAAAAATGTATTTCAGTATCGATATAAGAAAATTAAAAAGGAATAAAAAGAAAAAGAATGTTTATGAAGTTATATGTTTTGAGTGTTTGAAAGAAAGACATATCAAACCTGATTGTCCTAAGATGAAAAAGAAAGATAGAAAATAATGAAATTATTATAGGAATCAGAGAATGTTTTTTATGTTTTGAAAAAAGAAATTTCATAAAGAAAATTATTCTCGTTGTCCTGGTGGAGGAGAATCTTTAAATAATTCTTCTGATAATTAATTTTATAAAAAATGGAATGTTGGTCTTCTTTATATAATACCAAATAAAAATATTATTATTATGGATAATGTACACACCAATAAGACACATACTAATTTAACTTTTTGTGAAAATTATCCAAATTATGATATTGATAAGGATTATAAATCTTAGAATTATGAATTTTCTTCACCAAAGGATAATATTCTTCCTTTACATGAAGAGGTTTCTCATTGTTTACAAACTCCTTTAAAATGAATATTGAAATATATTTTAAAATATGGTAATATAATTTAAGGATAAATGCTTTAACAAATAAATTATAAAATATTTATCAATATCTTTATAACACTATAGTTTAAAAATAATAATATTTATAAATATTTATGAAAAATAATTTATGAAAAGGATAATTTACAATTTTGTATTAAAATACTCAATTATAAAACTATTATTCATGAAAATATGAATTTATATTTTTAACTAAATATTTACATTTATTTATTAAGAAAATTTTTGTCCAAAAATAGTTCTGGTAAGGATGGTTTTAATAAATTTTTAAAAAAAATCTTTCCTCATGGTAGTAGTTGTAGTATATGCTATACTATTAGGTAACTTGTTTTTAGTGACAATTAATTTATTTCAAAAAGTTCACCCTTTTGTAAAAAATGTCATAGTTGTGTTCGCTAGAATGAAAAGTCATCCTTAAAAAAATTTCAATATCAAGGTTTCCAAAAATCTGATTTGTCAAACTAAACATATATTTTGGTAATATTATTTTCTTACAATCCTATACCTAAGAATGATTTATTGCTGCAAGTATAATTGTTTTATTTGGAGGGTAATAAAGAAACTAAAAACAAAGAGAATACATTGTATATGGATATCAAATGTTCCGATCATATTAATGGAAAAAATATTACATCGAAAAGATCATAAAGATGAAAGGTGAAAAGTTTACCTTCGCCGATAATGCTCAAGGAGGGATTGTCAATGTAGGTAATACAATTCATCAGGGAAAATTGATAAATTTCAAATGTTTAGTTTTTTATGGTCCTATGAACAACCTAATAATCATTAGTCAATTATGGGAAGAAGGTTACCTTGTGAATTTGAGGAATGATAACTTTTTAGAACAAAAATCCAAAGATGAATTCATTATTTTTTCCCATCAGCATGAAAATGTATACACACTAAACATATAAGAACATATGAGACAAGAATTCCTTGCATTAGTAAAATGGAAGATCATTTTTGGTTATGGAATAGTAGGTTTAGTCATTATAACCATTAGAATTTTATTTAAGTTGACTAATAAAATACTTGTTAAGGATTTACCAAAGAATCATCTAGATAATTCAAAAGTTTGTTACCCTTTTCAATATAGAAAACAACATAATGCAAGCATTATGTCTATTATTTAATTATCAATTTATGAGGATTCATATTTAGTTCACATGGATTTTTTTTAGTGCTATAAAAACCAGATTTATTGGGGGAAATTAACATGTATTTTGTTCTTATTATTGATTTCACTATATACACATGAGTCTATTTTATAGTAATGAAATTTGATTCATTTTTTATTTTCAAAAAATTATATCCAAATTTGAAAAAGAAAAAAATCCAATTGATGTGTAGTCGTATTGATCATGGATGAAAAATTATAATTTCCTATTTTTAAGCTTTTTAAATAAACTAAAAGAGTAAAACATAACTTTTGAGCTCAGAGAATGCTTCTAAAAAATGTTTTTGTTGAAAAAGGTAATTGTATTCTTCATGAAATAAAAAGAACAATGTTTGTTGAATACTAAATTGATAATTTTTCTAGGTTGAAGCAGTTATTAGTTCTTGTTATAATATAAATTCATGTTTAATTTGACATTATTTTAATAAGTCTATTTATGAGGTGTGAACAGGGTGAATACAAAAAGTTTCATACATTAGATTATTTGGATACAACGTATTAATCATGAATAAGAAAGATAATTTACAAAAATTCAAACCCAAATTCAATGATGATATATTTTTAGGTTATTACACTACTTCTAAGTCATATAAAATAGTTAACAACAACTAATGGACTACTAAGGAAACAATACATTTTGAATTTGATTAAACCTGCCATTTTGTTTTCAAATAACACAAAACAACAACCTTGGATGTGTTTTCAAAAAAAAATTCTCATGAATTGTTTGAAAATTATTCCTATAGATAAAATACCCATGAAATAGTTTCATAAGAATTTACTCAATAATATTTTCTAGCATATGTGGATGAACATGTTTTATAAAACTCGTGTAAGTTTTTTCTTATGAATCATCCTAGTGTCAGTATCATGGTAGATTTTAATCAACCAGTTAGGACTAGAATCACCACGAGGAATGAAATATAAAACCATTATTTTCTTTACCAATTTGAACATAAAAACCTGATGAGTAATTAAGTTATACGGATTGAATTAAGGCTATTCAATATGAGCTAGCTGAATATAAAAGGAAAAAAGTTTGGTCCTTGGTAGAAAATCCTTATGAAAATTCTATAATGAGTGTAAAATAGGTTTTAAGAATCAAATGTGATAAAAATGGAATAATCATTAGTAATTTAAAAATATATTCACAAAAGGATACAATCAAAAATAAGTCATATACTTTGAAGAAAGTTATGCACTAATACCAATATTAGAATCTATTCACGTTCTAATATCCATTATAGTATTATTTAATTTATAATTTTTTTCAAATGGATGTTAGGTGTGTTTCTCATAGTGGATATGTTAAGGAGGAAGTTTATATTGAAAAACCACCTGGTTTTGAAAATAAAAAACACCCTTAATATTTATATAAACATAAAAAATCATTATATGGACTTAAATAGACCCCTATATTTTGGTATGATAGGTTAACATGATTATTATTAGAATTTTTTTTATTAATGGAGTTGTGGATCCTAATATTTTTATAATATAATTTATCAATAATATCATTATTATTGAAATATATGTTGATTACATTATATTTGGATCAAATCAACATCCTTAAATTATTTTTTTGGATCTTATGTATTTTAAATTTGAGATGGGTATGATGGATGAGATAACATTTTTCCTTGGATTTAAAATTTATCAAAATCCATAAGGTTTATATATATATATATATGTATATCAAAATAAGGATATAAAAGATTTTATAAAAAATATTGCATATAATAAAAATAAATGTATTAGAACTCCCATTAGTAACTCAAATACTATTGATCTTCATGAAGTTGGGAAACCATTTGATTGAAGAAGGTTTAGAGGTATGATAAGAAGTCTACAAAAAATAATATATATTTAACCGTACATAACTTTTTCAAAATCTTTATGTACAAGGTATAAATTTAATTCAAAGTAATATCATTTAAAAATGGTTAGAAAAATTCCTTTATGTAAAGGGAACCACAAATATAGAACTTTTATAATCATTTAAAAATGATTTTGTTTTAATTTTTTTACATGCCAAATTTTGTTGTTGTAGAATATATAGGAAAAAAAAATCTAGAACATGTAATTTCTTAAGATATTTTTTTGATTTTTAATCTTGTAAAAAAATAAATTTGTATAAATTTCTATTCTGGAAGCCAAATATGTGGTAGATGGAAGTTGATATTCTCACGTGTTGTGGATATAACACACACTCACTCATTATGGAATGAGTTTTACAAAAACTAAAATTCTGTGTGAACAAAGTAGTTTAATTCCATTAAGTATTAACCCCTTTACATTACTTTAATGAAAAAAACATAGATATTGGGCATAACAATCCTACAGATCACAAACATAAAAGAAAAGTAATTTTAAAATTCATTGGAATGCATGAAAAATATTGAGGATATTTTCTACAAAACCATTAGCTTCCGATAGATCTGAATACATTAAATAGATGATTGAATGATCAATATAAAGTGATCATTAAAATATATATTTTTACATATATCCATATTATAAGATACTTCTCTTCATAGAGGGAGTATACACTATTGTTTTTTTATTTAAATTTTTTATATTTTTGGTTTTGATAAAATGTTTTTATATTTGTTGTTCGGGATTAATATTTTATAAAACAAATTCAGAGTATGTATTTTTAAATGGGACATTTGATATTGATAAATTTTAAAAAGTTCTTAACTCTAAATTGTCAATATTTTTGTAATTAGATAAATTTTCTATTATAATGATCTTTTTTTGTTCCATAATTTTTTTTAATTTTTTAAAAATTATTCGTTAATTTGTAATCAAAATATTTTACAAAAATTCAATAAGAACAACATTATCATGAAGATATGTTCTTCAAGAACCCCAAAATTTATTCTTATTATCTCATTATTTTTGTACTATTACATTACATTCATTATCATTCTTTTTGTTACAATTTCTTTTAGATTTCATAAAACACTATTTTTTAGTTTGTTTTTTTCATTTTCCTATTCTATATAAATGTGAATTTATTTATATAAGAACCTATAGAGTTTTTTAAAAAAATCTTCCATAAATAAATCTCAACATTTATATCAAATGACATCAATTAAATACCATTTTATTAAATCTATAAGACGAACAATTACTTGAAATTATCTATATAAAGGGGGACCCCAATGCCCCACATCAAAAACCATAACCTCCACATCTCGAAGTGCTACGGAATTCAAAACCCATCTGTCCAATTATGAAAATGTCCTCAAGTATGAATGTAATAATTCATTGATTATTCTCACAATCTAATTCCCACAATGGACATTAATTATTGATTTTCCTTCAAATAAATGTTAGTAGGGATTTTTTTTATGTATGATTCTTTTCTGAAGAAAATTTTAGTATTTCAAGGTTGGGAATCTCTTTTTGTTAGAAGACATGATGAGGATCAAGATCTAGTAATTCATCATGTAGTCATAGAATATAACAAATTAGTAGACTTTAATGTAAAGAAAGGAAGAAAATGATATCTTTCAGAATTTATAGAAAATGATATCCAATTTCCTATAGAAATGACTCAATCCTTCTAGAAATAAAATCAAAAGTGGAAGATTTATTTATTTCTCATAAAATACCTAATAGTCTTGGATCCTTTGATAACAACAAAGCTGAGAAATATTAGTTTTATAATTAAGGAAATTTTAGAAAAGTAACTCATCTAATAGAAAATAATCAGACTATTGCATTTTGGAAGAAAGTATTTTATATACCAAGAAAATGAGATCACTATTCTTTTAAGTTCACTGATGTTTTTATTATAGAGATCCTTTTAAACATCATAATGTTACATCTAATGGAATATATCTTTCTATACATCTCTAAAATAATTTTCAACTTCATTAAATCCCAGATCATTAATTCTATAGATGTCTTAAAAATTTTATTCGTTTTCCAAAAGATCTATTTCAATATTTCAAATAATTAAAAACTAAAGAAGTTGAAAATTAATCTTTTTAATGATGATACTCTAAAAAGATAGAACTTTGTTTTTGATGAATAGTCAAAGGATTTTGTTGATAAGCTAGGTGAATTTGCTTCAGAATCCTAAAGTCTGAATAGTCTAAATAATAGTGTTTAAAATAGACAAACAACTACGATCACATTGAGAAAATAGAAGAAGTTTCTGAGCCTCATAAATTGTACAAAACAAAATCTTTTTCAGATGAAGTAGCTAAAAAATGGAGAAATAAATAGCTAAATGAAATGACAAATAACCTGAGTTCGAACTCATTCCAGCTGAAGCCCTTTGTTTAGAATAAAAGGGGCTAAAACCGATGAAGAAAATAAAATTTAATGAAACTAAAGAAGAAACCTAAAGATGTATATTTTGTAGGTTCTTTGATGAAAGGTGTGGATTCATACTTAACCAAAATTTTGTTACCTTCCTCAAATATATATGTACATCTATTTTACAAGAGCCCACTATGGGGAATGTAAAATGTCCCTCTATAATAGACATGGAAAAAACTGATGTTGTTGATAAATAAATGGTACAATTAGAAGATCATGATATATTATCAATGTCTCTCATAGTAGGAAAATGCGATTTATAATAGAATAATAGCTTTGAGAGGAGGTCTCTATAATTAATGTGAAAGATAATGATGGTGAAAATGACGAAGAAGAAGAAGTATAAAAATAATGTAAAATTATCGAAGATGATGGAAATGAAGAGGGTAAAAGGAATAGAGATAAAAGTAAAGAAAATGAAGAAGATGGCTATTTCAATATTCTATCATTAAGAACTTCTTAATAATATTCAACGATATTTCCTTCCTTAGGCAACCAAAACCAAAATTCCAGTGGTCTGGAGAAGTGAAAGTCCATATCAGTTCAAAGAGCCGAATCCTCATCAAAGATGGATGATAGATATCAGAATTAAAATATAGAATCCATTAAGGATACTTATGGTATTTAAAATAATGTTTATGATTATGTAATTAAAATGTATTATATAAAATAGATTGGGAAACCCCTCAAAAATAAATGTCAATTTTATATAAAAAATTGAAGTAAAAGAAGATTCTAACTTAAAATAGTAAATAAGTCCCTCCCAATTCAGTCAAGGGAACTTATTCTGAAGGAGTTGATTATATTTTATAAACATTGAAAATAATTGAAGGAACTATTCTGTATTTTTTTAAATCTTGATTATCGGTGTCAAATGATTCAAGATAATGTAAATCAAAAGCAAGAATCAATAAAAATTCAAACAGAAAATGTGGGTAGCCATGAAGGTGACATGAAAAATCATCACGAAATTTATCACACTATAATAATGTCATGAGGATAAGTAAAAAAGTGGTCTCATAAAATGATGATATCAAACTTGTTGATGAAAGTTTCAATAATTTGAAGAATAATTTAAATGAATCAACAAAATCTGTTACTGGGTAATACAAAAGCTTGGAATATAACATGAAGTTTCTAGAGAAGGTAAAAAAATATAGATAACTGGTATCAAGAAGTGGATGATATTACAGGAAAATCATGATACATCAGCTCATTGATTTCCATGCATAAAAACTACCAAGAAGAAATCAGTAGTTTGATGAATTAGAATAATGAAAGGTCTAAAAATATTTGGCTTCAAGAAGAAAGACTTTGGATTGAGGATGATAGAAATCAGGATCATAATGAATTTATTTCAATTCTGGAGTATGAAATAAAGGAAATCAAGAAGTTAAAGATTATTTCAAATGTCTTGACAATGAAATATAGATTTTCTTTTGAATTCTTGGTGTAAATTATTTTGAGAAATATTTTCAATAAATGGACTCCTCAAGAAAATATGAATACTTGAAAATTTTCCAAATTCTGATTGGTTTAATATTCTGTTATAAATTATCGTGTTTGACTATTCAGTTCATTATATTTTTTCTCATGGTTTCTTTTATAACCCTTTTAAGATATTATAATATATTCCCCGATCATTTTTGTAAATCACAAAGAGGGAGAATTTTATAGAAAGGGGGTTATTTTTTTAAGGGGGAAAGCATTCTTACAAATGATATATAAAAAAGAAGAATACAATCCATAAGGGGATTTATTATCTTAAGGTGGAGTTATTAGTATTCACCATTGTATTCCAACTAGTTATAATCTTCAGGGGGAGATACATATTAATGTCTAATTCTGAATATGAAGCTCTTAAAAGAATAATAGTCATAATTATTTCAATGTTATTTTATTTTTACGAATTGGGTTTTGTTCATTCCAAAAATGGGAATATTATGAGTCAAAAGATTCTTTATGACATTTACATTTTTTTGTTCTATAAGTCAAAATATCTTCTTAAATAATTTATTACTAACTATTTTATGTCCAATGTGTTTTAGAATTTTTTTTGAAAGCATAAAATATATATCATACTTAGTATTAGTTCTAAAGTATTAGATAATTTAAATTAACCTTTTTGATACAAAATGTAATTGGTATGGATCTGATAAAACCAACATCAACTTATTAGAATAGATTTAAGACAATCAGACTTGCCTTCATACTGATAGACTTTTTAATTCTGAATTATTTCAGAATAAATAAACACTAGACTCAAACTCATAAAGATTATTGAAATAACATATGCATGGATGTACATTAGACTGACTAAATTTAAATTCTGAAAATGAAAAATGGATTTGAATCATATGAAATACCATTTACAATATAATATTCTAAATAAAAAATGATTTCAGACTCTCTGTTATGATATATCCATTGGAGTGCCAACTGCCCATGTTATTGCCGAAAACATAGAGAAATATCAATGGTGGGAATGAAATATGACTGTTGGGGATCTTCTTATAAATACACTCCAATTTTAAGAGTTTGGAGTAGATCGATTTCATTTGAAAATTTCTGTTTCATGAGATATCTAATGATTTCATGTATAAACAAATTTTTGTTAGTCATTTTAATGGTTTAGGAGTACTTTTTTATAATCGTTGTATCTGATTGTGTGAATATGAATATGGTTTTTTAGGATCGGAATACTAAGATACTGAGATTCATATGGATCATCGTCATAAGGGGATAGTGTAATAGAATACAATCATAATATTATGGGATCTCAGGGATGTAAATATAGACTAATCATCGTATTAAGGGTCTTCAATGGTAAGAGAAAGTCTTAAATTCTTATAAGTATCAAACAAGGGACCTTCATCCAGGGTCATAGGAAACCCTTCTCATTAAGATTAAGTAAGTGAACTCTTTTTTATTTCTTGTTTACTAAATGTTTATAATTTCCACATCATGTAATATAAAAGTGATACATTTTATATTCTTGTTTATATTCAGAAATATGGTATCATAATAAATCTTTATTATGATACTTTTCATATAACTCTAATTTATTTAAATATTAATGATTATGATATTATTGTGTATACTTTGATTAAGTAGTTTTCTTCTATGAATACGATTAAACTCTGATTATGTTACCACTACTTACTAATTATAATTCAATATGCTTTTAAGATAGAATCCATATCTCATTAATACCTATATACTTATATATCTAAATATACATGATTGTGACATTTGAATAATCATCCCAAGGGCCAATTCTGATAACCGTTTAAATACACAAGAGTTTTTTTATAGTTTTGGTTTACAATTGTAAAAATAAGTTTCTTTTAAGGTTAAAAATGAATGTTTTTAAACATAAAATTCACCACCACCAAATTTATTTATACATCTTCATATGCATTACGATCCAAATGTATAATGAAATAAATATCAAATAGCCATATTAATGTTAAATACAACAACCCAAAAATTTCATAACAGTCAAATTTTGAATATAATCCAATTTCATTCAATATGAAATTTAAAATAGGATTACCTCTACGGATGACACCTATTTAACCCAATATAATATTTAAAATACATAAACAAATTATTAACATATGTTTACTTATTATCAATTAAAATATACACATTTTTCAAATAAAAAACACCTTTATGTTTTAATATAATTTAAACACATTATAAGTTAGAAAATAAATTATCAAAATCATGTATATATAACCAATTTATCCGTAAACAAAACCATTAATATGCATTGAAGTGTGAATAATGTACTAGGGAAAATATAACACTATTGGACAAGGATTTATAAAATAAAACTAATAACCCTTAAAAATTTTACTCATAACAATTTATGTAAATTTTTTATCTTTGACACTATCTCTATGATATAAACATTTAAGTTTAAAAAATCATTTTGAACCTTTGGATCCATAAAAAAATTACCCAAACACCAACCGAAAATGAATCTCAACTATAAATATTTTTGATAAAAATTTGATAACTCATTCCAACAGATCATCACACAAAATCATCACAAATATACATTTAATAAAATTTAAAACATACCAAAAAAATTATTTAAATTTATAAACATTATTGCTTTCAATAATTGAGGAAAACATATAACTTAATTATTGTATTATATAATTATAATCACCCAAAAAAATTCTATCAGAATGAAATAATTTACACATATCCTTATAATTACTAATTAAAATTTAATTAGTAAATATTGTTTAGTTTTAAATTAAAAAATAATGTATTGTTCATACACATCTAACCAAAATTTATAAACATATCAAAATATATAATCTTTTAAATATAACAATAGTGAATGTAAAATTTCAAATACAATAATACAAATTAATTATATATATTAATAAATTCAACAACAAAAAAATAAATTTTTGAAATGTATCAGATGAATATATTTTAGGTTATTCATCAAGAAACACATAAATTTCAACAAGTTTATAAAAAGAATAATTTTCAAATTTTTATCCATAAATCTCGAAATTAAATTGTAAAGAAACAATTATCAACTCCCATTCTCAATAAAACAAAATATTAAAATTCTAATGTTTTGGTTCCAAGTATAAAATACATTAAAAATAATTTAATGTGTTTTATATTTAATTTTATAAAATAAATACATATAATATTAAAATTTGGTTTTAATAAAAAAATTAAAGAAAACATAAACTGATCCTTATATGGATCATAAAATCCTTCTGTCAAGAAAAATTTGTTTTCATTGAATGAAAAATACAACACCCAAAAATTCTAAATGCATGAAATTTTATAAGATAGAATATGAGACATAAAAATTGATATTAAATAAATTAAAAAAGATATTTCTTTAAATTTAATACCTTTGATAGCTTGGAGAACCTACAATCACAATACTAAATAAACCGTAAAATAGTATACCATTTTAACCTTATCATTAAATATGAATATATTAATAGTAATAAATAAAAAATGAAAATTATATTAATTACACATGAATAAAATAATTCATTTTTTATATATTGATTATAAAAAAATAGATTCATTTAAATGAAAATTTAATGTTTTCAATTTTTTTCTAAGATAGGTTAGTATCAATGTGCACACATAATTTAAAAATCATTTTTGAAACTCTTATAATATTTATTTACAGAAATTTGATTAATTTTCTAAATTATAATATCAAAATTATTTTGTGGAAAATTTTTAGAATTTATCTAAAATGTTCCACTTTTCAATGAAGAGTGAAAAAATATTTAATTTTAATTACAAAATTCATTTTCGATTAAAATATTTATAAAGATAAATTATATTTTAAATTGGTTAACTATTAAAGTAATTAAATTATTTATCATTAAAATATTTTAGTCCAATGTAATGATTTCAATTTTGAACTTTGATATAAAAACCCTGTAATCTTTTGAGCATTTTCTCTTTGAAAACATGCTTTCTCATCGCATATGTGGGATAAATTTGAAATTAATACATTTAACTTATATGAATTGAATTGGAAATAATATATTTTATATTTTCTTATAAAAATAATCTATATTATATAATAATGTGGAAAAATATTTTTACTATTATGTATATTGAATATAGTAAAAATTATTTAACATGGTTATATTAGGAATTGATTTATAAATTTGTTAAACAGGAAATATAAGAGTAAAAATGATCTAAAAACATGTATATAATATATTTTATTCCCATATATTGACCTTATAAGGCTATAATATAATCCATTTTGACCTTTTTTTATTTTATAAATGCAGGTACAACTTTTTATTTTCCAAAATTAATGTTGTGTTAGTCACCACACTGATAAATGGTCACCAACTCTCCACTCTTCTTCCCATGTTAAAACCATTTTGGTTTATAAAATACCTTCCAAAATTACTTGTTAAATTATATCCTCTTATAATATAATCATTAAGTTTGTAATTAATATATCATAGGAATTCATTTGGTGAAACTAAATGAGGTTACCCAAAGAAGAGGTAAGGTTCTTCAACAGACATTTTTATTTTACTTTTTGACACCACCTACAATTATTTTTCACCATGATGATATAATAAAATCAATACAATTATTATAATGAGATTATTTTATTTTATTTTCAGGACCTAATACAATATCCACTTCCATCAAGTGGATTGCGAAATCATTATTTGGTTGTATGAAAAACTACCACATCACAAACTGATGTCATTCGTTTTTCCATAACTACATCTAATTGTTTTGTATAATAATATATATAAAGTATAAATGTGATATTTCTATCAAATTTATTCCTATGTAGTAATTTTATTATATATACCATTTATTTTCCATTTTGTATGGGAGATGATAACAACGATCACATGTATGACAGAATACCCCCTCACAAAGGGATGTGATTCGTATTTTCACTAATGATGTACAAGGTAATACAGAAATATTTAATTAATATATTTTATATAAATGAAATAATAATGATATTAATGACATATTTATCATTATAAAATCATAATATATAATTTAATTTCATAACTTTTCACTCACATAATGTTGATAACATGGTTCATGTACGTGTTGACTGCCGATATCACAGAGTAATGGGACACTCATTTCATCACCAAACCAAATGGATAATATATATTAGTTTTTTTAAAGAAATAATATTATATTTATTATATTATGATAATTATTTAATGATAAAATATTACTTTAATCTTTTCTAAAAGGATTATTTAAAAATGGAAACTTTACTCATGCGTACGTACAACCCACTGTATTTATAACCGTAACATACTCCATTTGTCACAACTAGATATAATTATTATTAAAAGTATAATTAATGTATAAGTATGATAATTATTTTGTAATTATTATTATGGATATTATTGAACTTTATAATTTTCAAAAGGATTGAATCTTTCACGATAAAACATACAGGTTATTAACACCTTATAAAATGTAAATAAAAATTAATTATTAACAAATAGGTGATAAAATGTCATAAAAGTATAATATATAATATTCTAGATGTTAATGTTGGGTTTTATACATTAAAAACATCGTTAAAACCCTTATAAATGATGTTCAAACATTTTCGATGAACATAAAACATGGGGTAAAGGACTTCGACTCAATTTCACTTCATTACGGTATATTTTAATGGTATTCTCCATGTTTATTTTATATAGTGTATATAATACCACTTTTAAATGTAGTATCATCAATAATTAATAAATTATTACATAGTAATTTTGAATTTTAATTATTTAATCCAGGAGGAATTGAATTGAAAACTACCAACTGATGGAGAATTTCATATCAAACTTTCTTTTCAATGGGTTATATTACATCCTTATTGTCTTCCATATTAACATATTATGTGTGAAAAGATTTGAAAATATTATGTGGTATTTACAGTTTCTATATGTTTTATTTACATTTTACACACTTAATTGATTGATTTATTAATTCTCACATCAATGTTATGATAATTTTAAGGTCTTATTTAACAACCCCATTTTAATCGTGATTGGTTATTCTTCAATTTCCCTTAGATGAAATTATTTGATAATTTTATAATAAAAACATTAAATTTATTATACTATGGATATTAATTAATAATTTAAATTAATAGTACCATTTTCCCACTCATTGGTACTTAACATGAGTGAGAAATTTTAAATAAAATCCTAAACCATTTTTCCCTTCAGTGGGAAATCCATTTTCTTTGAAAAATATGTTTTATAAAAATGATTTCAAATTTTTTTAAAATATTATTATTAAAATAAATTTTATATTTTCATCAATAATTATTTTAATGTTCTTTTTATGGAATATCTATTCATCAATGATAAAACACTTTATTTTAGTTATAATATTCTTGTAATATGTCTTATTGATGCCATATCTATTCAGTATATGGATGTATCATGATTATATTTGATAGATAAATTATTTACTTTCAATTTTAGGATTCATTTTTATATTCATTAACATTCTTTGAACATTAACATTCTTATGAACGTTGTACATATCATTTATGATAAATATCAATAGTTTTTTGTTACATAAATATGATTATTTCATAAACCATATATCATTTTCACATATTTTTGTCTCTTAAATATCCATATTCACTACATTATGGATAAAAATATTTCATAATTTGTCTACCATTTTGAACTATGGTGATTACTTTTAATGTTATTTTATTAATTAATAAATACTAACAAATCTATATCCATTACTCAATATAGATATTTATTGATAAGGAATATTGATTCAGGAATTTAATTAGTCAATAAATACAAGAATAATTATTTGGATCTATAATTATGGGTGGGGCTTAGCACTATTTATCTCCTCTAAAAATTAGTAGTATAATTTTCAAAAATAGGAAACTATAATTTTTCTTGTTTTTACCTACATTTTTAATATGTCTTTTGAAAGGTATTAAAAGAAGAGGTATAATTGACCTTGAAATTATAAAGTCCAATAATTAATCATTGAATTCATTTATAATTTTGTTTTTATTACCCAATAGTTTTTTATAATGATATTATATCGGGATGCATTTCATTCTCGGTTTATTGATTAAATAGAATGGGTTTCTAGTTATTTACCTTACCATAATGAATATGAATTATCTTATTATCCAGGATATATTCTCAATGATGTTGTCTTTAGATAAAATTATTCCTCAACTTATTAATTACATTTAAAATGTTATAAGTTATTTACCTTCCCATATTGATTATTCTCTATCTTATCAAGATAATAAAGTTGATTACATGTAATATATATTGTATTATTTACCATTGTATGTTTATAACTTCTGATGTACCTCACCATTATTGAGAAGTTGAGATCACCCATACATTGTTTCATTTCAAAGGAATCCATGAAGATAAATATGATTGATAAGAAATTATGCACTATAGGAAATGATGTTATTCTAAAAAAATTATATTGTAATTTTGTGTTCTCCAATGTAATGCAACTCTAGAGTATGTATCTAGTTTATAAAAACTACTGATTTACTATATCCTTAAATATGTGATTCCTTATATATTTTTCCAATTTAATAAAGTGTATAATTTTTCCATGTTAGCAGGGTCATGACAATATAGTTTATATCAGAGGATGTTTATTATAAGGATTGAGAACTAGATTTAGGAAAATTTGGATCAGGGAACATAAATCTATTATAAAATTGAGTATAAGTATTTAATATCCTAATAATGTTTTGTTAAGGATAATTATATGTGGTTTACAATGTAATATGTCCCTATATAGACAATTTATGAGGGAATGGTTCTTGAATAGATGTACCTCGGGGTAATAACTCTTAAAATGGTGTATTGGGTTTGATAGGATCATCACATGGTGCACAACAATAGGCCCTACTGCACACCTAATTTGACACTCAAGATGGACATTCTTAGGATAATTCAATTTTTATGACATACCATTATGAAGGATTTTATTAGATCGTGAAAAAGAATTGCCTTCTTCAAAACATAAGAGTTTGAGATTAATTTTATTCAAATACCATTTTCCTTGATGTTGTAGTAATTATGGGTCATTATAATTAGAGAAATTATAGGAATTATATTATTATATTCTTAGAAAAAAGAAGTAATTTTTCATTTGGAAAAGTTAGTGATGCTTAAACCCTTTACCAAACCAAGATATGGGTTTAATGTCAACCACTATCTTATGTGATTTCCAAGTTAATATTCCATTATTATTACATAAAGGGTTTGATAGATAAATACTAATGTTTAAATAATGGTGTTAATATTTTTCAGAGATTAATATATTATATTTATAACTTTTCTTAACTATATTGGTTTTGTTGAATATTTAGTGATAGATAAAAAAAATGTTCACTCTTATATGAATATTACTATCCATTAAAATTAATTTTTAGTGATACTGGAATAAAAAATTCATTTTTAGATATTCATTTCATGGATTATGCTGTGAATTATAATTTTATCCATGCACAACCAAATTATGAAATTGTTCTTATCAAATAGAAAGATATAAAGTAAGTACATTTCCTTTCATTCTTAGATAGTAACATAGTACCACAACATTTGGAAAATGATCATGAAACAAAAAAATTATTTTATTAAATTAATATGTGATGAATAAAAATAGGCATTTACATAATCAAATATTTATGGTTTTAATGTCCTTAACATTCCATTTATCATTCAATTTCATCATATAAATTATCATTATTAGTGTCGATAATTATTTATTTTTTTCCATTTTTATATCATCACATTACACCAATGTTATCTTACTCAAAAACAGAAGTATGTGTTATTCTATATGAAATTCTTATTTCCCTACATCTCTTATTATAAGGGTTCTTTATTAACCCTCTTTATGATATTGGTTATCAATAATGGAATTTTTACATATCAAACCCTTGATTTCGGAGATCAAGTTTAAATTGAGAGAGCATAATTAATTAATGTTTGGGAAAATATAAAAACCCAAAATTATAAAATAATAACATTAAATTAAATAGAATACGTAATATGAAACACCTGGCTTAAATAACCCATAATTTTTTTTTAAAAATTTAATCTCTTCAATAGCTTGCATAACAAGAAACCCCAAGACTAAATAAACCGTAATATAGTATATATTCATAACATATTCATTAAATTGATGAATACTAATAGTATAAATTAAATTATAATTTTTTTTTCATTTACACATGTAAAAAATTTAATTTTTTGTATATTTATTATAATTAATATGATAATCATTTATATGAAAAAAATGTTTTCTAAAAAACTGTATTTTGATCTAAAAGATGGTTTAGTCACGCTTGGCACACACAATTGAAATTTACATTTTAAAAATTTGAGAAATTTTATTGGATAAATGAACATTATTTTTTAAATCATAATATAAAAATTATCATAGGCAGAATTTTTTGTATTTTTCTGAAATGATTATTTTTTTGATGAATAGTGAAAATACTGAATTTTAAATGAAATGACTTTTTATATAAATTTTTTTATAATGATAAATTTTATTTTAGATTGGTTTAAAAGTTAAATGAGTTCAATTGGATATCAAATAATACAATTTTTTTCATTTTATTATTTTTTTATTGTATTTGGATATAAAAATAATGTTAACATTGGATCATTTTCTAATTGAAAAACAACATTCTCCCCACATTGGATAGATTAATTTTATATTAAAAATTCCCGATTATGTGTATTAAATTTCGAAAAATGAATTCCATATTTTGAATCATAATGATATATATATTATATAATAAGGTAAAATTAATTTTTTTCCATCATAAATAGTGAAAATAGTAAAAATTATTTAGTGCAGTGTTGGAAAAAATAGATTTATCAGTGGTTAAACTAAAATAATTTGGATTAAAATGAATTATAAGCTTGTATAAACAAATTTTATGTCTATATTTAGACATTATTACATGAAAGTATCAAAAATAATTTATTTTTACACTTTTTACATGTAAAACATGGGTACATATTTTTATATTCAAAATTTACTAGTATGCCACTCACATCACTTATCAAAGGACACCAACTCTTTTATCTAATTGATATCATCAAGGCATTTTAGTTTGGAAAATAAATAACCAAATCACTTCCAAAATTACATAATATAATCCTATAGGTTTTAGTTTGTGAGAAACTCATCCTAGTAAGCATTTTCAGGCACACTTAAGGAGGCCTCCTACAGAAGAGGTAAGGTTCATCAATGGGCATTTTTATTTTATTTCAACCTCCACCTATTTCAATTATTATTAAAATATGATGATTAAATTTTCGTATTATCTAAAATAGAATTAGATATTCATATGTTACATTCATTTATTATAAGAACTTCCACTTCCAAAAATTGGGTTACAAAAACAGCATTCATGTGTGCGAGAGGGTACCCGATTACGAATCAATGTCATTGATTTTTTTAATTACCAACTGTCATGGTTAGTTATGATGATGAATATAAAGTATATAAATGATATTTTTAACTTAATAACTCCTATGTATTAATTATATCATCTATAATTTTTTTACCTTTCATTACCTAGGAGAAACGATAACATCGCCCGTGTATACAAAGGACAACCACTACATGTTGCGATGTGATTCGTATTGTATTAAAAAATTACATGGAAGATAATAAGGATAATATTAACAAATATCTATGATATTTACAAAATAATAATGATATAAGTGACATATTTATCATTTCAATTAGATACAATATCATTTCATTTTTTATATTTTAACATGCTTAATGATTATAACATCATTCATGTACGTGTGGGCTACTGCCTTCACAAAGCGATGTTACTATATTTTCATCAAAAAAGAACCTAGATGATAAGAATAATTGAATTTGAAAAACAAAAATGGTATTTATTATATTCTTATCATTATTGAATGATAAAATATTACATACCTCATTATTATATTGATCTATGGAACATGTAAATGTTACTAATGTGTAAGTATGACCTACCACATCCATGATCGTAATGCACTTAAATTCAGAAAAACATATTTAATGACTGGTATAAAAGTAAATTTTATATTTTAATATTATAATTATTTCTTGACCACTATTATGTATAAAATGTAATTATATAATATTAACTAGAATTGTAACTTTCATAACAAAACAGTAATGAGAAAACCTTCCAATTAACACCTATAACAATGAAACCAATGAATTATTATTAATGAATGGTGGATAATATGTTATAAGAGGATCATATATGATATTATAACTATTAATATGTGTTTTCTTTCTTTTAATTATTTTAAAAACAACTATATTAGAGTTTTAGTCATGTTTAACCAAAAGGAAACGTGATGTAAGGGACCCCATCTCAATTTCACTTAATTAAGTAATATTATAATTTCAAGAAAATAATTTTTTTGATACGATATATATTATACCACTTTTACAAGTAATATCATGAATCCGTAATAATTAATGGTATTTTTTCCAATATTTATAATTTTATCCAAGGGTATTTGAATTGAAAATTACCAAGTGGTATATAATTTCATAACTCAATTTCTTTTCATTTGGTTGTATTTCTTCATCATTGTATTTAATATTATATAATTATGTTTTAAATAACTTTTTAAGACCTTGTGTATTATTTAAACTTGTTTTTTGTGGATTTACATTTAAAATGCCCAATTGATTCATTTATTGATTTTAACATGAATTGTAATGGACCAGACCTCTCCGGTCCATTAATTTGGGAAATTATGGTGTTTGAGGATTTCCGGGAGGTCAAGGTGACATATCCCCAACACTTTGCCCAATTTCCAATTCTGTGAACAGTTCCATCAGTGAACAGTTCTATCGATAACCTATAAAGGTAGGTGAACAATATTCTATCAGTGAGGTTTATTGAACAGTGTTATATCAGTGAGGATTAGTGAACAATGTTCTCTTAGTGAGGATTCATTAAACAGTGTACTATTAGTGAGGATTTAGTGAACAGTGTTCTATCGGTGAGGATTACTGAACATTTTTCTATCAGTTAGGATTTAGTGAACAATGTTCTATCATTGAGGATTTAGTGAACAATTTTCTATCAGTGAGGATTTAGTGAACAATGTTATATCAGTGAGGATTCAGTGAACAATGTTCTATCAGTGAGGATTTAGTGACCAGTGTTCTATCAGTGAGGATTTAGTGAATAGTGTTTTATCAGTGAGGATTTAGTGAACAATGTTCTATTAGTGAGGTTTAGTGAACAGTGTTCTATCATTAAGGATTTAGTTAACAGTGTTCTATCAGTGAGGATTAGTGAACAGTGTTCTATCAGTGAGGATTTAATGAACACTGTTCTAGCAGTGAGGATTTAGTGAACAGTGTTCTACCAGTGAGCTTCTAACAGCAGACTTCTAATGGGGGACTTCTAAAAGAAGACTTCTAAACAACAAACTTCTAACAGTGGACTTCTAACAACGGACTTATAACAGTGGGATTCTAATAGCTGACTTCTAACAACGGGATTCTAAAAGAAGACTTCTTATAGTGGACTTCTAACAGCGATATTCTAACAGCGGACTTCTAACAGCAGACATCTAATAGCAGACTTCTGACATCCGACTTCTAACAGCGGACTTCTAACAATGGACTTCTAACAGTGGTCTTCTAACGACGGACTTCTAACAGTGGACTTTGAAAAGTGTTTCCAACTTCCTGTAGTTTCACCCCTTTGACATTTCAATTGATGTAAAATACATTTAAAGACTTATTTTAAGTACTCTTAAAGACTCTTTAAAGACCATAAATCCTAAATTAATTATTCCTATGTCTTGGAATGTTTTTACTTGGTCAAACCGTGTGGGTTAATCTGATCCTCATTTAATGGGGAATTAAGCGTATCTTAAACCATCTCCCCATAAAATATTCAAAAGGGAAAAGATATCATCCTCCCCTGTTCTTCCTCTTTGTTCTCAGCTATGAGATGCTAGAACCTTTCAATCCTCCCTATAGGAGTTTCAAAATCAAACTTTACTCCTCGGATTGGTTCTACTCTATTTTGATGCAACCGAGCTATATCAGTCAGTCTTCAATATATGGTATGAATTATAGTCATTTCTTTGGGGATCATTTCCTCCTATTTCTCCTTTCCATGTTATAGCATGTAATCTCCATGCTTCTTATGGGGTTTTTCTTGGTGTTTGGTTGGTTTTGTCGTATCTTTTCATCCTTGGGTGGATGCAGTTGTTGTGATATTAGGATCGTGACCCGTTGTGTAGATAAAGAATGTGAGGAACAGTTTGAGGTAGGGGATTCATTGCTTCTCTTTCTTTTACATGAAACTGTATTGTTAGCATGTTTCATCCCACTAGATAACAATGGAATTGACATAATAAATATTTTAACCGGATAAATAAATTGATATCGATCATATGTTATTGCCTCATGTTTTTCTAGATAGTGTGATATCTATGCTTGCTTTGATTAACCGTTCGTTATTGATGAAAATTGGTAAAGAACGTATACCGGGATTAATTGATAATTGTTGCCTAATGATAAAGGGTCATGAAAATGATTCTAGTTCTTGTTATAATTTGATGTTTATCAAATTAGTGTAGTAAACATGTTTATTTATTTGTGATAACTTACTAATTATGTTTCCCAAATTTGGAACCTATGAATAAGAAATCTATTAATTCAATATGGATTAAATAACTAGTTGTTTGATAATTCCTTAAGGGGTTCCGAGTTACCCTGTTGATTGTTAAAGGGCCAAGAGCCCTATTAATGTGGTGTTTGTTTCCTATTGCATTGGTTTTAATGTGAGCCTGGATGGTTGTGGTAATATGTGGAGGCATGGAGTCCCTTTTGGTTGTGGCATCAGATGATGCCTAGAGTGGCGATATGCATCGGTTTATACATGTGGGTGTCAGGGAGGATTCCAAGGATGATGGAATTGAGTTGATGCGATTGTTGGATTCTTGTTAATTTTTATTGGTTGTTTATCTTCATTACATTTCCCCACTTCTCAAGGTAACTGGTCTTACTTACCCTTCTTCTGAAAGAGGCAAAGACACGTGGTTTATGCCACATGCTTTCCGTGTTTAGATTCTCAAGGAAGGGTGGGTATATACTCTTGCTATAAGGGGAAAAGACTCTACGAGTAGTACATCTTCTCGCCATGTTGAGAATATTTTGTTTAGTAGCATATAATGTTTTACTAGAATACCTGGGAATTTGGGAAAGTATTTCTATAATTAATAATTGAAAAAATGGTGTTAACCCATTGGGATAGAAATTCTAGAACATAATGGTGAGGTTGGGAACATAGAACACATGTTTAGGTGACGAGTTAGTTTCACTTGTTGTTCGCTGTGATTTAGCATGCTTTCTTTACTTTACATGAGAGGCTTCAGGGAGGATCCTACAGAATATACTGTTATACTCACCCAACGTACATATAAACTGTTTTCAGGTCACTTGGAGCAGGTTGGATATCAAGCTGGTTTCTACTAGCATGGGGTTGCAAGAGCTGTTCGGGATTGTGGTTGCTGTTGTTTTTACTTTCATTTATGTACTGGCAGTTTTTCCCCTTTCAGTAGTAGTACTTTTGCATGGCATTACATACGTGCACTTGGGTTTCTTTTATATTTCAGATCTAAGTTGGAGTTTGATGGTTTCTATCTTATCTCTATCTTCCGCATGTGTTCTCTTAGAGGTTAATGCCTCCCATTTGTGTGTTTATTATACCCTCAGTGCTAGTCTCCAACCTGGGGCCTACAGGAGGTGAGACTTAGGGGGTCGCTATCTTCCTTTTCACATAGCCGACCCAGGAGGGGATCACTTTGTTGGGAGGGGGTCGTGATAGAGTGGTATCAAAGGTCTGGTTGACGGATAGGATGGTGTTTGGAGTTAGGCATAGGTGAGGATGAATGGGTGGGTAGGGAAACCATGTCATTCATGTTTAGAAAGTGAGGTAAACACTATAGACCTACTGAGACATAGGGATTTAGGGCCCCCTATCATCTGATTTACGGACCTTTATGTTTAAAAAGGCTACTAAACATGGTGATAATAGTTGCAGGGGAGAGACCTAGGAAAGGATCATGCATCATTATTCATTGTGCCTATGTTTGAATGGGTAGACCATGGGATTGGATAACCTAAAATCAATGAATGAAAACAATTAATTAATTAATATTGAGTCTTCCATATTGTGGATTTAGGAGCTCTAACGGTTTTTTAATTTATAGGTATAGCTCCTGGTCAACTTCCCCATCATGTTTTCTCAAAAAATGCTCAACAAGCTGTTCCAGTAGATCGTCGTAGGGTAGAGGTTGACATCAAAGACACTAGGAGGAAGAAACTCCAAGAGTTTCAGTGCCAGAGTCTGTAGAAGTAAAAGTGCTCCATTTTTGATGTAGTCATGAAAGACTAGTTAGAGGAGGTTGAGATTGGCTTCAGTTCGATTCATGCTCGGAAGGAGCACTGGGAGTCCTTGGTTGTGACAATACTACGTGGTGTAGCAAGGAAGTGGCGTTTCTTGTTCCTTGAGGATCGTGAGGAGTCAGTGATCTCATGGGAGGAGTTCTGAGACAGGGTTAGAGTCAAATTTCTTTCATCGAATGCAAAGGCATCCAGTCGCTAGGAGCTTATTACCCTTTGACTGCAGAGCTCCAATGTTCGAGAGTTTGGAATCCATTTTAGGAACCTTTGTTGATATTCATCGGACCTATTACCAGATGAGGAGGCCAGGGAGAGGAATTTTGATGAGCCTTTGTATCCAGAGATCCAGCGCCAGGTCACCCCATTTATGCTGAAAACATATCTTGAGGTACTGGCGAGGGTAGAGGTTGTTGAGAGGACTTTGTCTTGGACCAGATCATCACGATATGGGAATCGACAAGATTCCTCATGAAGCAGAGCTGTGGTCTAGGGATCCCATTTTTCAGGGCAGTAGAGTTTTCATTCGGTCGGTGGTAGGTCCCATCTCTTCACATCTCGTTTCTCTAGAGGCATCAACTACCAGGCTTATGCCAAGGGATCAGGTGCTTGTTTTTTTTGTGGTGGTTGTGTCCATCAGCAGCGGGAGTGCCAGACCTTTTAGAGCGGTCATTGTGCACTGGGCGCTACGCTCCAGGAATTTCTCTTGAAGCTGTTCTAGCAGAGGTAGCAGCAACAAGTTTCACCAGCATTAGATCAGAAGAGGGTAGATTGGGTAGGCATAGGACAACCCCATGACACTCCCCGTCCTCAGAGAGCAGAGCGTAGCCATGGTAGTGGTCTTTATCAGGGTCATAGAGGCCATGGAGGAGGTCGTGGTCAGCTTCATGCTCTAGCACTGCCAGCTCCATGAAATCCAGAAATCATTCGAGGTACCCTTTTCTTGTTTTCTACCTTGGTGTATGCCTTGTTTGATTCAGGATCCACACACTCCTTCATATCACCTACCCTTGTCCATGCATTTGGACTTGAGGTAGAGAGGCTTCCAGTGCCCTTGGCATTGACTATTCCAGATGGAGGTTGAGCTGACTTGTTTAATGTATGTAGTGACTGTGATCTAGTGTTGGGGCAACACAGCTCATGGGGAGATTTCCTATGTTTATGAATACAACCATATGATTTCATCCTCGACATGGATTGGTTGTATTCGGTGCATTATATCTTGGATTGCTTCATGAAAAAGGTCTTACTCATTAGAGTGAATGGAGAAAAAGTGGTGTTTGTTGGTGAGCGAGATCCTCAGATGGGTCATCGGTGTGTTCCATCCTTATCATCCATGATGGCTGAGATGATTCTGAGTTATTCAGAGGTATAATAGGTGGTGTTTCCTAGGGTCATAGAGGAGTACCCAGATGTCTTTCCAGAAGAGGTTGTAGCATTACCCCCTTGACGAGAGATCGAGTTTGGGATCGAGGTATAGCCAAGAGAATCTCCTATCTTTATATCTCCATATAGGATGTCCCCTCATGAGTTACGAGAGCTACGTATATAGCTTGATAGTATATAGTAGTGCGGTTTGGTTTGGCCAAGTGAGTCACCATGGGGTGAACTAGTTTTGTTTGTGAAGAAGGTCGACAACAGTTTGCGGTTGTGTGTAGATTATTATCACATAAACAAAGTGACAATAAAGAATATATATAATCTTCCACAAATTGAGGATTTATTCGATCAACTGAAGGGTGCAAGTTGGTTCTCAAAGATCGACATGCGGTCAGGATATCATCATATGCGTGTGAAGGATGAGGATATACCGAAGACTAATTTCTGTTGTCATGATGAGAATTATGAGTTTTATTTAATGCCATTTGGTGTGAATAATTCTCCAACTGTATTCTGTTGGGTCGGAGAAAAACGGGGAATGATGGCAAGAGGGGGGTGAATTGCCTTTTAAAAAAAGATTAACAAATTAAAATCAAAGTGAAATCAAAGTGAAATCAAAGTATGTGCAGCGAAAAAAAAGGCAAGACACAAGAAATTGATAACGGAGTTCGGCCAAAACCCGGCCTACGTCTCCTCTCCCAACTCAACCGTTGAGAGATAATTACCGCTTGCTTTTCAATGGTTTTAGCAAGAAACCCACTAGGCTTTGAGGTAGCACTAGGACCTATTACAGCTTGCTTTTAGTGGTTAAGCAAGAACCCACTTGCTTTCAATGGAATAGCAAGAACCCATTAGTCTTTTTAACGGGTGAAAGATAGCTCACCGGTGACACAATCCTTTTAAAAGGAAAGGCTTGAAGAAACCTCTTCACACCTTAATTGTGATGTGAAACCCAAAAGAAAGAGGGATGAGAAAAGGTGTTGGGGTTTGTAGGCACAAACCCAATTTTAAGCTCAAAATAAATAAACAAGAAAAACCGTATTGGAGGAATACTTGGGCGCCAATTCGATGATGGAGTTGATGTAGCGTGCTCTCCCAAGCTTCTTGAGGTGCTCCTTGGATTGGAAATTGGTTGGAGCACTTGAGGATCCTTGAAGGTGGAGCGCCGGAGGTTCGCCAAATGTTCAACAATATGTCCGAGCGCTTGGTATATGATCCGGTTGGTGTCCGGGGCTTCCTCAGCCTTTATTTATAGGCATGGAACCCATTGGGGGCCTTCGGAGCCGTTGGAGAAGTCCTCGGAGCCGTTGGAGGCCAAAAGAAGGTTGACTGGTCAAAGCCAACGACTAGTTTGACTGGGCTACCGGCTGGCCGGTACAGCTCCACCGGCTGGCCGGTGCCTTCGCAGAAGAGGAGAATTCTGGTCCAGGAGCCACCGGCTGGCCGCTGAGAAAGCCACCGGCTGGCCGGTGGTGAGACAGTAGGTCTCACTATTGAACCAGAATGCCACCGGCTGGCCGGTGACAGAGCCACCGGCTGACCGGTGGAACCTGGCAGTGGGAAATGCCTCTGCCAGGTCCACCTGCTGGCCGGTGCTATCACACCGGTTGGCCGGTGGACTGAATTTCAGTCCACTTCGTCCATTCTTGGGCCAATCCTTTGGCAATCTTTTGCCTATCATACACAACACTTAAAAACAAGGTTAAACACATATGAAAGTGATTGTGATCATGAAAATCAAAGAGTGTGGGTACAACAATCTCCCCCTATTTTGATGATCACAATCACTTATCTAAGCAATGTAAAAACTTAAGTGAAAGGCATGATTTAAATGATAAATTGAAAATAAATACTAAGCATGAGAGAAAAGATTCTCCCCCAATCAATCAAGAAATTTCTCCCCCTTTGTGATTATCAAAATAGAATGGGGCATAAAACTTTATTGAGGGAAAAGATTTGAAAAACAAGATTGAGATTTGAAAATCAATTGAGATTTTTGAAATTGAAATGAAAATTTGAAATGAAAGGTTTGAATGAAGAAAAAAATGAATTGAAAATTTAAATATTGAAAATGAAAATAAAAATACGATACCAAGAGTTGAAAATTTTGAAATGAAAAAATTTGATACCAAGTGTTGAAATTGAAAGTTTGAATATAATACAAGGTTTTGAAAATACTCCCCCTAAATAAAAACAAAAAGTCACCGGGGAGAGGGATTTTGAAAAGAGACAATTTTAGGCCCGGAGAGACTCGCTAAGAGGGATTTTTCAATCCACACTTGCCTTGTAGCGGGTCTTCTCCTATAAAACTCGTCACTAAAGTAAATAGACTTGGGTTGGCCATACCGGGCGTTTTTACAATTACATTCATAAATAAGGTGCCCGGATTTTTTACAATAATTACAAAATTTAAAACTAGAGCTCCCCCTTAGAAAAATAGTGGGTGTATGGGAGGAGGAAGCTACATTGGTATAGCCAAGTCCATTGGTGGTTCTAGATATTCGTTGGGAACCAAGAAAATTTGAAAGATTTTGTTCCCCTTGGGTGTATTTGGCTAGGGATACTCTAAGGTCCTTGATGGTTGATTCCAAAGAATCAACATTTGGGAAATTTTGGATTTTTAGTGAGAGTTCCTCCTTCTCTTTGAGAAGTTGTTCTTTTTCGGAGGAGAGTTTTTTGAAATTCTTTTTCAAAGAAACAAATTTTGAAGAAAGCTCATGAAAACCATTTTCTAGTTGGTCTCTAGCGTGTGAGAGTTCTTCATAAGATAGATGATTTAAAGAATTGGAATTTGAAGAACAATAGGAAGAGGAGTCGGAAGATGAGGAAGATGATACCTCATGATTTGCCATTAGGCATTTTTTACCTTGGTCGCTCGAGGAGAAGGAGGAGAATGAAGAGGTGGAGCTATCACTCCATGTTGCCTTTGAAGTCTTCTTCTTTTTCTTCTTCTTGGCCCTTTTCTTGTGAAGTGGGCGAGCGGGTACGGATTTTGCATCGGGTTCTTGCTTTTGAGCGGGTTCTTGCTTTTGAGCCATGCTAGTACCTTCATGGGTTAGCTCTAAATATTTCCAAATATCATGTGAAGTAGTGCAAGAAGAAATACAATTAAAAACATTACGGTCAAGACCAAAATGAAGAGCGTTCATGGCTTTGCCATCAAGCTCAAAATAAGCAATGTCATTGGGGGTCCATTTAGACTCATCGGGAGAGGAGAGGGAAAATCCTTGCATAACAATTTTATAAATTGGATAACCAATACTTTTTAAAAAAGTTGACATGCGGGTTTTCCAAAAAGTATAATCGGCTCCATCAAAGAATGGAGCACGATCCAAAGAATGTCCTTCGAGAGTTTGAGAAGAAGAAGCGGTAGAAGCCATCAAAAAGGATCTTTAATTTGAAACCGGTTTAGGGAATTATTCAAATACGTCCTTTGATACCAATTGTTGGGTCGGAGAAAAACAGGGAATGATGGCAAGAGGGGGGTGAATTGCCTTTTAAAAAAAGATTAACAAATTAAAATCAAAGTGAAATCAAAGTGAAATCAAAGTATGTGCAGCGGAAAAAAAAGGCAAGACACAAGAAATTGATAACGGAGTTCGGCCAAAACCCGGCCTACGTCTCCGCTCCCAACTCAACCGTTGAGAGATTCCTACCGCTTGCTTTTCAATGGTTTTAGCAAGAAACCCACTAGGCTTTGAGGTAGCACTAGGACCTATTACAGCTTGCTTTTAGTGGTTAAGCAAGAACCCACTTGCTTTCAATGGAATAGCAAGAACCCACTAGTCTTTTTAACGGGTGAAAGCTAGCTCACCGGTGACACAAGCCTTTTAAAAGGAAAGGCTTGAAGAAACCTCTTCACACCTTAATGGTGATGTGAAACCCAAAAGAAAGAGGGGTGAGAAAAGGTGTTGGGGTTTGTAGGCACAAACCCAATTTTAACCTCAAAATAAATAAACAAGAAAAACCGTATTGGAGGAAGACTTGGGCGCCAATTGGATGATGGAGTTGATGTAGCGTGCTCTCCCAAGCTTCTTGAGGTGATCCTTGGATTGGAAATTGGTTGGAGCACTTGAGGATCCTTGAAGGTGGAGCGCCGGAGGTTCGCCAAATGTTCAACAATATGTCCGAGCGCTTGGTATATGATCCGGTTGGTGTCCGGGGCTTCCTCAGCCTTTATTTATAGGCATGGAACCCATTGGGGGCCTTCGGAGCCGTTGGAGAAGTCCTCGGAGCCGTTGGAGGCCAAAAGAAGGTTGACTGGTCAAAGCCAACGTCTAGTTTGACTGGGCTACCGGCTGGCCAGTACAGCTCCACCGGCTGGCCGGTGCCTTGGCAGAAGAGGAGAATTCTGGTCCAGGAGCCACCGGCTGGCCGGTGAGAAAGCCACCGGCTGGCCGGTGAGAAAGCCACCGGCTGGCCGGTGGTGAGACAGTAGGTCTCACTATTGAACCAGAATGCCACCGGCTGGCCGGTGACAGAGCCACCGGCTGACCGGTGGAACCTGGCAGTGGGCAATGCCTCTGCCAGGTCCACCGGCTGGCCGATGCTATCACACCGGTTGGCCGGTGGACTGAATTTCAGTCCACTTCGTCCATTCTTGGGCCAATCCTTTGGCAATCTTTTGCCTATCATACACAACACTTAAAAACAAGGTTAAACACATATGAAAGTGATTGTGATCATGAAAATCCAAGAGTGTGGGGTACAACATATTCATGGTATTGATGAATTCTGTGTTCCGTGAGTTCCTGGAAAAGTTCATGGTAGTTTTCATCTTGTGTACTCTACATCTTAAGAAGAGCATGAAGAGAATCTACGAGCCATTTTGGGAGTTCTTCGCCAACATGATTTGTTCTGTAAGTTGTCGAAGTGTGAGTTTTTGGCTCGAGAAGTCCATTTCTTGGTGCATTTTGTGTCCCAATAGAGAGTATTTGTGGATCCATTGAAGATAGACGCAGTTTTGTCTTGAGCAGCCGCCAAGAAAGTGTCAAAGGTGCGAAGTTCCCTTGGTCTTGCAGGCTACAACAGGAGGTTCGTAGCAAATTTATCATGAATTTTGACTCCTCTAACAGTTTTGAATATGAAGGATTAGGAATTCATATGGACTGATCAGTGTCAGGAAGCTTTCGAGTATCTAAAAGAGAAGTTAGTAAGTGCCCGAGTCCTTTGTCTTCCAAATGAGGGAGTCTAGTTTGATGTTTTATGTGATGCTTCACATCTGGGGCTAGGCTATGTTGTCATGTAGCAGAGGTCAGTTGTTTCTTATGGGTCTTGGAAATTGCGTCTGCATGAATGCAACTATGAGACCCATGATCTTAAGTTGGAAGTCGTGGTGTTTGCTTTAATGTTGTGGAGACATTACCTCAGTGGTGAGCGCTTTGTGATTTTCACTAATCAAAAGAGTTTGAGGTATGTTTTCTCCCAGCTAGACTTGAACATATGACATCATCGGTGTATGGATTTATTATAGTAATACAACTTCGAAATATCATATAGACCTAGAAAAGGGAATGTTGTAGCTGATGCGCTGAGATGAAAGTCATGTAGTGATGTTGTGCGTGAATCTGGTGATTCCTGAAGAGTAATGGAAGAACTGTCAGCATTGCATCTTGATATGGGAGAAGTTGGGGGTAGAGTTTTTCTTTTTCAGATGATGGTACAATCATCCCTAGCCCAGAAGGTGGAAGAGTCCCAGTTGGGGGATCTTGAGGTGGAGGTTTGGAGAGACCGTGTTGTTTGTTGTGAGGCCCCTCATGGTCGGTCAGAGGATGAACAACACTAAGTTTTGTATCATGGATGGATTTTTGTTCCCTTTTCAATACAAAATATGGTTCTCAGAGAGTTCCATAGTTTTCCCTTATTAGTACATCCTTGAGTGAAAAAGATGTACCGATCCATGAGGTGTCTATATTGTTGGCCTAGGCTGAAGCCTGCGGTTGCAGAGTATGTGTCCCGTTGTTTAGTCTGCCAGAAGGTGAAGGCCGAACACCTTGTTCCCGGTGGTCTTCTCCAGCCATTAGAGGTTCCTCAGTGGAAGTGGGATGACATCTTAATGGATATTGTTACAGGTTTACCTCGAGCTCCGGGAGTACATGATACTATTTGGGTGGTAGTGGATCATTTAAAAAAATTGGCCCACTTCAGAGCGATCAAGGACTCAAGCTCATTGGAAGTTTTATCTAGGAAGTATCTAGAGGAGGTTGTGAGACTTCACAGAGTCCCTAGGATGATCATTTATGATCGAGGTCTTCATTTTACCTCCAGGGGGTGGAGAGGTCTCCAACATGCTTTTGGTTGTCAACTATGCCTTAGCACTACTTTTCATCCTCAAATGGATGGTCAGGCAGAGAAAACCTTCCAGACTCTTGAAGACATGTTATTCTCTTGTGTTAATGATTTTGGAGGTTCATGGATGAGGTAGTTACCCTTGGTGGAGTTCACTTACAAAAATAGTTTTCACTCCACCATCGGTATGGTGTTTTTTGAATCTTGTATGGTCGGCCTTCCCATTCTCCGTTGTGCTAGACTGGGGTCATAGAGTCAACATTTCTCGGACCGGAACTAGTGAAGAATAAAACTGAGATGGTTCAGGTGATTCGTGACAGGATGATGACAGTGAAAGATCATCAGAAATCATATTCTGATCAAAGAAGGAGGCCCTTAGAGTTTAATGTTGGGGATTATGTATTTCTAAAGGTGACTCCCTGTCGTGGGAAGCGATGGTTTGGTCGTGTAAGTAAGCTTTCTCCCTAGTGTTTTGTGCCTTTTGAGGTGTTAGCTCATGTTGGAGCTGTGGCGTATCCTGTATCACTTCCCCCATAGATGAGTCGGATACAGGATGTTTTCTATGTGTCACAGCTTTATCGTTATCTTAATGATGACTCTCACATCATCAATTGGGGAGCGATCGATGTTCATGATGATGCAACCTTCAAGGGCCGACCTAAGGAGATCCAAGACCGCAAGGAGAAGGTGTTTCATGGGCATTCTATCCCCTTAGTTCGTGTCTTGTGGTGACACCGTGGCATGGAGGAGAGTACCTGGGAATGTGAGTCACAGATATGTGCTCAGTACCCAGAGTTGTTTGATATTTAATGCTTTTCATGTAATGATGTTCCCATTGTGGTTAGACCTTTCATGTTTTATTTATGAATTTCTTTTTATTCATTTATGGATTTCTCTCTTTTGAGAGGTATCTTGATGGGTGGTTGGTTGGACGTCGTTTTTGTCTCTTTAGATCAGTTTTGAATTCTTGAGGATGAGAATGTTTTGAGAGGTATCTTATGTAATGGAATGGACCTCTCTGGTCCATTAATTTGTGAAAATATGGTGTTTGAGGTGTTTCATGAGGTCAAGGTGACATATACCCAATAATTTTCCAAATTTCCAATTATGTGAACAGTTCCATCGGCGAACAGTTCGATCAGTAACCTATAACGCTAGGTGAACAATATTATATCAGTGAGGTTTAGTAAATAATGTTCTATCAGTGAGGATTAGTGAACAATGTTCTATCAGTGAGTATTTAGTGAAAAATGTTCTATGAGTGAGGATTTAGTGAACAATGTTCTATCGATGAGGTTCAATGAACCATGTTCTATCAGTGAGGTTCAGTGAAAACTCTTCTGTCAGTGAGGATTCATTGAACAATGTTCTCTTAGTGAGGATTTAGTGAACAATGTTCTATCAGTGAGGATTTAGTAAACAATGTTCTATCAGTGAGGATTTCGTGAACATTGTTCTATCAGTGAGAGTGAACAATGTTCTATCAGTGAGGATTTAGTGAACAGTGTTCTCTCAGTGAGGATTTAGGTAAAAGTGTTTTATCAGTGTGGATTTAGTGAATTGTGTTCTATCAGTGAGGATTTAGTGAACAGTGTTCTATCAGTGAGGTTTAGTGAACATTGTTCTATCAGTGAGGATTTAGTGATCAATGTTCTATCATTGAGGATTAGTGAACAGTGGTCTATCCCTGAGGATTTAGTGAACAGTGTTCTATGAGTGAGGATTTGGTGAAAAGTGTTCTACCAGTGATCTTCTAACAACATACTTCTAAGAGAGGCCTTCCAATAGTGGACTTCTAAACAGAGGACTTCTAACAGTGGACTTCTATCAGCATACTTATAACAGAGGAATTCTAATAGAGGAATTCTAACAGGGGACTTCTAACAGTAGACTTCTAACAGCGGACTTCTAATAGCATACTTCTAACATCGGACTTCTAATAGCGGACTTCTAAAAGTAGACTTCTAACAGCAGACTTCTAACAGCGGACTTCTAACAGCGGACATCTAACATCGGACTTCTAACAGTGGACTTCTAATAGTGGACTTCTAACAGTGGACTTCTAACAGCAGACTTCTAAAAGGGTACTTCTAAAAGCCAACTTCTAATAGCAGACTTCTAACAATGGACTTCTAATAGCGGACTTCTAATAGCGGACTTCTAATAGTGGATTTCTAACAGTGGACTTTGAACAGTGTTTCCAGCTTCCTACAGTTTCACCCCTTTGATGTTTCCTTTGACATAAAATACATTTAAAGCGTTATTTTAAGGACTCTCAAGGCCGATTTAAAAGAACATAAATCCTATATTAATTATTCCTATAGATCAGAATGTTTTTACTTGGTAAAACTGTGTGGGATAATGCGATCCGCTTTTGATGGGGAATTAAGTGTATCTTAAACCTTCGTCCAATTAAATCTTCAAAAGGGACAAGATATCATCCTCCCTTATTCATCCTCTTTTTTCTCATCTATGAGATTCTAGAACCTTTCAATCCTTCCCATAGGAGTTTCACAATCAAACTTTACTCCTCAGATTGGTTCCACTCTATTTTGATGAAACTGAGCTATATCGGTCAATCATTGATATATGGTATGTTTTATAGTCATTCTTTTCTGTATAATCTCCTCTTGTTTCTCCTTTACATTTTATAGCATGTAATATTCATGGTTCTAAATGGGTTTTCTTGGGGTTTGGTTGGTGCTGTCATACTGTGGCATCCTCAGGTGGATGCTGTTGTCACAAGAGGAGGATTGTGACCCGTTGTGTGGATAAAAAATGTGAGGAACTGTTTGAGATAGGGGATTCATTGCATCTCTTTCTTTTACATGAAACTGTATTGTTAGCATGTTTAGTCCCACTAGATAACAATGGAATTGACATAATAATTATTTTAGCAAGATAAATAAATTGATATCAATCTTATGTTGTTGCCTCATGTTTTGCTAGATAGTGTGATATCTTTGCTTGCTTTGATTAGCTGTTAATTCTTGATGGAAATAGGTAATGAATGTAAAACATGATTAATTGATAATTGTTGGATAAATATAAAGAGGCATGAAAACGAATCTGGTTCTTGTTGTAATTTTATGTTTATCAAATTAGTGAAGTAAGGATGTTTATTTGATTGTGATAACATACTGATTAGGTTTCTTGAATTTGGAACCTACGAATACAAAATCAGTTAATTCAATATGGATTACAGAATTGATTGTTTGATAATTCCTTAAGGGGTTCTACGTTACCCTCTTGATTGTTAAAGGTCCAAGAGCCCAATTAATGTTGTGTTTGTTTCCTTCTTCTTCTGTTCTAATGTGAGCCTGGATTTTTGTGGTAATATGGGGAGGTATAGAGGCCCTTTTGGTTGTGGCAGTAGATGATGCCTAGAGTGGCAAGATGCATCGGTTTATGGATGTGGGTGTCAGGGAGGACACCAAGGATGATGGAAAGAGTTGATGTGATTGTTGGATGCTTTGTAATTCTGATTGGTTGTTTATCTTCTTAACTTTTCCCTACTCCTCATGGCATCTGGTCTTAATTACCCTTCTTCCAAAAGAGGCAAAGACACACGGGGTATTCAACTTTCTTTCTTGTATTTAGCTTCTCAAGGAAGGATGGGTATATACTCTTGCTATAAGCAACAAAGACACGATGGGTAGTAAATCTACTCACCGTGTTGATCCCCCTGTGTTTAATATCATATAATGTTTTTCTAGTATTCCTGGTAATGTGGGAAAGTATTTTTATAATGAATAATTGAGTAAATTGTGTTAACCCATGGGGATGGAGATGCTCGAACATAATTGCGAGGTTGGGAACTTAGTATACCTGTTTAGGTGACAAGTTAGTTTCACATGTTGTTCATTGGGATTTAGCATTCTTTCTTTACAATACATGAGAGGCTTCAGGGAGGATCCTACTCAGTATACTGTTATACTCACCCTATGTATATATAAACTATTTTTCAGGTCACAGGGAGCAGGTTGGAGATCAAGATGGTTTCTACTAGATTGGGGTTACAGGAGCTATTCAGGCTTGTGGTTATTGCTGTTTTTACTTTCTTTTGGGTACTTTCAGTTTTTCCCCTTTCAGTTGTAGTAATTTTTCATGGCATTACAAATGTGCACTTGAGTTTCTTTTATATTTAAGTTCTGAGTTGGATTTTCTTGGTGTCTATCTTATCTCTCTCTTCTGCATGTGTTCTCTTAGAGGGTAATGCCTCCCATTTGTGTGTTTATTATACCCTCGTTGCTGGGGGCCAACCTAGGGCCTACTGGAGGTGGGACTCAGGTGTGATTATCTCCCTTTTCACATTGTCAACCAAAGAGGGGAACACTTTGTGGTGAGGGGGTCATGACATCAATGTTTTAATCTTTGAAGGTGTTTATTTCATAGTCACATTCTTATTAGGATTTTATATAAATGAATTTTTATTGAACGGATTTTTTGATCATCCTATAAAAACCACATTATTCTTCTTATAATATATTTACTAATGAAGGTTTTCATATAATAGTACCATTTTCTACCTCGTTGGCACTTAGAATGTTTGATAATTTTTTTATTTATAAAATATTATTTCATTTCTCTATTCGGTTGAGAAGATGTTTTTAAGAAAAAAATGTTCTTTCTAAAAATGTTTTTAACCACATAAATTTGAGTTATTAAATACATTTTTACCCCTGGTTTAATTTTTTAATGATTTTTTGAACGGAATGTTTATAATGTTTTCCAAACAATGTTATTTCAGATTTAACCAAACATATGAACGTAATTATTTATTTTATATATATTTAATGTATGGAATTTACTACTACTATTATTTTTATAAATCACACATTATATGTATCAAAGATTATTTAGAAAAAATTATTTTCAAAATATTTTGGGAAATTTTTGTTTTTTAAAGATTGATTTTCCAAATTAAAAGTATACTTTCTTCAAGAATTCTTTTTCATTTATTTTTATAGTCTTTCTACTCCTCAATATCAAAAACCCCTTGATTTAATTATAATTCCCTATGGATATGTTGAATTTATAAGACCCGAATTATTATATTTTGATGTTCTATGATCATCTTGACCAAATAAAGTATATACATTCAATTTTTTAATTCATTTTGTATTCATCAACATTCCATCGAAAAATTTACTTTCCAGTGATCATAATCCATTTAATTTTTCTTCAATATCCATATTCTTTATGTTGTTAATAGAATTAATTAAAAACCATATATCATTTTCACTTATGGGTTTTCTCATAAATATATATATTTTTTGATTCATGTAAATTTTTATTTCCTAAACAATACACCATTTTTAAATATGGTGTCTATTTTTATAGTTATTTGATTAATTTAGAAAGACTTAAAATACGTATTCATTAATCAATAAAGTTTTTTTTCAAAAGGAATATTTATTTATTAATTAAACTGACCATTTCATATATGTATAATGATTTTAAACTATAGTTATTAGTGGGTCCCAAAATTATATATCCCCTCAATGAATCAGTAGTGTCACGAGATGAATCGTAAAGAAGAAATGATAAGGCTAGGTATTCAAAAGAGGATTATTCTAATATATTACTTAGGAGATCTTATTTTGGATGGAATAACTTAAAAGGAACTATTTTATAATATTTTATGTCATATTATTGATTTTATATTCAAATGAAAAAATAAATTTCTCTCATTTGGTGTTAGAATCTAACTGGTGAATAGAATTATTACCGCAATGACCATGAACAATTTCTTGGTGATAAATACACTGAATGGTACAATTGATAGAATAAAAAAACTAGTTAAAAAATTAATTTGGAATTAAAAACACGAGGGAAAGTGTCAGTAGTCTTAATGGAAGTGGTTGTCACATCCTTTATCAGAAAGGGATCAACATGGGAAGCATATATGATTCAATGTTTTAGATGAAATCATTTATATCCTAAGTGATTATAGAAGGTAAATTCTTATGGGAGGGATCCATGAGAAGTAAATATATAGTGGACTAGTGTCTCTCGTATGATCAAACATGAATTATTTCAAGGTTTTAGTGGTGCATGATAGATAATATTTATTGGCTGGATGATAAGGTTCTATGGTTCATTGGCCGTGGTGGTATCAGATATTGGAAAGACAATTGGGCATGCCAAAGACTCTTTTTGCTAGGTTTCTTAGTGATAGAGATCTTTTTTTCGTAGGTGAGTCTTAATCTGAGGTTCATCAAAGCCACACCTATTGAGGATTCTAAAATAATTAATTATAGAGTTATACTTGTGTTTGATCTAGATATATTCATCTTCATAGAATAAATGACAAGAACATTAAATTTTCAGGATTTCCTCAAAATCATTCAACCATTATTTTGATTGACATGTGGAAGAGCATGCTATGGTGAAAATATATCACATCCAAGAGTAAGTTTATCATATGTAGGTTGGATAACAACACCATTTTGATGCACGAAAAAGTTAAATTAAAGGGGATTCGTCTGGTTTAGTGGTGGATGAGTTGTGAGAATCCAAGTAAAGAATATATGTGGTAGTTATTTTTTGCGGGTTTCTAGGAACGTTTGTCATTGAAATTGGTCAATTAATGGGTGTGGATTTGGGCTTAAGAGCGGTATTTGTGGCAGTTCAACTCCATTTGACTCTTGGGAAATGAGGATCAATCCTCAGATATCATGATTAGAGGGTTAGTGTTTGCCCTAGTTTTTTGGAATTTTGGGCGATGAGGTATATACATAGAGAATCAATTCAAGGTTCAATACACCTGCTTAAGATTTATGTTCATTCCCAGGTAGTAGATCATGCATCTCTCATTCATGGTAACGAGTCCAGGTTTGGTGACATAGGTTACATTTCTAGACATCAATGACCCGATGGTAGTGCTCATGTTGGGAGGTGGATCAAGTGGAAACCAACTATTTTAGGGTATAAAATTAATGTTGACAGCTTATTCCTTAAATTTGGAATGATATATGTAGGACTCAATCATAATGGGAGAGGGCCAGTGGTCATTGGGTCCAGCACTATTTATGCAGTAGCAACGCAATCGGGCCAGAGACATGACCCTCATATGTGGAATATCTTTGTGTAATATTTACAACACCAAGATCACAATGATTGAATATGATTCTAAATATCTGGATAGTTTCATGAAGGGTATCAATAGTATTCTGTGGTATCTCATTAATCTTATTAGTAATTCCAATGACCTCATCAGTAATAGAATGGAGGTCACCCACAACTTAAGGTATGTTATTTTTTCAACTGACAACCATGCTGGAAAAGGTGACCCTAATGATAGTATTATTATTTATTATATATCCAGATCAATTACCGGTGATTATAATTTGAATTTAAAAGGTGATGAATTGGGTTTACCCAACTCTATACCACATATATGTGCTTTTTTATTTTGGATACAAATAGTTATTTTTGAGTCAATAAGATTGAATTAAACGGGTTTCTACCAATAGTTGTGAGACAACTGGTGAAAGGTATTGACGGTGTAGGTATCTGATCCCTGAGATCATAATGGAAAATAATAAATAATTTCCTTCATTTAGAATTTATTCAATATTATTAGTGATATTTTCAAAATGATAATATTTCTTGATTCATTTAATTCCTAATTTATTGATTAAATGGAATGTATTTTCAATTATTTACCTTGTTATATTGATTATTCCTTATCTAATTGTCCGTGATATTTTCACAATAATATTATCTCTCAAATCCATTAATTCTTATTATATTTTTCAAATGGAATTATTTTTAAATTATTCACCTTTCCATATTTTGTAAACATTATCTTATCATGAAATCCACATTATTAAAATGAAATGTGTGTTTGGATATTTAAAAATAAATTTTGATATCTTCCATTGTACTTTACCCTTATATAGAATTTTAGCTCCCACTTATTTTGTTTCTATTCCATGGAATCTAGTAAGTTTACCGTGATTGATAAGAAATGATATTATAGAGGGAATAATTTAATTCTTTAAAAACAATATGTTGTCATTTGTGTTTTGAAATGTAATACAAGCCCCAATTATATATATTGTTTACTAAGACAAATAAAATATTTGGTTATCAAGGAGAATATTGTTAATATCTTATAAAAATGTTATAAATAATACATGGGATCATGGATACTAGGGTTGGGGTTGGTACACATTATGAATAAAAGGTTTATTATAAAACAAATTTCACACATAATGAAATATAATGAGGATAAATCTAATATTATCTTTTTGGAAAATACAATTAAAATAATTTATTATATTATTACAAGTCATTCAATAAATTAATGACATATAATGATTTTTATCGATTTTTAAAAATATAAATCACTAATTATAAAGACTATTTGTTTCCCAAGAGACATTCATAGAAATGAAGTCATGTCATTATGTTTTCATGTATGAAAATACAATAACATAATCCCCCCATTAATATTTTTTTTTCATTATTTTAATTATAATTCATTTAAAAAATGTTAAAAATTCAATATTCCACAATAATATAAGTATCATAATTTAAAAAAGCCAATTTTCAATTAAAATATCATCAATATCATTGATTTACAATTTATGAAGAAACATTTTCAGATAAATTTTTAAATCAATCCCAAATTTAATGACCCATTTTAGAGGGAGTTTATTATACCCATGCATACCTAACATAATTATGTATTAACTCAAGAAAAAAATAAATCAATTATCATCCATAATACACTATTTGAAAATAATCGTATACCAAATATTTGGATGTGTTGGTTTATTTCCCAAAACTATTGTTATTGGATATAGCAATAGTTTGCGTGTCGGTTTCCTTTTCTGGCATCAGTATAGACTTATAAAAATGGTTTTGGAATACCATTAGTATCAGTGGGATTTAAAAATGTTTTCCAAACTATTGGTATATGTAATATGAAATGACTATACAAATGGTTTTCAAACCCATTTGTGTAGGTAATTCTGAAAAATACCTCAGTTGGGTTTGATCCCCAAACCCCTAATTTATGTCTCAACATCTAAACCACTAAGATATATATTTTTGAAACATAATATGTTAAATTTGAAATGTATATTTATATGGAAATTAATTGTTGATTTATTCAATTTTATTTGATAAAACAAATCATTAAAAATCAAAATAATTATACCAATGGTTTTCCAAACTCTTGTTATAGGTATTTTTAATTTTGGGACCTATAACAACTTTTTTTCCAAAACTGTTGGTATAGGTTCATTAAATACAGTCTATACCAACTTTTTTAGCCAATCTTTTGTTATAACCAACACATATAGCAAAAAATTTGAAAAAATCATTAGTATGGGGACATTGTTTTGAAGAAATAAAAACAATTCTTCCAAAAATATTGGTATAGGGCACTTATACCATTAATTTCTTGTAAATATTGGTATATGGAAATTTTATGGTACCTATACCAATAGTTTGGCTAAAACCATTATTATAGGTATAGTTTCTAATAGCGATATTGAATAAAAAATGAATACATATGAAAATATTTTGACATATATCATGAAATGTTCAATCAATTATATCAACACTCAATCAATCTAGGGAATCATAAAATTTTGCTTCGATAAGTTCAATAATTCAAAATATTTTTTGACAATTAAAATAAAAATTTAAATAAAATCATTCACCTGGAACATTAATGTCATAGACACCATGATAAGGGAATAAATGGATGACACATCCTATAATTAATATCTAAGATTGACCTAATAAATCACTAGACATCGCTTTCATATAGGCTTCATTCAAGCCTCCCTATATTCATGAGGCAACAAATTAGGACTGAGGGTCTAAAGACATATCTTGGTGAAAAAATATATTTATTTCAGAGTGAAATAATATTTAAAATTACAATAAACAATATATATTCAAATACATATGATAACACATAATGAATAATCTAGAAGGCTACTATGATAAAATAAAATACATTCATAAAAACTCATTTTCATATAGGAACTCCTTAATTGATCATCTAGTAGTCCAATTACACATACCATATAATGAAATTTTAATAAATCATTCAATGGGATCCACTATTATCCATGAGTTGCATATTAATCCTAGTCTCAATAAACTTATGAAGTTGTTACATCTCTATCCTAAGAAATCATGTAAGTAGTATTTCTTAATTTGGATACACTGGGACTTACTCCCAACAGCAGTACATTTGAGTTCAGCCTAAAAGAAGGCACAATTTTATATATTCTTATTAATGTTCATATATAGTGGGGAGAGAAAAAAATTATCCATAGGACACCCCCTATGGGGGTACATAATATCTATCTTAAAAAACATGTGCATGCACCTGTAATATGTCCATACTATTAGAAAAATATGTGACAGTAAAAATAATTAACTCAACAATCCAATGAATAAAAAAAGAACAATCTATTTTCATTTTCTAATTCCAAATGATATTGACCAAAAAAAGTCATCCATATATGAAAGTCTTAGAGGGACTGGCTTACCAATATAGAAAACATCATTCACATCCACCATACCATAATTATTCTACTAGATGCCTAAAAAATTATCATGGATGATGAATTACCCTTGGATCTCTCTATATAGATCCCATAAAATAGCATGCACATCCCGAGAAAGATAAGAATCTAGTTGTATGATCAAAACTCGGGACACAAACTCTTAGTTGAGTAGGATAAGAAGTTTCTATATCCATGAATTACTACAAAAACAATCAACCATAATCCATCATTTAGAAGTGAAAGATCAGTCTCCTTCAACATTTCACCAGTTAAGAGCATCAATATCAAATAATATCAAATCCCTACATATCTCAAAACTCTAACTAGAGGGGTAAACTCAACCAGGTGCCGATTTATCCACTGACTTGAGAAAGGTTGAGTTTATAGCTCCGAAAGCATTCAGACATCGTGGTTTAAACGCTATATCTTTCATGAAGGAAGAGGTAATCTCACTTGCCTCTGATTTACAGTATGCCTTGATTGGTAATTTCTCTAAGCAGCGACCTTCGCTTCCATTCCTAAGAAATACACTGGAAAAGATAAGCTTTACCGACTTCAAAATAGGTTTCTTAAACTCTTGGAATGTTCTTTTTAGATTTATATCAGATTCAGACTATTACAGATTCTGGATGCGTAGTTTTTTGAATTTTGGGAGATCCTCCATGAAAGTTCTTAAATTGTCGCCGGACTACGTCAATGGATTTGAATCCCTCATCGCTCCAATCTGGCTTTCTTTTCCAAACATACTGATTCACTTGTTTAAAAGAGAATCCATATTTGCTATTGCTAAACTGTTTGGTACTCCTATTAAATTGGATTTTTTCACCTCTAATTTGACAAGGCCCTCGGTTGCAAGGGTATGCACCAAGATTGATCTCTCTAAGGACCTTCCAAGCTGTTTTTGGATTCAAAATGCGGACAGAGGTTCTGTTCAGAATGTGGTTTTTGAAAACCTTCTTGAATTTTGTAGCAATTGTTTTAAATCTGGCTATGTTTTCAAGAATTGTGGTAAACAATAAGCTCCCTCTACTAAGCAATTAAAGCCATGTTGGGTGGAAAAAGTTTCCAAGACAACAGCCCCTTCTAAAATCCCCAACAACTCTAATCTGCCAAGTACATCTAAGGTGTCTAATGAACAAATTAGAGAAACTAATTTAGAGGTTAGGGAGGATAAGGAAGATTCTCATATCTCTGCGATCCAAACTGCAGATTTTATCATGGAAGTCAATGCTACAGATTCTATTTCGGTGGATAATAGGGTTAGTCAACAAAATGTTGTGTATAGTAATGATTCTGTTCAGCTCAATATAGAAAATCACAATCTTGGTGATTGTTCATTGAATAAGAAAGACATGGGTTGTTCTGCTCGATCTGTTAACACAGATCAAGAGGTTGTTGAAAAGGTTCAAAGAGATGGATCCGTTTGTAGTGGATAATCATCTGAAGTGGAGGATATGCCCGGACAATTAGAAGAAGAATATCTGAAAACCATGGCTAGGAAAGGAAAACAATCAGTGGTAGATGTTGATGGTTTCATCACCATGAACCCAAAAAATACTAGAAGACGTAAGGATTACTCTCAAGTGGAAAGAACCATCAACACTAGGTTGAATGAGGTTAATAAAAAGTTTTACCCTGAAAAAGAGATAAGGGAATTAATATGTGAGAAATCCATCATTGTTTTATATTACTTCTCATTTCAATTCACGGAAGAGGAAATGCAAGGGTGGCTTGCTCATATGAGAAATCAACAAGAATTATTGAAACATGAGAGACAAAAGGGGATTATTAATGAGGACCAGTTCCAAAATTCTATGAAAATCATTTACTTTGAGAAATTGAAGTTGAAAGAACCACTTTCTTGATGTTGCTGTTTGCAGACCCTCTGTGTGGTCTTTGTTCTGGTGCACTAGTCTCAACTTTTTGTTGTTATGGCTGATCTGCATTGCTTTGTGGTTTTCTATCTCTGATCACCTGAGTCAGTTTGGCTATATTTTCTCTGATTCCTAGAAGGAAGGTTATGTGTTTTTGAATCATCAATTGACTGTATTAGCTGAATTTCTAATTATGTTTGAATTCTCTCCATGGGGAAAACTGGTTTTTTGTTTTCTTCTCTGTTCTATTTGACTTCTTCTAGCTGTGTATCTTAGAACAGGTTCTGCTCTGAAAATGTTGAACAGCTGGGTGATATTGCTGGTTATGAAGGGATGTTCACTTCTTGAAGATGTTTGTCTTGCCCTCTGCTTTTAATGTTTTGTTGACTACTTCTACCTGCCTGATTTTGAAGCTTGTTCTGTTGTCCCTGCCTGCTATTGGTGTTTGGCTCTACATGTTGGAAGTTCTGGACAGTTTGAGCACCTGGAGGCCCCCCCTTCACCAACATAAAGCCTAGATGGCTCAGCATTCCCCTGGACTGCTTCGGCTGCAGTCCCTCCTCTTGAAGTATGTCAGCCTACTTATTCTTTTTTTACCCTATGTTCTGGATGCTTTCTAAATGGATGATAGTGTAACTTCATTACACCTAGAGATTACATTGTAAACTCTTTATTTAATTAATTCCCTCGGTTTGGTTTTGAATTTTTGAATCCTAAAAACTAAACCTATTATGGAAAACCCAACATGAGGCATCCTCAATAGTTATCCAAACCACATTCAAAATAGGACACCCTATAAGGGTATCCACCATTACATCTCAAAACATGGGAAAATTCTATCACTAATAATTATTTTCCATCCAATCAATTCATACATAAACATTAATAAACATTGTTCCCATTAAGAGATCCTTAATGGTCCCTTCAGCATATCCCTAGTTATACTTAGTGAAACCCAACCACTCCAAACCCCCATGGATTAATCCATTCCAAAAAGATACAACTAATATATTATTAATTATACCAATCTGTAACCTCATCATCTCAAACCCCTATAGATCAATATTTATGTACATGAAGTTTTTATTGAACCCTTCCAATATGATTTTTAACAAAATTATTGACAATATTTTATATGCATCAAGTAAAATAATCAGAACACAACCAAAATCTTGGTAAAATTAATAAATAATAAATCATAGGTATGTTCTACATAGTCACATCATCATGATAATGTCCCCCATGATGCCCTCAGAAAAATATGAATCAATCATCTCCACCTTTTTATCGACTATCAGGGAATAAACAGGGGAGACTTCCCCTCTATCTCAGATAACCAGGAATTCAAAAAGGTGGATGAAGGTAAAATATTGAATGATTAAAGTAAAACACCTAATTAAATAGAACTATATAAGACACATAAATCAACTGAAGGTTATACCCTTCTTGAAGAAACCACCCTACTAGAGTCTACTATGATGTCATAATTTCAATATGGAAATCGATTTAAAATAAATCATTAATTAAATATGAAAAATTAATTATCAGTTCTTTATAAAATACAAAATATTCTTCAAAAATACATTCAAAAAAAATTACACCATAATTTATTCTTAGGGTTAACACACTACTTTGAGACGAGAGTAATAGTCAAAAAATTATTCTGATATTATCATTATTGGGAAATCCCAATCCCCCCCCCCCACAATCCTAGATTCAATGAGAAAAAATCAAAATTAATTGGACTTTATCAACATGTACTGATGTGGGTTGTTATAATCTACCCACAATTGCACTTCTCATCATTATAATAATGTGGTGGACCAATTGACTTAATTATCATACAGTGACCATCAGCGAATCTATGATATATCCCATACATGAATATCATTATATTATACCTGATTCCACTTCCAAAAATCAAACTCCACTGCACTCTTAAATTAAAAATCCATAAATCATGTGATTTTCATAGAAATAGACACATTTGAATTCTACATATGTACCAGCACCTGATTCCACTATGATTATACACTAACAAGTTTCAATGCACCAAAAAATATTCGAACACAGGGATCATTCATCTATGACAAATAATGTTACCCACACAATAAGAGTATTCCCATTTTCTAATAATGACTAGATGGTAACTTCCACTTAGAACACACATTCCACTACCAAACATATTGCATAACTATGGACTAATCACTCATACCTGACCTCAAACCAAAAACAAGAAGAACATATCATTCCCATTTCACCAGTAATGGCATCCTCCATGCCCAAAAAATGACTTTATAATGAGGACCAAATCCTCTAATGGCTAATGTGGTAATCTGTAACATATTGATTATCTTACAAACCTCCTGGACTGCTAACCAATATTATTTTACCATTTATACACCACTTGAGTTTCTTCAATGACCTGAAATATTATCAATAGAATCATAAATGGTTCATCTAACTATTCTATTAAATAACCAACACTACATGTAAATAACATGAATGTTCCCCCATACATATTGGGGTTTTAATAAAAAAATTGATATCCACCGCTATACTCTTCCTAGAAGAATGATTATCCATGATCCACTCATAAATTCTCATGTATCATACAATTCTTTCATAATTAAACATAATTTTTGAAATATTTTTCTTATGTAAGGGAAACCATATATTGAACAAAAAGAAAGAAACTACAAGAGTCTGAAGGAGGGGATCTTATTACAATCTTTTTCTCAAAGAGGGAGAAAATTGACCGGAAGGTCATCAAGACAAGTTATGTTGTGGTTTTTTACCTTATTGGAAAGACCATCAGCAACCATGTTCACATCACAAAAGGAATGCATGAAAGTATATCTGGTATCCAATAGCGAGGCAAGGTAGCCCATCCAACGAGTGGTAAGCAGCCAGGCAAGGTGCACCACACCATTCCAGATTTCATGGATAATGGTGTTTGAGTCACTTTCAACCCATATGTTGTTCCAAACTTATTTTCACAAAATCAACTACATGAATCACAACCAAAATCACAGATTCTAAGGAGGGGACTGAACCGCATATTCTGAAGAAGCATCCATGAAAATGGCTAAGAATGTCCTTGAAAATAGCACTGCATCCCGCAGGGCCCAGATTGCCTTTCGAGGCTCCATCAACATTTACATTAATCTAATCTGGGATCAGATATTAGCAGAACACCTCAAAAGTGTGCTCTGGGTGCCTGTAGATACCTTCAAACCTAAGATGGTGAAGGACTGTAAAGTCTCCAACAATGTTGTCATAGGAAGCTTTCAGAATCGAGTTCGCATCCCTAATGGTGGTGGGAATCTGGGTCTAACCTTCATTAAGATTAAATGAGTAATTATAGTGAATAATAGAATTTATTTCTTACCATATCACATGGATGACATTGCCAATAATAGTTTGGAATAGATTCCTGATTTTCTGTTAAAATTCCATCTCCACACAGTGTTTTATTTGGGGGAAAATGTATTCAAAGGATAACCATCTGCATTCAATCATGTTAGTTATATAATTCCAAAGGGACAAAGCCATAGCACAAGAAAAATAAGATGATCGGTATCCTATCTATGTTGATGATAGAAGTAACATTTAGAAGCAAAGTTGGATACCAAAATACATGAGACAATCCTCAGTAGAAATTCGATTGTGAGAAATAAGCCAATCAAGATTGAGTCTCGAGGGTTTAATCCATGGTTTTTTGAAGAATTTAAACCAACGAGATCTAGGTTCTGAATTTGTGAAAATGTGTTTATAAAATCTTTTGGAATCAAGAATACCATTATGGGTGCGCTCCTAGATGAGAAAATCATCAGATTTAGAAAAAGGGTAATTGTCAACCACATGCTTGACATTATCTGGGAGATTGAAATTACGATATTGCATCACATCCTTAATAGTGCTAGTGGTATTTTCAGGAGGTTAAATAGGGAATAACATAGATATAAGGTGGGTTCAAGTCCAATTATCTAGCAATTAATTCAAGGAAGAATCAACGCTAACCATCCATCTGGCATTTTATATGATTTTAGTGAAGGAAATTCTAATGGATAGGCATATAAAAGAGTTCACATAGCTCAAATTTCACTTCATTAATTTCATATGGAACATATTTTTAAGAAAATCAATGGTTTCAGAGTTATTATTGATTAATTTCTAGTTGATTTAGGGTAAGAGGGCCTCATTAAAAAGTTTGTGATTTTTGATGCTAAGGACACCCTTCTTAAGGGGTTTATAGAAGGTGGACTAGTGGATGGTAACAAGCATCCGTTCAATAATGCTACTAGTCCAATTTTTTTTGATGTAGACATTAATTTTTTAAGGAGAAAAACAGGGTATTTATAGGCCATCTATGAGTAGACTGTTTTAGAGACAATTGTATATTTAACAAGAAAGATCACGCACACCATGGAGAGGGATTTATCTTTCTAGGAGGAGAGTTGATTGTTAACCTAGCCAAAAAATATAGGGAAGTACATGCATTTTGGTGTTCCCAAAAAAATTGGAACTCCCATTTAAGTGAAAGGCAAGGATCCTTCTTTGATGCCTAAACTATTTATGATGTTATTTTTTTTAACAGGAGAAAATATTTTTCCAAAGAAGACAAAATATTTGTTCCATCTAACAGATTGACCCGAGATTTCTTCATAATGGGCTAAGGAATTATTTAAGGTTTGAATGTTTCTTTTATCCCCTTGTAAGAATAGGGTACTATCATCGACATATAAAAGATGTGTATGAACATTTAAGTTTCTGGCTGTCGGGACGGGTTTAAGCATGTTTTGAGATACTAGGGGAGTGAGTAATTTTCGAAGATAGTCTTCTACAATGGAAAAGGGAATGACAGATAAGGGATCACCTTGCATGAAACCCTTAGTGCATTTCAAATATCCTTTCAGAGATCCGTTAACAGGAATTGAAATATTGGTCGAAGTAAATAAGGAATTTATTCTTCGGATGAATGTTCCATTAAAGGTATAATCCTGTAGAACATTAAAAATGAAGTCCCAATCCATTGTGTCAAAGGATTTCCTAATGTCATGTTTAATTGCAATATTGCCTCCTCTATTAACATTATTTAGAGTGTTTGTGTATTCTGAGTTGAGGAAAATGCAATCTTGTATAGACCTTCCCTTGATAAACCAAAATTGATTCTAAGAGATAATTTTTAATCATATAGAAGAAAGTCTGTTGGTAAATATCCTAGTAATAATTTTCTAAATAGAGTTGATGAGAGAAATAGGATGGAAGAGATGTATCTCAGAAGCATTTTCCGCTTTAGGAATTAGGGTGATGAATTGAGCATAAAGTTCATGAGGCAAGACACCATTAGAAAAAAAAATGATCTGACGAGATTACAAATGTCTATGTGGATGACCTCCCAAAATTGTTGATAAAACCATTGTTGAATCCATCGGGACCCAGAGCACTGTTAGAGATGCGGATGAAGACAATGTCTTTAATTTCATGATAAAAAGTGATGATCAAAATAAAATTACTTTCTATTTTATTTACCATAACCGGATGACCTTAGAGAAGAGGACCTTGTTAATACTTGGGCCATAAAAATATTGTGAATGTATGAGACCATATGATTAGTAATGGCCACCTCAGAGTCGAAAATAGTATCGTTGCCCCTGATGAATTAATGTGGTCTATAAACATTCTGACTTCTTTGGAGATAATTGTAGAAATTAGTGTTTCTATCACCATCGGAAAACCATTTATTTTTAAAGACATCCTTTCACATATTATCATTAAGAATCATAATAGAGTTATGTTTTAGAGAGATGTTGATTTCATTTTGGGGGTCTAACGTGAAATCAGAACTTGTAGAGATATTTTGAATTTGATTAAGCTTATTCTCAAGAATATAAATATCTTTTTTCCATTTGTTTATATTCATCCACGCACCAACCGTTGAGATAGTATTTGAGGTGCTTTTTCTTCGTGGTATAAACAAAAGGGACATGGTGATGCTTCATAGAATCAAATAAATTTTTGATGAGGTTTGAGCATTCTTGGTCTATATAAAAAGAATTACTAAATTTGAATAGAATCATGAGTTTAGGCCTTTTCGGGAAAATAAAAACAAGAATAAGATGGTGGTCCGAACATAGTTTGGGCAGAGTAATGCTAGATATGGTATCCTAATTGTCTAACTCCAAGAGGTTAGTGAAATCTCTATCTAGTTTACTAGCCACAACCCTGTTTTAGTGTCTTATATGCCATGTAAATTTAGCACCCGTAAGATTGATTTCAATAAGGATACAGTCCTCTAGTGTTTCTTTAAATTCTCTTGAGTAGATGCGTGAATGTGAAGGACCCATTTTTTTCTCTTGGAGTAATGAATAACATTAAAATAACCATAAGTTTAATGATTCAAAAATATCAGAGGAAAATTAACTTTTGGTTCAGTAATAGAAAAAAATTTGGGATTATGTTTGAAAAGAAGTCTTTTAAGAACAATAAGAGTGTTAGGGTTTTCAATTCCCTGATAGTTCCAAAACAAAACATCCAAAAAAACCAGGATTCGTAGCAAGAGCCATTCTTTTTATTTTTTGAACCACCTGATCCCTTCTTCCTATTTGATCACGTATTCTTTTAAAAAAAATCGGACTAATCTTCTTATCATGTTTACTTAGAGGAGAATACGAAGAAATTTTAGAGGCACCTGAATTATAAATATTTTTATTTATTTCATGTGAAATATGGTTCATGGTGGTGTTCATGTGATCATATTTTGAATATAAAGGATCACTTATAACATGAGCAATAGTAGGCATCGCAATGGACATGTATGCTAGAACTTCTGATTCAATGGGTATGGTCATTTTAGTTTGTTTTCCGTTTAAGGGTCTCTTTTCAGTGACATCTCATGGAGGTTGTGCAGGGTGTGTACACACTATCATAGGATTTACATTCAGAAAATTTAAAATAGTTAGTGTATTCGAACCTGAATTCCCATCCAGGTTACCTTGAGTTTCCAATTTCATGTCAATCTACCCAACTACGAATTTTCCAATACCAAATGTTACTCTGTTGATATTTTGGTCAGAGTTTATTGGCTGTCCAAGTGACTGTAACATCGACTCATTGGTAGAGTCATGAGAGTTATCTTACATTGTCTTTATAGTGTTCCTCTGAGACTACTTAGTTTCAATCGAGGAAAGGTAATTGGGGTCAACTAAATAGTTGAAAACATGGGATAGCTTAGTGGAATCCATAACCAACCTCTCAATATCCTAAATAATACCATGATAAGTAATTGTTAGTGCTTATTCTTTAACCTGTTCAGCCGAGGTGATACCCAAGCCTTCCCCCTGAAAGGATTATTTATTAACCCAAATTTCATTTTTTCTTTCTAGAAGGATTAGGATTTTCAGGAGCAGGGTTTCTGTCCTTATTGTACCTTCTCATTTCAATCCATCTAGAATCACATAGCAGGGTAACTTGGCTTTTCACTAGCCTGCATTTTAGTATGGAGTGTCCAATAGTTTTACGTTGTTCGTAGTATGGTGTCCTTCACTCAAATTCGAACTGAACGTATGTTTTATAATCATTTTCATTGAAAACAATAACCTCAGGGTGCTTAAAAGCAATATCAACTTCTACTATCACTCTAGCATAGAGACTAATCTTAGTGTTTAGTGTACGTTGATCAATGTTGAGAGGAGTACCTATGTAGGATGAGATGTCATTCTAAATCATGGGGTTCTAGAAGAACCAGCTTTGTCCGTGATGTGTATCCCATATCTATGCCATGGTATTCTGAGAAGTGTGCGAGTTTAAAGAAATATTTCATTCAGAGAGTCTAAGAACCCTAAACTTTAATTGAAGTTTCCTAATCTTTTAGACCCAATTGAATTACTCATGGGATTGCAACAACATATGAAAGTAGCCATAGCCTATTGGCCCAAGCTTCCAATCCCAAACACCCCAGTGATGTGATATCCTAGATTTTAGATATGAATTCATCCATGGTTTATCACCTTTGATATATGAAACACGACCAATGATTGAAAACATACAAAATAGAAAACACTACTGAAGAGCCTCTGGGTTGGATTCCACTGCAAAATAGTCATCATCGTGTTTCATACAGAGTGTCTATTTGGTCACGGTCGATTTACACAAATCAGTATCATTGAGTGCCTCATGAAATTATATCCCTCTCGGTCTTTCCACCGGAAGGGTTTCTCCATTATGCATGTTGTTATAGTGAACCTCAAATACGGATTCCCATTCCTAATCAAAATCCACCATGAATAACTTGAGGAAAGTCGAATCAGATCAGGCATAGTATGATGTGTGAGGAAAAACCTAGAGTATTTTCAATCATGTCATGGATAACTATATGACCACCCACCAATCTGGAATCTTTCAAAAATGATGGGCACCTACCCACATTTTTACCAAAACTCAATAATATTATATATAACTAACATTACCAGGAATCCAACCCATCCTTAATTCCAAATTTTTCCTTGATACTAAGATCAAAAATAGAACTCTAAATATCAATACAAGGGAATCCACATTCTTTCCTACTACAATAGGGAAACTCATGATCAATTTAATAACCTCGTAGTTATCTTATTTCTCATTGAGAAATCATAAAAGAATACAATTCCCTCACCAACCAAATAGTTTGTCCATTAATCACATAATTAAGGGAATATATTTCCATCACTAATGAACATCTCCCGCCAAAGATTTACATGACCTAATATGAGCAAAAATACCATAATTTTAGTTTAGTTGTATCCACCAAGAATTTATAAGGGGGAAACACTATATATGTTATTTTTTTCACATTAAAAATATTAAAACCCCATATTTAATGAATTCACATACATACATAAACATGACATTTGAATCCTAAAATCATACTATGATGAATTTATATAGGAATATTTTCAAAGGTCCAAGAGAAAAAAACCAAAATAATAATATCATTATCACATTATACATCAACACATATCCAAATTTTGAATAACAATCCATGGAAAAGAATCCCATAACCTTAGTAACAAGGAATTCCCTAAGGAAATGAATTCATAATGCACCATTCTTATTTACACCACAATATATGACATATTCATAGATCACCTATCAAGAAAACCCTATATAATAGGATTATTAAAAATCCAATCTAACACCATTTTTCCGGATATTTTTTAGGTAGACCTATCATGTCACCTAATCTAGATCAAAACAATGACTCAAAATAACTTCCCTATATTCCATAGGCTATTGAATAGTTTAAAGGGTTTAAAAACCCAAGGAGACTACACCCTCTCAACATATTTTAATAATTAATGAAATAACTTAAAAAAATTATTTAAAAATTATCATTCTACATAAAATAAATAACATAAAATCATGAAATAATAAATTTATATTGTCTTGCAAAATCATGGTTATGCAAGAACACATCAATTGATCCCCGAGTCAGCCAATTACCAATACATAATCTATAAACTAAATTTTACAAAAATCCATATTGTCATTTTGAATTCAAACCACAAACCTAGTCTCTAAATAGATAGAAAAATTATTCATCATTATCCTTAAACTAAATTTGAGTAGTCATACTCAATCATTTAAAAATGGGCCTCAACCTAAAGCATTGTTTTGTTTTACCAACATAAAGTAGGCAGATGGGTCAAAAAATGCAACAATGATTGTACTTAGTGGGTGACAAAATAATTAATTATAGGTCACCCCCAATGGTGTTACCTTTAATTTACTACTATAAATAAGTTAATTCACATATGATAATTCATTTTTACCAAAATTAAAAGAACGATAATAAAAATGAAAATCAAAAAATGAAAATTGAAAAATAAATAAATATACAACCATCAGTACTTCAGTTCTATAGCCACCTGAGATCAACCAAACCCACTCAAGAGAGAGACAAAAAAAATCATAAAATCATGATCACCACGCCATATAAAATCATCTAGATGTATATAAAAATAAAATTCCTACCCTAGGAACTCTAACTAGGTGTCTTTGGAATACTTAGTACATAACAAAAACACACACACACAAGGATCGTAATAGTTTAGTGTCTTTGGAAACTCGGAATATAATCTTCTAATCATGGTGAAAGATCTTCAACATCTCCCATAAAGATATTCCTTTTTTTTTATACCTAAAACCTTTCTTTATATACTGAGGAAAAGAAAACATAAAAGGGTGAGCTCAAATGCTCAGTAAGGGTAAACAAAAGAAATATCAATCACATCATATTCATAAGAACATAACATTTTGGAAATCTTAACCTGCAAAAGAGAGCATAATTTCATAACATGGGATAAATCATGGCAGTGAAATGTAATCACAATAATCATAACTTAAAACATGAAACTTTGTGGCATACACACATAGTAATAGAGAATCATTTCTTGTTAGTCAAGACTCATTGCCAAGACTATCTTAGTGGACAAAGTCCCTTTCTGAACCGAGTCACCCTCGTTTCAGTCCTGTTTCACTGAACTGGTATAACCTACCATTCCAGCCATGTCTATCTCATGAGATATAAAATCTTTACCCAATTCTAACTAGGTGTCCCTTTTTTGTCTCTCTCTTGAGTGGGTTTGGTTGATCTCAGGTGGCTATAGAACTGAAGTACTGATGGTTGTATTAATAGTGTCATTTGAAATAGAAATAGGAACTACAAGTAGAAGATTACATAACATGACAATATCCCAATTTTCCCAAGGAACCAGTAGTGTATCATACATCATCAATAAATACAATAGCATACTCAGTCCACATATTAACATTTTAGAGATTAATAATCAATATGTAACAAACATATAGCCATAGTTTGATCCTAACTAGATTTTTTCACACATACATATTGTCTATTATCTCCATTAAATCCTACTAATATCAACTACTGAAGGAGAGAATTGAATAAATATCAGTTCCAATTCCATATTGAATAATATCCTAGAAGTTTGTACCACACTTCCAATTCCAAACAAACAATATCCTAATAAACTAATGTATATGGTATGAAACAAGTGTAAACTAATGCCAACACCCACCATCAAGATTATTGAATCCTGAAAATCGAACCTTTTACTGTAAACATGACATGAGGTATCTTTAATGATCCTACAAACCAAAATGAAAAATAATTCAATATATGAGAGGGATCATCCTTCACATCTCAAACCCTAAAACTTATCTATCACAAAAAATCCTCATTTATACACTCTAGAATAGTCCTAATGCATAGTTAAAACCATTCCAACAAAGTTAACCTAAATGGTCCCTTAAAATCATCTCAACCGTTATCTAAAAACACCCTGCTAGAGTTTAAACCCTTATAAATTATCATTGTAAAAAATATTAATCCAATAAAAAACCCATGAAACTATTTTATAACCCCATGCACTCAAACATTAAGAGACTATTCGTGACATCTATGAAACATATAGAGATCACATAAAAACAGTACATGATCTTTTTTTATATTACCATTTAAATAAATATAAAGAAAACCCGTTTCCAAACATAAACCATATTGAAACAGATGATCACATCATTCACGAGTTCATCATACCACATCCACATAAATATATTTTCAATATAAATATATGGGGAATCCTTTCACCAAAACTCATCAAACTATAAAACATCTATTATATATACAATTATAGATAGGATCTCATCAACATTTCATCCTATAGTGATAAAAAAACATTCTAAAGCCTAACCACATTTCTAATCCTAGATTCCAAAAAAAATTCACAAAACCAATCTGTGTAGATATAATGTGATTACATTGTATAAACATTTCATACCCCCCAACAATTATCTCCACTCTTTTACCACAACCTGACTGGGTGTGCGCTTTCAAAATAAATGAATTATCTCCCACATATTCAATGTGTATGAAGGATATTGTATATGTATTTTCACCCCATGCCATCTTCCAAAATAACTAACATAATGTCTTGTTATATAACAAGAACACCTGTCCATTTCCCATAACATGAGGTATCTAGACTTATAATCAACCTCAACTTGAGTGACCCTATACAGAGTGTAATCGTAGAAAAAATTTATTTTTTTTCAACTTCATCTAACCTTATGTAGGACCAAAGATCACATGGAACACCTCCTTGTAAAATACACTATGTAATCATGTTTTTGAAATTAAAATACCTTGATACTAGTATGAAAACCCAATTTCTCAAAATATCATTCCAAAAAGTCTCCAAGGGGATCTCAAAAAACCTTATAACACTATATAAAATTAAATAAAATATAAATGGATTAGGCTAAAAAAAACTCAAAACTCGGGATACCTAACTGTGAACTCTCTACAACATCAAGCATGAATTTTCTCCACACACCTACTACATCTCAATAGGGTCCCAATCAAGACCCTCAAAAGATGCATACACTAAATGATATCCTTATCATTATAGTTCATTTTATGATAAATGGTAGATCCCTCCACTCTCTCCACCTTACAAAGGAATCTATAAATTATTATTATTAAAATTAAAAGAAATGATAAGAAAAACAGAACGACTACATAAATGGCCCATCCTAATACCTTGATCATAAAAAATTATTATACTTCACATAGGAATAAACCTATTTTAGAATAAACTAGAAATTAAAAAAATTAATATGATATTCCTTTTAATTGGAATTACTAATCCTAGAAGTAGATGTAATTATCATTTATTTATTAAATAATAGATATTCCACAAAAATATGGCATGCTAATAATTATGAAAACCAACAACATTAGGGTAAAAAATATATTATGTGACTAATGAAATGATAAAAAAATATTCCTAGATAATCATTATAAGAAAATTTCCATTTTCCTCTCAAAACTAAGTGTGGGAAAAAATTTAAATATTACCTAATTTTATTATCAAGTAATGACATGGGTCATTACAAGACCTAATCAAGGGATGAATAAATCCACACAATCCTATAATTCCAATTTTCTTGACATTAAACTATAATGAAGGTCATTAGTCTTATTTATAACTTCTTTGTCATGTTTTGACGATCCGTACACCACCTAACTCCGACCCAATTGCCAACTCACTGTATAATTCCATTTTTCACATACCATCTTGGGAACCTAACACTATTCTAGGGCCATCATGAATCAAATAAACCTTATTCTCTCTAACACCATGGTATAGAAACTAGCATTAAGGGTATGACACAATAAATGGGTTTTTTACTCTTTATCACATTATAAATAATAAATATAATAGAAAACTGAAATGTTTTATAAAAAATTAAATAAAATTTTTTGGACATAAACCATTTAGAATCCAGATATTGTATATATATGTAAGATAAGAAAATCATAAATAAAAAAGTTCAATTATAACATTATGTCACATAGAAAACCCCCACACCACCTCCTCCAATAAACACAAAACATGTTACACCCCTATAATCATAGGTCAATTTTAAAAACTATATAATATACCATCAAGATATAAGGATAAATATACAACAGAGAGTTAATATAGAGGGTGAGATAATTCTTAATAGGATCCCACCACTTATTCTATTATATCATTTTTCTAAACAATACTTCCATGTTTAAAATTAAATATATGAAATTCTGCTTTATATGTTTTCAAGAGAAATAACTGAATGATGTATTTCAATTATGAATTGAAAAAAATATAGAAACTATATAATTACTTATAAAATAATGAAAAATGGGAGTACACAAAAATTACAGTATGGGTTGGATAATATAGTTAATAACTTCCTTGGACATCGACCAAAATGAATAAAATAACTTCATTAGCCAGTGGTGGTGACATACAAATTAATTTACTAGTCAGTTCGGTACCATATCTAGTTTAATGGACTTATTTTGGCCACGTTTATCCTACTTATGAACACAATGTTCCCCATTAGTTTTTATCCCTAATAACAACACTATTTAATTAATTCATATAATTAAATAAATTCATAGGTTTCGCTAAATTATTATATAAAATATGGATTGGAAAGCACCAATGAGGTAGACTGGAAAATTATATTCCTATGGAATAATTTCAATTGATGGATAACAAAAACTACTGAAATCATTGATAACATTTATAAAACACTATAATATTTCATCTTAATTCAGGAGAAATCATTTTAGGAATTCCCATTTAGTTTAGTCAGGAAAAACTATAAAATTTTAATGTTATCAAATAAAACACATTATTAGAAGTAAAAGTGTAGAATTTAAAATGTATTTTATGAAAAAACCTTAATAAATGAAAAAGGATTTATCAACCAGATAAATCTATCATATATCCACTATTAATAGTAAAAATAGACATTTTATAACTATAAAATAATTTTAAAATGGACACAAAAAAATTGTTTTCCAATGAAAGGAGAAATGATACAATCACTTACCATCCCAAACTTTTTTTGTAAAACATAAATTAATTCTAGAAACATAATATAACAATTCATGTATACCGAATTAAAAAAATCATAAATCTTAAACCATGTTAAATAGGAATGTAGACAAAGTGCCAAAAATGGAAATCCCACAAGAAATCTATTAGGACTTTGAAATGTGTCTAAAATTCCTATAATATGGTGACATGTACAATAATCCGTTCCCTAAGATACTCTTAAAAGGTTCATTAATTTATACAATTAATACTATTCCAAATATCATCCCAAATACAATAAAATTTTAAAAATAGAATAATATCTTAGGAATTGGTGGGATTGTTCAATAATGTGGGAATCCAAAACATAAATCGATGATTTTAAGGGGTGTTATATTCTACCTTGGGTCGACCAATGAAAATAATATAACAATTCCAAACAAATTACAAGATTTATTCCAAATTGTAGTGAAATCCAACCAAAATACCTAATTTAACAAATAAAAAATCCTATGAGAGAGAATGAAGTAAACCATACCTTAATGTTTCTCATCACACATGAACCCCTACACAAGAAGAGAGTAGATGAATTGAGAAGAGGAGAATTCGATATCATTATCCCTTTGTATTTTTATGTGTTAATCATCCTTAGGGAGAACCCTATGAGGGAATATTTTATTCCCATATTAAAATCATTCCAATTTAGTATTTTAATGAAAATAATAATAATAATCTATTTAATCTATTTATAAAAAAATTAATAATAGTAATTACATTTTTATAAAAAGATGTTTGGTTGTGATTTAGATAAATACTATTATCATTTCAAATTTTAATAATAATATATATCTTCATGAAATAATTTAATATTACCAATAATAATATTTATAATAATAACATATGTGTTCAATAGGTTAATATTAACACCTATAATAAAAAACAAAATTAATTAACATATCTACATGTCTTTATATAACAACCATAAAAACATATGTTTTTTTTATAACAAAGTCATAATAATATAATATATTTATATTTGTATTATTTATTTAATACAATCACTATTTTTATTGATATCATCAAATATAAATAATCTATTTAAAAATATATTTACAAGAATAATAGTTATTTGGAAACCATCATTAAATAAAAAATAATTTTATTTTATCTATGACCATAAACTTCTATACTTATTCTACACAAATTACTTATCTAAAAATGGTTCTTAAGGTAAAAACCATTAATTAACAATATTATCAATCAATAAGAAAACACATTTTAAACATATTCATGAAAATAATATAATTATATCACATTTGTTTGATCATAAAAAATATCACATTGTAACATTAGTATTATATATTTGTTCAATAAAAATAATAATGGGTTGTTACAACTTCAGCATATACCATGGAACAATAGGATGTGATTACTCTTGAATGTGTATAAATATATATATGGCGGATAATGTGTTTTCTATCACTATATATGATGAAATTAAGATGAATCCTTGACCTCTTTATATAGTTCTATGAAAATAGAACATAATACTGCATGGTGAGCATTACATTATCCTCTTTATTTTCGAGAGGCATAAAAAAAGTGATCAATATTGGCCTTGGATCCTCTTGCCTATAATGGTTTACCAACATAATATAATTTAAGTCGGTTGTGACTCCCACATTAATAGAAGGAGTGGATATATCCAATTTATCATCACCAAAATAATGAGGTCTAGAGAGAGACTTCATCTCATCAATACCATGAAATGGAATTTGATGAATACTTTTATTAACTGAAATTTGATGATTGGTTGGAATAATTATCTCTTCAAGTAATCATGGGGATTCATTAATGATTTCATCAATACATTAATGTAATTGATTCTCTTGAATCCTATGACTTGAGGATTATTTCATCTCCTTTTATTACACTCAACATCATGGAAATGGTTCAAAAAAATGTCCAAGTGGGATATTTAATCATGATGGACCTCTACTAATCTATAAGTAGTGCATTTGATGCACTACAATAATTATTACGATAAAAAAGAATGGGAAACTAAGGCCTCTGTGGTAATGAAATTATTGTTTGATTATGATCCACTGCCCTAAAAATTGTATTAGATACCAAATAGAAAAAAATCTCTTTATCTATATTTTTTCAAGTAGATTTTTCTAACTCTTTCATGTACCATAATTATCATTTGGGATGGGGATGAAACTAACTCAGTGTATCCCTATATTAGTTGGTACTTGTTTGAATAATATTGATCATAGATCCATTATCAACTAGGAAAATGAAATCATTCATGTTATTAAGATTAACTATGTGGTAGAGGGGGAATATACATATCTGTATAAATATATATACATCCAATAAAAAAGGATTTTTCCATGAAAGTTTTAGTGCACATATTCTCTAATAATATAGGATCAATCCATAGATAAATTGTTAACAGAACTAGTAGGGTTCTTTCTTTAATCAATTAGGGACTCACAAAGTTCCAATGATCGGAAAAGTAAATCATGTATTGAGTATCGATATGAGAAACTACTTTGGATCCTATTTTTGTCACACACCAGTGCTAAGGGAATCTTATTACTAATTAAGATTTAATTACTATGAAAATTTCCTGAGGTCCCTTCTTGATTAGGACAAGATGCCTGGTAAGATCCCAGAAATTTCTATCTACTAGTTGTTGGTTGGGACACATCAAATTGGTTATCCAACTAAATGGGAAATATATCTGTTATGGAGTACACATTAATACAAATCTCTTATAGTTATTATTATAATAATGTTTTTATGGTCTCTAAAGAATATATATAATTTTCTAAGGGATAAACCATTAAGTATATTTATTTTATAGGTTAAAAATTTCCTCAAATTGAGGGAATAAAGGATGAGATATAAGATAATCCAACTTGTATGATTCAAACATAGATTTGTAAAAATTGCACTTAAAGTGGCATAATATTTCAATTTTTCAAACTATTCACCCCATTACACAAATATTACATAATTACATCAATGTTTTTTTGGAATAAACTACATGAGTGAATATATCTTATTTTGAACCCGTAGAGGTTCCTGGTTATCCATGTGACATCAGTGACAACTCCATGAGGCTCAAGGGGGCCCTGAAGCTAAGGGTGTCACTAAATATAATGAATGACTAGTTAGTATGATGTATTATTAATCTATTCAACAATGATACCTTAACCTCATGTAAATGATATTTGGGATATCCAATAAATGATTATTTTCACTGATTGATTCAATAATCATTTATAGTATTTTTAATATTTTACACTATCAGTGGTGGAAGAAAAACTTATGACATGCTCTTGAGTAATACAAAACTCTACTATCTGATAGTGTACAATTTTCTAATGTATGTATTTTATGGAATATAAATCCTTTATTTTTTTTACAAGTATCATTTGATATATGAAATAAATAGGGTGGTCCTTCAACTCAACCTACTATGGAATCATGCTATTTGTATGATTAATAATACTTTCTGAAACATATAAAATAACTTATAAATTAGCCATCCTTAAAATAGTATACCCTTATACTCATGTCCCCATAGGTTATTACCACATTCCTTTAAAAGGGGCCATGAACACCATTGTTGTTGTATGATTAGGCATTCCAATTTTTGTCCATAGGTATTAATAGGGCCTTATGGGTTTAGGGACTCAATTATAAATAAAAAATATCAATATTCCATTTTAATAATATATAATTTTTTTTCTTCAGAAAGACATATTTTCATTATCCAAAATAAAGACTCTTATTGCATATATTCTCTCTTGTTGAACTATAAAATTTCAGTGTTTTCTTTTAAGAGATGTAAGTTTGGATGAGATCATCAAGTATGTTCACCATATGAACATACCTAAGAATTGGTCAGGTGGGAGATGAATATAGACATAATAATTCAATATAATATATTGATTGAAGATGCAATTTTTGAACTCATTATACCAAAATTTAAATTTGAAGTGTTTGGTGACACTCATCCTGTATAAGGTGGAGCTAAAATGGGTGATGACATACCAAGGAATATTTTAATAGGTAGAGATAGATACAATTTCTTTATTGATTTTCTAAACAAGGGAAGAAAATTTTATTGTCTAGAAATTTCAATGAGTTTGGGACTCTTCAATCTATATTGGGATCTCAAGTATTATGAAACAAACAGTGTTAGTGTATTCAAACAACCAGTCTATGCCTATTGTTCCATTAAAGAATGTGAACCTAAAGTTACCAATATTTTTTAATAGGTAATTTTTCACCCAAACTGGTTATTTATTAATTATGAAATATTTTGATTCCCAGTCAATTCACGTATAAATTTTTATAAAAAGAAGTATTATTATTTTTAACACATCATGATTTTATGATATATTTCTATTTTAAAAAATTTAACTTCCTTGATTGATTATTCCAAATGAAACACCGAGTTTAAACAAACCAGACTATGTTATTAAAATAATACTATTTAACATGAATGTTATCATACAACAATTAAATTGGAAATCAGGAATTTGAATAACATCAATAATAATTTTTTTTATAAATATATAAAGTAATTTCAGTAATTTTCATTTGGATTGAAATGAAAATAAAATCATCTGAAGGGAGATGGGGATGTTTTTCTAGGGAAATATAATTTTTTTGAATAGTTTCTTTTTATCTACATCAATATGATTTATATTAATTGATGAAGGAAAATAATAAAATTAATAGATTATATATTCCATAAAGTGTTTTAACATTCGTATATTTTTTTTATTATTCATGGGAGAAAAGTAAATCATGTTTTAATAATAAAAAATTATTTTATAAAAAATGGTTTTCTTTCTATTTTTTCATGATTATTATGATGAATTTAAAGAACCTATAGGAATTTAACTTGATAAAATGGATAATGTTTTTGGAATAACAATTTATAAATTTGGGAAATAGTTCGTCCTTTTTTCATCTAATCATGGCCAAAATATATCACCATTGTATGGATAAATAGGGTAATTAGGGTTAAAAATATTGCGGTAAGGCTTTAAATTTTTTATAAAACCTAAATTTTATCTATTTAATGAGTTTATATTGACCGTACTCATCCAACATTTGATGATATGGAATCTTGGACCCATTTTTTATTGATAATGTCTTCAGTATTATTTTAAATAAATAATAAATATGAAATGTCGCTATAGTTATTTTAATAAGTATAATATTATTCATATGGATAAAAAAATTTCATGTTTAGATCTAAAATGGTTTTCTAAATATTAGATATTTTTTTACTATAGAAATTTATTTTTAATTTCTAATGACGGAATAATTACATTAAGTACTTAATGAACAATAATATAGTTACAGTTAAGATAATATGAAAAATTCAAATGACTAAATTTATTTATATTAAAAGTTATAATTTTTTGATACATTTTGTAATTCCAAGAATAATATAGAAAATTATAAAATATTGGCAACTGGATGTTCACATACTATTATTAAAACATGTAAAAATATAAAAAAATGTATCATTGTCCATTTTTATGTGATATTATCGATTATATCAAAAAATATTTAACTTATGTGCCAATTTTCCTTTTATAGTATCCTTCCTGACCAATAAAGAGTGAAAAAATGATATCATTATATTTAAAAAAGGCTTGACATGGGGTGAAGTCTAAGAGATAGTGGTGAAAACATTATCTAAACATGTTGAATTTTTTATGAGAGTATATCATCTTATACATGTCCTATATTTTATATATATCAATTTTGAGGAAATTTTACTTTAAATGTAATTTATATTAATTTAATACTTTAAGTAATTCCAAAGGATCCCCTCCCCTTACATAAAAAATAAAACCCCCTAATATTATTTATTAGAAATGTTTGAAACTTATATACGATAATAAAACTACACTAATATCTTGTAAGATTCCATAATTTCATTCTAGATCCCGTGGTATTATCATATGGCCAATCTACAAGGATTAATATATAATCTAAAGGTGGCATCTCAGAGAAAAGATAATCATCTTTACAAACTTATCTAAGTTTATTTTATCTTCTTTATTAATTTAAATATATTGTAAAAATCTGTAACTATATAATAATATTCCATATATATACTGTGATTTTATCATTATAACAGAACAACCATATTCTGTATATTTTTCATCCCTCATAAAGTGAAAACATCTCCCGTTAGTAAGTACGACTTACTGTCTCTGTGTACCTATGCAATTCGTATTACACTACCATTTTACATTGATGATTATTAGTATATAAATAAAGAACATATATGATATTTATGAAATAATGTTTGTTTTTGAATGTATGATATATCATGTACCTACTTACCCTTCCACCTATTAAAATATTATAATGCTACTCCAATGTATTTGTGGACTATCATCTCAATGAGGATATGTAATTCATTTTTCATGTAATACTTTGAAGGATATTTATAAATATTTATATATTTAATATATAATCTATTTATACCATGATTTCCTGTTTTGGATGTTGGAAATTGAGAAATATAAATGAATTAAAACAACCAAAATGAATCTTACATGAAAAAAATAATTAACACAAAAATGAAGATTTTAAGAAAGAATATTAATAATTAAGTATTTAAATATTTCAAGTAGATCCTATATGATATTATAAGTATGTATATTATTATATTATATAATTATATTAAACCTAAATTTATTATCCATGGAATTAAAATCAATTATAAACATAGTATAAGGTTTTATTTCACAATCTCATCAGTATCTAGGTATGTTTATTGGTACGTTTACATTGGGTTAATTAAATAATATTTATATATTAAACCTCATATATTTTCTTAACCCTTATTTATTTATATAAATTAAATAATTTTCATTAATTTTCCACTCTATATGAACTCAAATGTTTGAAATAATTTTTTAAGGAGAACTATCATTATTTTTATTTTGGACTAGAATATTTTTCAACCATGTATATATATTCATTAAAAAAATTTGAATAATGTATTTAATTTTATATAGGAATTTATTAATGTAATTTTAACCAAAGTATGAAATTTTAAAAAATGTTTTAATATGAATCTTTTTCCATTTTCTAAACATGTCACTTTCTACCAATGGGTTGATTGAAATATTTGTATAATGTTAAATGCATCAAAATATATTACCATTTTAATGAATTGTTATTATTCTTATTCAAATTTTAAATGTTTCTATGGTTTTTCCCAAAAAAATATTTTTTAGTTTTTTTGTAAATTATTATATTTTAAATATTATATTTTTAAATGAAATTGTTATTTTCCTCAAAAATATCATTATGTGAACTTTTAAATGTATTTTCAGATATGGAAACATAATTTGATAAATGTTATACCTAGGGATATACTATATAGATACATTCTGAGATTTTTCTATGGATAGAATGTGATCATTTTTACTGCGGAAATGAGGAAATTTTGTACACTAGTCCTTACACAAAATATAGTTATTGATTATTAGTGTATATTAATTATGTTTTACTTTTTATTCAAAATATGGACTTAGTGGAAATATTTTATAAGGGTTTGGGATTGAAATTGAATATAGCCAGATGAATCAGTAGGTCTTTTGAGACAAAAAAGGTTTGGTATTTGTCACATTCCTTACCCATTTATGAATGATATCGGGGAAAGAGGACTCAATAATAATTTTAAGATGTATGGAATACATTCAAACATTAAGAAAAAATATATTGATGTTATTTTGATTATTATAATATTAATTTTTGAATTGTATTTTCTTCAGGTTAATATGATTATTTATATTTAATTATTTTATCATAATTTATTATTTCCATCATATTAATTATATATTTATTAATTGATATATTTGGATTTATTCATTCCCATAATGAGCATCAAAGATCACATATTTATTATTCCTCGTTACCCCTTGATGAGAGGAAGTGTACCATGACTAAAATGAAAGGATAATATAGAGAGAATAATAATCTTATAAAATAAATAACTCTGATGTATTTTATGTTTTGAAATATAATGTGAGATTTATGAATGTATATTATTTACCAACACCACTAAACTAGTTGATCTATTGGGATGTGATCTCTTATATCTAGTGATAATGTAATAATTTTACCACTAGATCATATCTACTATGGTTAGGGTTGTAACAGTCTATATCTGCTAATTTTTAGTATAAATGAAGGGAACTAGTTTTTAGAAATCATAGATTATAGAACAAATCACTATCATTAACTCTAAGGATAAGTCTAAGTATCAGATAATTTCATAAATTTTTCTAAATTAGATATTTTTTTATTTCCCTAGAAAACACACCCATGTATAGGAACTAGAAAGTATACGTGAATGTGTCACAAATATACCTAGGTGTAGTAAAATTGAAATGGGCGAATTGGAAATTTTCCACAACATTATTGATGCACGATTTGTGGGCCTAAGACTGCACACTTGGATTTACACTCCAGGTGGATATTACTTATATGATTCACAATCTCTTTTCAATCCATTATGAAATGTTATAATTTTTTTATGATTTTATGACATCACCAATGATAAAAATATTATAATTATAATATTATCTATCCATAGACTTTAATTTTTTTTCTATATATTACTTTAATTTAAAAGTTATACATCCTGATTGATAATTTTATGATAAAATATAGAGTACACCATTATCTATAAATGGTTAATAATCGATGGAATGGAAACCACATCAATTCATGTATTCTATATATGTATTTACTTAAATGGTATAATAATGAAGTGGGAACTAAATTTGTAGATATAGATTATTAAAGATTAACTATATTGGGGAATTTGACCCATGTTTTGACAAATATCCTTTCTTGTGTAGAGTAATCTATTTACTGAAAACTTGGTGTAATAATGTTAGACAATTTCCTGGGAAAATAGACCCTATCATAAATTAGAAAGAAAATACTATAGCATATAAAAAGGGGATATGTTCCATAGAAATGAAATTGCTTGCTTTGGAATATAATGAAATATGGAATTACATCATGTAATTTTAATATCTCATAGTGGATGTGGATCAATGAAATCTATTGATTAAAAAAACTAAGGATGTGTTAATAATAATAAGCATATAGTGGGGGTATTTTAAAATACTATTCAAGGAAATTCAGTTTTTCCAATAGAAACACATGAATTTGAATAGAAAATTGTAAATTTTTAGATAAAAGTAAGGAGAAAATGTTTCTAATTTCTAAGACAACATTATAGGATATCAAGAAATGTTGTATACTATGAAGGAAATCCAAATATTATGATTACACATTTTTTATAGGATTAACCCAATTCTTCCAAAGAAAATAGTCACCCAAACCTTCTCATCATATGAAGAGATGGTGTCATGCCATATCGAGATAGAGAATTAATTCCACTTGTTTTTTGACATTTAAGGAATGAAAGATTATAAAAGGATGGTGGATCCCCACATATATAAAATAATGGATATGAGAAAGAAGAGAAGGGGGAATTTCCAACATGTGATATATGTAAAAGGAATCACTCAAGTAAATCCACTAAGGGAATAAGTGTTTTCTTTAATTATGGAGGGTATGTCCATCATTATTTTAAATGAACGGGTAATAGATATGTCAACAATAAAAAATTATTTTACTATAAGAAGATGGGTCATTATGATTTCCAATTTTACAAAAATCATGGTATCATACCACAAAATTGACCAAGGGGAGAAGGATAAGATTATGAAATTACTACAGATAATATTATTTTCAAATAATGGGGTAAAAGTTACACATATAATCAACTATAAGACAAAAAATGTGTTTGTTGATTTAGTTTTTAAACTATATTTTATATATTAATAATATTAAAAGTGTATCAAATCCCCACCATAGTGATTAGATGTTGAGTTGTAAGTGAAATATATTAATGTGAAGATGATCACATATAAATTATATAACACATATCTAATAGATCAATATTTCAATTACATTCTGGAAAATCCTATTATTATTCCTCTAGTTGAAATTGATGAAACTTTGGTTTGGTATTGAACCTCTTAGTATTGGTCCCATATAAAATTTCAAGGAAGGTAATTTGCATTCGATATTATAAATCAATTGATGATCATTTATTTTTTTCATGATCAAACTAAACTCCTAAGGGAAATAAATTCCATCATAAGGGTTTTAGTAAACATTCATTAGGTATATCTCTCTAAAATGGTTATGGAGAAACACTAAATTTAAAATTATACAATTATTCAATTATATAAATATGTATTTCTTGAGTAAATGCCTAGTATTCTACCAAATTATGTTGTTGAATTTTAAATGGAACTCAATCATAGTGATATACATATTTCAATGTCTACATATAGAGTGAGTGATGTTGAGTTTATGGAATTAATTAATAAATTATTGAATAATATATATAAGGGATTTATTAATCCTTATTCCTAACAATGATGTATGCTTATTCTTTTTGTATAGAATAAATATGGTCCAAGGCATATTTGAATTTATTATATTGAACATAAAAATATCACTATAATAAAAAAGTATATTATACTATATATTGATGATGTATTTAATAAATTGAAATGACATCATTATCTTTTTATGATTTTTCTTTAATAATGATATAATCAGTTAATGTTTAAGGAGTATATACTTGATATATTTTTCCATATGAGAATTGGACATTTAGAATTTATTATAATGTCATTTGGACTTGAAAATGTTGTCGTTATATTAATGGATTTAATGGATAATGTATTTATAAATATTTCGTATGAGTTTGCAGTAGTCTTTATAGATTAAATTCTCATATATTTTAAGAGTAAAGAATATAATAATTAACATTTTAGGAAATTTTTAATGACTCTAATGAAGAATAAGATTTATTCTCAATTTACGATGTGTGAATTGTGGGTACAAAAATTCCCATTATTGCAGAATATAATTTCTTATAAGAGTATTTCGGTGGACCCATCAAATAATGAAACTTTTGAATAATGGCACATACATACCACATTGATTGATATTCAATGCTTTATTGGGTTGGAAGGATACTGGGATCATTTTTTGGGAAATTTATCTTTGTAATCTAGTCCACTAACCATGTTGTCCTAGTAGGAAGCCATTTGGAGTTGAAAGATGAATGTGAGGATAACATCAAAAAACTAAAGAGAAGATTGAGCAGTGTTCTTATGATTACAATAAACTGTACTGGATAGGGTTTTGTGTCATATAGTGATGCATTGAAGAACAGATAGAGATAGATCCATGTAAAAATGATATGGTGATAGTTTACGCCTCTCTCTAATTGAATATGCTTGATTTAAATTACATGACTCGTGATTTGGTTTGGGAATCATCAATTTTGTCATTGATGATTATGATTAATTATCTATATTTTTAAATGTGTTATGTATATAATGATGGAAAAAATCTTGATTTATGTATTTACCCAAAAATAGATGAATACACACAAGGTAATATTGTTGTAATTGATAAAAAATTAACACTACTTAATAAATTACCACAATAGGAAGTGAAAAAGTGTCTAATTCCTTACATTAAAAATATCCTGATATTTTATCCCCAATGAGGATATATTGAAATATAATATTTTTTATTTATAGAATATTAATTTTTAAATCATGAGCATTAACTAGGTATAGAAGGATGATGGGGTACCACCAACGAATGTAGGAACAGTTCATGAATTAAACCATGATTTTGATGGATTGGTTAGGTTCAAGCATTGAGCATGTGCCCCAACAACCCAAAACATAAAGAATTAAATATTGGGAAATGGTCATAGTTCATAATTATCTATACATTATGTAATTATAATTATCTATAGAGATATTAAAGAGTATTTATTTTGACATAACAAGATCATTTATGTTTTATAATATGTTTCTTGATTTTTATCACATCATCAAGTTAAGGATGATATATAGTAATTTAAGGGGTTGTTGCAATCATTACCCAAATAGGAAGAAAAATGGGAACAAAATGCCAAGTATTTTATCACCAGACTCTATAAAATATATAATGAGAACTTTTTATCTGGGTTGTAGTCAGTCTCCATATGAAATCATTTAATTTTTTAAAAATATATAAGATTTATCTCTTGATGAAAGTTCATTGTAATACATTAAGGTTGTGGAAATATTTCATGGAGCGTGACTCTCAATTATATTTTATAGTTATATGAGGTATATCTTGTTGTTCTAGAGAATTCCTTAGTAGGCTCCAGGTACATAGTTGAATTTCAATATTCCCTATAAACAAATATTATGTGGTCAATATATAAGGTCTATTCAAACTCTATAAAAAAATGTTGAGTCATTTATATATATATTTCAGAGGGGGTTGGGATCCACACCTTACTCTGGTTGATTTTATTTAAAACAATATATTTCCTTCCAATATTTAGATGGATACTTATAAACTTCATCTATATAAAGATGTGAGAATTTACAATATCATAATATGGTTCTTGGGAAAGAAATATATTTTGAGCTGATCTAGTAGTGAAAAATATCTAGATGTTTAGATTAATTTAGCAACATATTATTTCCACTCAAAGTCATTAAAAAAATAAAAATAACCACTATTAGTGAGATATGGAGTTCAATGTTAGTGACGCGGTATTCAAATTAATATCTCCTTGCGAAAAGTTTCTAAGTTTTAGAAAGAATGTAATTTTGAGAAATATATTTATTAGTAACCTTTAAATTCATTATATTATATGGATGGTATTTTAGAACTCTTTTTTCCACCAATCCTCTCTTATTTTTACAATTTGTTAAACACATCTCTCTTGGGGAAGTATATACCGATTGCTTCACATGTAGTGAACGTATTGTTTATAAGAATGGAAAAAGATATCTCTTATATGGAACTACCATTGGAGATTATTGATCCAATAGAGAAAGTGTTTTGTAATAATAATACTAACATGGAATAAGTTATATTGGAAAACCATATATTTGAAAATTCTATGTGGGATGTCCAGGATGTGATGAGGTAGAAGTATCCTCACTTTTTTGTATTACATTGAAATAATTTTAGGTGTGAAATTATTATATGGGTATTTAATATTACAAAACAATATTTTAAGATATAATTTTATTCCTATATATTTAAATTTATTTATAGCTGATTTTTTATGCAATATTGAGATTAAATGAACCATGATATGCTATTATAAAATATTTATATAATGTGATAGTTTTCACGTGGTTGTTAAAATGGTGATAATAAATAGTTCTAAATGAATTTTGAATAATAATTTTTTATATATGTATAAAAAAATCATTAGTAATAAATTTATTACATATGAAAATAAAATCATTTAAAGGTAAATAGAAATGTTTTTATGAAAAAATAGTTTTTATTAGAAGAATGTGTCTTAATATAAAAAATTTTATTAAAATAAATTGATGAATGTTCCATATTAAATTTATATATTATATATTTAATAAAATTCTATAACATTAATAAAATTGTTTTTATTGAGCATGTAATAACATTAAATCCATTTTTTGGTATTAAATAATCATTTTTTGAAAAAATAGTTTTCATTTCCCCATTCACACTTATTTTAAAATAAATTTCATACACTTAGTGAAATTTCTTTTTATAAAATCTATTATTTATTTGGAATTAAATTTCTAAATATTTAAAAAAGGGAATTTCTTTTATATAAAAAATAGTAGTCATGGAAAATATTTGTCAATTCGGTAAGGATAAATTTTGTAATTATGTCTCCAAATATTGTGATATCAGAAAAAATAATACTATAAACCTATCATTGTTATGTTGGATGAGTTTATTTTTTCCATACTCATTCAGTATTCTATGATATGGAAATATTTTTCCATTTTTCTTTGAAAATGACCATACTATTTTTATTAGTAAAGAATAAATCCAATATATCACTTTACTAATTTTAAAAAGTCTAAATGTTTTAATTGGTTTAAGATAAGATCGGTTTTAGTTTTTTGTTTTAATTTAATATATCAATCAATTTTTATCAGAAATTTTATTTATAATTTTTTGTTATTGAATAATTACCAAAAAAATACATAATCAATGCTTACGTTGTGGTTTATCATGTAATAGAAAAATCGAATAAATAGTTTTATAACTATTATAAGTAATAAATTTTATATTATTTATTATTTGAAATAATGTTTTTTGATAAATCTATCATTTTGGTTTTGTTATATTTTTTTTATTCTAGTTCCATTTCTATATTGTTTCCATTATGTTCAAACTGTGTGAATACTTTTGAAAATGAATTTAACGGTATCTAAGGTAAAATATTATTTTAATAAATGAATTAAAATTCATAATAAACATTTTATTTTCTCATGATAATTCAATAATGTAAATTATTTCATACATTCTCCACTAATGTTACTCCTATCCAATTATAGTATCATTCATGACCACAAAACTATAAAAAAAGCTTATTATTTTAGTAATTTTCAAAAGGTTTAATGAGGTTTCAAAACTAAGAGGTAAGAATTAAAAAATCATATAAACTTTTATGAGATTCCCTGGATTAAATTATTTCAATGAATCATCATCCTATACATTAAATATAAAAATTTTGTTCCACTTGAACTTGAAAATTAATTTAGATTAATATAATGATTTAAAAAATTCCAAGTCTTTCCCTCCAATCACCTATAATAGGATACATATTCTTATCCATTATTTAAACAGCTTAGAACCTCAATATATTAGATACCTACGATTATAATATAAAATATATCTTACATTCATCTCAGATGACCTATTTTTCTTTTCAGACAAATCTTTCAGGAATTCAGGTGTAAGCCAATAGAGGTCTCTCAGAGAAGAGATAATCTTTTTTTATCGAATATTCCAAGTTAATATCATATTTTGATTCCTACAAATCTATTGAATCCATATTAAAATAATTAATATATATATATATATATATATTATGATTATGATAATACCATTTTACACCACTTTTCAATCACAACAAAATTGATAACATCTCTTGTGTGTACATATGACTTAACATATCCAAAGAGAGGTGTAATTTTATTTCATCATCAGTTTACATTGACGATACTAAAGATGGATCCAACAATATTTTATTATATTTATGATATAATTAGGTTTTTATAAATATAAATAACATTTAACTTCTCTTCCATTCACCTATTAAAAATGATAATGTCACTTGTGCATACGTGTGGACTACCACCTCAACTAAGCGATGTGATTCATTTTTATTTATTCTTTTAATAGATGATTTGAAATATATATATATATATATAATATATGCTCTACATACAATTAATAAATTTTTATCATTTAACCACGAGAAATATGGTTGGTCTGAGACTACCGAAATAAAACATACAAGAAATATGATATATTTAACACTGTGAAAGGATTAATTTCTTAAGGAATTGTTAACATACAAGTTTAGAAACATTCAAAGTGGATAATATCTGATTATAATTATTTATATGTCTATATAATATGATAATAATAAATTTAAAATAATTATACTGGTGTTTAAAAGAACTTATGAAGAGTTTTATACCTATGTAAATTGTGTATTTCACAATAACATCATCAATCAGGTATTCTTATGTTTATGTTTTTTATTGGGGAATTATATTTTAATTCTATTATAAACCCCATATAATATATTATCCTCAGTTAATTTCTAGAAATAAATTTTTCTTTCTCATTTTTCTCTATCTATGTACTCAGAAGACAAAAATAATGTTTTAAGAAAACTAATTTTTTTCTGTTTAATGATTTATTTCATCCAAGTGCAATTTTTTTAAAGTCTGTTCAATAATGATTTTTAATATTTTAAATGATTAATTATAGTCATTTTTACCCATGTTTGAGTTTTTATAAAAAATATTGAATGGACCATTCTTTCATTTTCTAAAATAAAATTTATTTTCCAAAGGTTTGAAAGAATTAATTGATTAACATTCACTATAAAATAGTTTTTAGTATTATCTCTAATAATATATTTTTTTTATCATTTAGTATGTTTCTAGGGCTATTTCTAAATAAATTTTTTCTCCAATAATTTATAGACAAAAATATTTTAAACAATTTATTCAAATATGAAATGGGTATTTTCCAAATAAATCATTCTAATTGATCATTCAAAACAATATTCATCAATGTTAATATAATTTGTTGAATATTACACTATAGTGATGATATAGTCCAATTATACCCTATTAAATACATCTTTAGATGTACTATGATAATTTTTACTTGAGAAAGTGTTAGCATTCTGTATGAAAGTTCTTCCAATAGTGACAAATATTGATTATTAAAAAATGTTGACTAACTTGTATTTTTTTATTTATATTATGAATGCATCGAAATTATTATGTGATGGGTGGGGACTATAATTACATATCCCCATGATTCATCAGTATGTATTAATATAATAACTATTTAGGTATTTGGCCACGAAATTTCTCATTTGAATAAGATTTATTGGCACAATGCCTTGATGGTACATTTACAATATCTGAAATTATGGATTACATCATTATCAAATATATTATTGACATTAATGTGATTATTTGATAATTAATGATATCTTTGGGCTACTTTAAATCTCATCTGATTGTTTACATGACCTTATCTGATCATTATTTTTTCCTCCATATTATTCACGCCTCATTTATTCTATGATATATTCCACTATATGCATTCTGTTACTAATCATCTAAGATCACCAATTTCTTTGGTTTATTTTTCACTAGATTTTATAAAGTGTAAAATGATTGATATACAAGGGTATTTTTGAGATAATAATGATGTTATCAAATAAAATTAATATGTTGTATTATGTGATATAAAATTTAATGTGAGATTGAGGATTGTATTTATTTTTCCAAGACTAATAATCTAATATATCATTAATGATGTGATCAGTTGTATCTAGTTATAATATAATAAATTAAAAACATGCAAGATGATACTAGGGATATTGATGTTATTCAATTTTCCCACAAATGGAATCTTCCACTTGTATCTAACCACTTACTATTCAACTGGATTTTGAAATGTGTTGGTCATGTCATTGAAGTGGGCAATCATGAAGATCCATTGGAGAATAGGTTGTTGGGACCAATGAACTGTATCATTGATGGGTTTCGGGACATAGAAAAACACTTATTAATAACTATAGGGATACTATTTTTTATAGTTTCATGGAAAGGTATATAAAGTCTTTTTTCAAACTCATATAAATTAGGATTGTATTCTTGGAGGACCTCCTCCGTGACATCTTTATAAATATCATGATCCTAGAATAATTATGAAATATATGTATCATATGTTTTCATACTAGTGGATATGAATAATCCATAAGTATATACCACACCCTAGATATCATCAAGGCTCTAATTGGTTTTTGGGAGTGGTATGTGTAATGAACTATGATTGAACTATGTATACTACTTGACTAAATATTGTTTTGGATAATTTGATTCACATGAAACACTAAACATAAATAATCAATGTCATATTGGATGAATATTATTAATAAAAATTAATAATAATATAACAAAAATTAAAAAAAAAAGTTTTAAACAATTTGAAAATAAGAAAAAATAGTACTAAGAACACATAATGTTCCAAAAGGGATTTCTCAAATAAAATTGGTATTTGTTTATATATTTGTATTTCACATAAAAGATAAATTTATAAATTTTATATTATAAATTATATAAAATTCAATTTTATTTATTAATATATTGTATCAAAATTATTCTACTATTTATTATCAATGATTATTATGAAATAATTTATTTTTATTTGAATAGTAAAAATGAATGTTTTTACTAAAAATTTAAATTTTTTAATTTATAAATATATTATATAGTACTATAAGTTTAAAATATAATTTAATTAATTAAATATTAATTTAATAATTATGAAAATTAAATTTAAAATTTCATTTTGATCTTATAAAACCTATGTTTAACATTTAATATCTGAAGTAAAATTTTATTCTAATCTAAAAAAAGTCAATATCTTCACCGAATTAATATTTTTAATCATAATATTTCTTTTAAAATTAAAATATATTTTAAATAAATTTTATTTCATTTAAAATAATATTATTTATATCATTTAATTCAATGTAAAGGGTAAATGTAAACTGTATAGAAATTTTAAACATAAAAATACATTTGATTTCTAAAAGGGTTTTGTATGAAATTAAGGTCAAACTTAATTTTTTCCCCATTTGAAATTTAATTTGATAAAATTAATTTCATATTTTAGATTAACATTTTTGTTATTATATAAAAAATTCTGTTTCACTTTTTGGCATAAAATTAAGTTACCAAGATAAGTATTGGATACCAAAATATAACAATCAATTTTCATGGAATAATACATTATCTAAAAACTTGAATTTTAAATTAAAATGTTCTATTTTAAAATAAATACAATAATATTATATTGAAATTTATATAAAAAAAATTAAAACCCATTTCATTTTCAATAAATATTAAATAATATTATAAATAATAAATTATGAGAAGTCCTTTTCTACAGAAATAGTTTTCGACAAATTATTTTTTATATTTTAAAATGATTACATTAACATATTTAAAAATTAAATTATACTAATTTGAGCATTATTTTGGATTCATCATACAATAATTTTGTAAGATGGTTCATATGATATTGTTACTGATAAAATAACAATATAGAATAATATTTAATAAATATTTATATTTGGTCAACTGGGTAATTGAATGAGGATTAAATTTTACAAAAATAAATATGATCTATAGACCTTATAGAATAATATTTTTTAGGTTGGAAAATAATCCTAAATGTCTGATAAACATTTCCCCACATTACTCACCTAGATATCAATAAGTTGTATTTCTACCCCTTACCTTACATTCTTTCTAAATGATTCATCCCTGTTTATCAGCTATGATATTATTTCACATCCTCCCACATTAATTTAAACCTATAGTTAAAAATTATGAAGAATAAATTCCAAAATTACTTCTTCCAGAGCCCCAATACATGTTTCTCAATCACTATCCTAAAAAAGTTCCTCATATCCTTCATTTCCAATGGGTGATTCAAGAGACAGACAATATTTTAAACACAATTATTACTTACCCTTTAACACCATTTTTGATACTGATTATGCGTCCTCATCCAAAATATTCTAAATCATATGTAAATGATGAAATATATATATAATATAATTATATATAATTATAGTTATTGTATAGAAAATATTTATACCTATAAGAGTAAAAAAATTAAAACACTGCTCATGTGTGTGTGCAGTCTTCCACATCCATGAAAGACATGTTTTCTTTTTCATCACCAAATTTAAAAGGAAGTATATATAATTGGGATTACTAAATATAAATGATTATTATTTCTTTATTTATAGTCTATAAGTAATATTAATGTTTTTATAAGTTATATTAACAATAAATTATCATTATAAAATGAACCGTTTAAAACAAATATATCAAGTGAAAAAGCGGTTAGTGTATAAGAGAAAACAATTTTTAAATTTTTGGAATCTTTTGATAACTATTAAATGATTTATTAACAAATTTAATGGAATATTAGTAAATTTATTAGTATTTTTTGTTTGGCATATTATGAAAAAAAACTATTCAAAATCCATACACACATATAGATTGATTGATTCTCTTGTAGGAATGTCTTCACAACCATCTTGAAAAATGATGTAAAAATATCAAGGAACTGAAAAAATTAATATTGGATAAAAATAAGACATTATTTATTATTTTATTAATAGTAAAAATATACATTTAACTCATTAATTATGATATAACTATTCACCTATTAAAAATCACTGAAATGGGTTGTCTTAAATTTTAGGAATACGAATTGTTACTAAATCTATTGTAAAATGAAACATTTACCGTATAAACTATCCAAAAATACCTATTAGAATATCTTTTATGACATTATAATTTTTAAAATTAGTATAATAATTAATAACAACACCACTACTTGTGAAACAAGTCTAAAATTATCATGATTACTCACACCCAATATTGTAAATAGCTAATAACCACCTTATGTACATTTAAAGAATAATTATAAATGATTTTTATAAAATTTTATTTCTTTGAATATTTTTTTAAAATATGTGATTATGATATTTATGATTTTTATACAAGATATAAGAGTGATTTTATCTAGCATAGGAAAAAAATAATGGTTTCCTTGTCTCATTTTCAACACCATGTGACATGTTCAACAATGGGAACCATAATTTATTTTTTTATGGTGTATTAAATTTCAAATTTCATTAAAATTTAAAAATATCTTACATTTTAAATGATTTTAATTTCCATTTCATGATCTTCCTCTAACAAACCTTTGATTATTATGTTACCAACTCTATAAGAGCTTTATCCACTTAATTCTTGATTCTTCTGGCCATATTATTTTGTAAATTAATATCCTTTCCAAGATTTTTTTATCATACCATTATCAAATTATATATGATATTTCTTTTTTATCTATGGAAATAAATTCTCATCATCAATACCAACATCTTTGATAAAAAGTTTCAGAAATAAAATTATAATGTTGGTTAGAATTAATCATATTTTATCTAATGTATCTCCTCTTCCATGAACATATTTCCCATCCAAGCAATGTTCTAATATATTGTTTTGATATTTATTATGGATTATTTTATATAATTCTAATAATGATATTTACAAATTTTTAAAATAAAAATTTAATACTATTTATGTGATGTGGGTTTTCAAACAATAAAATTTCAAAATATAAAAAATATTATTCTTTATTTTATAATAAATGTTTTTAATGATACAATCCACAATTTTTTGAAAAAATTTATATATTTTAAGGGATATATTTTTTGTGTTTTTATATTGAGTGATAAATTTTTTCCAAATTTTCACATCAGTTGTAGAAAATAACATTTGAACATGACCTCTATATTTTTCTATTTAATAAAATATTAATTTTCATTCATTAACATGATTTTTATGTTTTCTTTTATTAGAATGTCTATATTCATCACCTTTTTATATGAAATGTTCAATTTTTTTAATGGTTTATAAATTATAAATTCATTTTATTCAAATATTTCATTAGAAATTAATTCAAAAAATTAAGGTAGATTATTATTTCCAATTTTGATTTTATCATACCCCTAAAAACTATTTCCATCTATTTTATTTCCCTTCGACACATTTTATGAATTATTAAAGGACATTATTCAAATACAACCATCCACCTTCTTTCACTGGATGAAGAATGTAATGTTGTTTGATCAAATAAGTGATCCATTATTTCCTTTTACTTTCATGACCATCCACTATGAATATGTATAAATTTTCATCCAAATCCATTCCTATGTGATATTATGTTTTATATTTCTTTAATTGAAGATCATTCACGTAGATGTCATACATTGATTGATTGGGGAAATTATTAACATAACTGTATTCCCATTATATATATATTGTAAATACAATAATTATTATTATCATGACTGAATTTTATTTACTTATAATGTTACGGAGAATATTTGGACACTAGTTTATTTTCCTTGGATATATCATTTTATGATAATTTATAGAATTATGATTGTTTTATTTAAGTGATTACAGTTGAAACGTATATGAATCTCATTTTCATTGAGTGGGTTCTTTATGATATGAATTATTTTACATGGCATTCAAATATATGGAAGCTAATGTAGGGGTGCTAAATTTCCATCCAAATAATTATCATAATTTTATATCTCATGTTATAGTTAGACATGGTCTTATTTGGATTGTTCAAAAATTCATGGGAATTCTATGTTTGATTACATTTTCATGAATGGACCTAATGAGTTTTGTCAAACATATTATTACCATACTATTATGATTCATTTATTTTTTTATTCCATAACTTAAGGAATTATTTTAATTCTATGTTTTATTGAGTATAACTCTCTTACATATCTTGATTATTCCCTTGTTCTATTATTATGATCAAATATCATAATTGATTATTATCACTCATGTTTTAACTTATAGTGCATTTAATTTCATCCCATTCTTATGTTTCCATTTCCCACTGATATAGAGAAAAGTAATACATAAGATATCTTCAGAATATTATCTTATATGGAGAATATTTGGGACATATTGAAGACTACTTATGAATTTATCAGTTTATTATATAGTTGAAAACATATAATTATGTTTACAAATACATATGACTTATTGGTTAATTTTTACCCTGTTCGCTAAAAATCTAAACCCAAATTTTCATTTATATCGACCCATACTTTTCATGCATATAAATTACATTAATTTATGAATATACATTATATAAAATTTTATTCGACACAATAATCATTTATCTATAATATCATTCGAAACTATAAAAACTAAACAACCAGATCATAAAATAAAAATATTGTCCTTAACTTCATTATTTATAATTATCACCCTTATAATATATATAACAATTAATACCGTTAAATATATCATAGTGAAAAGAAAACATAAGAAAATGGTGTTGTCAGATGATTAGTAAGGATTATAAAGGGACATATCAGTGATCCCAAAATCATAAGATGAGTACAATGGTATTATAATGTGATCGTAACATTTGAAAATTGAATATTGCATATCGAATATTAAAATCCTATGTCATTGAATAAATTGTGGCAGTTTATAGGATATGAATCCTACTATATTTAAATAACATGGAAAAATAAATATTAACATAGATATAATAAATTTTTTGGCATAATAATAATCATATTAATTCATTTCGTTGAGTTTAAAGGCTCAAAGATAGGGCTATCATATAAGAATTGGTTTATTCAAAAATCCATTGTAATAGTCCATGTTCACTCCGAAGACTATGATAATATACATAGAACATTATTGAATTGTGTTCACTCCCCATTCCAATCCATTTTAAATCATGAGATATAGATCCTTACCAAATGAAATATTAGGATACATAGGTCCCAACATTCACAAAATTAAATTCATAAATACTTTTTAATGAGACTATAAAAAATTATTGATATAAGAAATAATGAAAATAAATGGGATTTATAATTATTTCATAACAATATAGACCATGGTAAAGAAATGGGTATCATAAAAACTGTACCATAATATTCATAAACAATCTACAGAAATAACAGTGTTTGTATCCTTGGATCACATCCCAAATAAATCATAAGTAAAATTAAAGGTTTTTTCTTTGATGTATAGAAATACCATAAAAAGATCATTAAAACATTCATGAAGAAAATAATGTTTCTCTTTTGAAGAAACTTATTAATAATGAACTAAGAAAGTATAAAGTAAAAAAATTTATTTAAAAAGAAAAACATAATAATGTAAATAATGCTTCAAATAAAAAACTATTCATCAGTAAAGGAAATAAAAGTTATAAAGTATAAGTATAAAACATTCCTTTCGTACTTTTTTTTTCAGAAAGGTCATAATGTACCTCATTTAGAAAATGTTAATAATATTGTTTTCAAACTATTTTTTAAAATATCCAAAATGGTTATGAAATGAAACCAAATTTGCATCATAGAATATCCAGAACCACCATTATATTTTTTAAACCAAACATATATATAAAAGAAAAACATTTCTCAACAAAATTGAGATATGGAGATTATTTTCCTTAAAAATAAATTCTGAGTTTCTTGAGTACTTAAGTTAAGTATAAGGAAATAAAAATATTTATTTTCAATAAATAACTATATGATAATAAAATTAATGAGTATATTGAGAGTTTGATCAAAATATTTAATAATTAGAACATATTACTATATAATACTCATAAAAAATGAGATTGAAACATAAAACCCTTTACCACTTTAGAAACTTTTGATTCATAAGCCTGAGGAAAGAATTTTCCTTATATAGATATTTATATTCCTCAATTATCACAAGAATAATCATAAAATAAATTGAGGTGATGTATATACATACATGTATGCAAACTTTTGTGGTGTATTAGGTATATGTATGTAGAAATATAAGTGAGATGAAAACCACTTAAATTGAGTTCACCTTGCTTAAAAATACCTTCCACCATCTATATAATAAATTTAAATTTATTATAATTAAAAAAATTCATTTTTATCCTAATAATAACTTAATTTATCCATTTATAATAATTATACACCATCGGTTACCAATAATTTAGCATTAAAATCATAATTTTTGGCTGTTAACTATTTCGTTTTTTATAAGAATTTATGTTTATGGGTTTTGGTACTTTTGAATTTGACCTGGTTCAATCATTTCCAAAATATTGATCCTTATATAAATTTTATAAATAATCGTTATAAACATATATATAGTCATCAAAAAAGTTTATATATAGAAATATGAATTACACAATTCATGGAGATGATAGGATGTACGTATGCATGAATAATGTTTTCCTCTTTCGAAGGATGAAATGAAAGAAAGGTAAATATTAACTAAACTTTATAGAAATATTATTCTATAATATATATCAAAAATATTAATAAAATTCTTTATCATTATAAAAAATCTAAAATATAAATTAGAAACTAATTTCATTTGTTCGTTGAGGTTTTAGTCTACACGTATTGTCGAACAACATTATAATTTTCCAAAGGATTTGGTGGAATATAGGTTTACGTGATATTTTAATTATAGAATTATAATAATTTAATGAATATGACGAATAAATAATAAACCCATCATAATTACCATCCATAAATGATGGTGATAAAAAATGAATTGTATCGCTACATGGAGATGGTAAGTCATATGTATGAACAATCGATACATTGACTTCACATTTTTTGGGAAATAGTGTATAATGGTTTTTAAAATAACATAATATAATTTAGTCATATTTTGGATACATAAGTTATTAATTTATGTTAAAATAAAATTATTTATAATATGTAATGTATATTAAAAAAAGTAATGGGGTAAGGTGATAACCAATTATTTGAAACTAATCATTTTGATCTCCAATAAATGGCTCTCGGATTTCTATTTTGGGATGACCAAAACCTCAATATTGTGTCTAGAAAAGATAAATATTGTAATTGGATGATGCTGTTTGACTAATAAATATCAATGTCATGTAATGATTTAAAGTATGATGTGTCATTTTATAATTTAAGTGAAGGGACCATTTGGAATCTCATAAATAATTAAATTATGATAAATTCATTCTCAAAAAAATTTCCTCAAAATGGATACGGATTCTAATATAAGGTAGGATATTATTTTTATCCCATTATCCAACATAATTTATAATGTTTTTATGAAATTTTTATCACAATCATATCATTTATCCCATAGTTAATAAATTTCAATTTAAATTATAGTGACATTTTTATGAATATTAAAGGTTTTCATTTTTTTCTCATAAGATTTAAATTGGCACAAAAATTCTAATTTATGAAATTTTAGACCCTATCATATTAACCTCAATTGAATTTCATATATTTATTATTTTTATAAATTTAAATAAAATATTATTTTGGAAATATATCATTATTTTTAATTTCAACACTATTAATTTAATTTATCATTAAATACATCAACAAAAAGAGTGAATTCATAAAAAATACTTGTAAAACTATTTGATATGTCTTATATATTTGGAAATTTATTGTGTTACATTAAATAACTAAAATTTTACAACATTTAATATTTATAAAATCATTAATTATTTTTTTATTAATTGAATAAATACTGCACTAGTGTTGCATAAGAAATTAATGTCATTATATAACTACTAAAAAAAATAAGAAAATTATTTTATAAAGTAAAAAATAGACATTGATATTCACTCATTTTTAACTTCTAATGTGTGTAATCAAAATATAAATTGAAAATAAAGAGAATGACATTTTGTCACATTCATTGATTAAAACATTATATTGGTCATCTTCAAATATAGGTTTCTAGTAAAGTAAGATATTTTGAGACTAAGGAAATAATGGTATACCTCCCATCATCCAATAAGAATTTTGAGGAACAAATATGACCTTATTATTTATTTTTAATCTAGTTTATCCTGATTTTCCCTTTACTGAGGTGATAAATTTTACCACGATAATGGATCATATTAACTAATAAAATGGTACCTATTTACCTAATTTCTATATGTAGATTATAAATATGTAATTGATTTTATTTATATAAATATATAATGATGGAATAAATTACTTTTATTGTAATTATTGAGAATTCAACAAAAAACAGCATTAAAAAAATTCATTTTAAGCATAAAATTGGATTCATTATTATCCAATTACTAGAAAAATATCAGTTGAATGTTTCAAAAATTTGATCTTATAATAAAAAATATAAATATATTTCATATTATTTAAAAATATAAATTAATTAAATTAATTAATTTAAAATCACATTGCACCAATATTTGTTTTATAAAATTTCACATTTATTTAAAAATACATTTTTTTCATGTTTTATAATTTGATAAATAATGAATGAATTTTATAAATGTGTATACCAAATATTTTTCATAATATTGTTCTTACTGTTAATAGTTTCTAAAATGATTACTATTTGATAATAGACACATAATATTTTAATAAAATTACACAGTTTGTCTAAACTCGCTATCGCATGTGACACAAGATATCAAATAAATAAAATTATTTGAAAATAATTATTTAATTAAATTATTTGGGAGTTACATTCTACTACCCTTAAAATGATTTTTTAAATTTAAAATTTCCACTCTGATAAAATCATATAAGAATATGTCTGCCTTATCACATCATCAGGTTCAAACATAACATCCTCAAATTAGTGATTTTTTCCTCAAAATATCCACCATGTGAGTGGTCTTGATCTGTACCACATTCTCTCTACGATCCTGAAACATTACTGGTTGATCCTCCTAAGAAACATCTTGTGCCAATGGTATGACCATTGAGATCAATATATGTGAAGGATCAGGTATGTATATCCTTAGAAGAGAATCACAGAACATATCACGGACTTGATATATATTTAGTAGAAGAACTAATTTATCATCTTTCATCCTGATAATATAAATAATATCTAAAAGGAAAATATACTAGGGTATTATCTTTCCCTTCTTTCCCAATCCCATTACCCTTTTCCATGGAGATATTTATTGGCATAAATTCTCACAATCCAAAAAATATAAATCATTTTGATTAATGTTAGTATAACATTTTTGTTGACTATGAACTATTATTATGTGTTTTTCAATAGATCAAACCCTTTATATCATTTCTTCATCTATATTAGGTCCCAATAACTTTTTTTTCAACAGCTTCATTCGAGCATGTTCTAGTTATACACTTCCTACCATAGCGGGATTCATAATGATCCATCTGAATGATGGAGTAGAATATATTATTTTATGAAAATTCCCCCAATGTAGGATGTTGATCTGAACCACCTTTGAAATCCATAGATAATTCTGTCCAAATTCATTATATATATTTAATGGTCCTCCCAGAATTACCAGTAGATGGATTACGATAAGAAGTGCAGAAATATTAACCTATATATATAGAGTATTGATGACTTATACAAAACATCATTGTAATCCTCAGATACTGATCAAATAAAATTTAGTGTGGTACATTAAGAAATATTACCGCTTAATTAATGTATAAATTCAAAAGCTGATTAGTATATAAATTTTATCTAATTTAAATGATGTATGCTGACTTTGAATGGAGATCACCTATAACCGCAATAGCATTATTTTCTTAAGATATCATGGAGTGTCTAATGAAAAATTCAATAGTGATTAATTCCCATTTCCATTCTGATATTTAAATTGACTATAACATGTCCATATAATTTTGTATCTCGACCTTAACTTGGTTTTATACCTATCTCTGAGAAACAAACCATACAATATCCCTATTTAGAAAATCACACCATAAATACTCTATAAAATATATATACATATTCATACATCCATGATTAATAGAGAATAAGGAATTATGATATTCAACCATGATCTCATTCAAATATTGTACTGAAGGGAAATATACATGGTTCCTAAACCATATTTTTATATAATAATCAAGGATGAACTTAGGGACAGTTAAAACTATATTTTATTTCCATACATCTTATTTTTGTACCTCTTTACACTTCACATTGTTAGATGGTTTGAAAATAATTTGAGAAAATTAACATTTTTCAATATCCTTCAATATTTCATGATCATTAATTTTTTATATCCATAAATATTTGAACTTTTTTTATCATCATCATAGAGATTCTAGAATGATCCATTTATTGTTTAACGATCTTCCACATTGTTCTCCTTCTAGGGGTGTCAATATAATGAGTAGTCATAATCATTAATAACCATAGACCATTGAATCAATATGTATTTAAAAAGTTTGCGATTTATATATATGTCACACCTTTCACCATAAAATAAAGACTCCACATCGTTAATTCAAAAACTACTAAAATTACCTCTATATAATGAGTCAGATATTTTTTCTTATAAATCATCAATTTCTTAGAGTTATAAACTACATCTATATCATTATTCATGAGGTTTAACCTCAGTCACAATTTTTATAAATCAATATAAATAAAAAAACCCTTATCCACTATATGGAAGTCTAATAAATGGTTTTCTAACTAGACTTATCATAAGTTCCTAAAACCATTATTCATATTTATCCAATAGAACTGGGATCCCATCCATTATACCTTGGTTTATATATTCATTGGTTGTGAGAAATTCTTTATAAAAAGGTGAAAATATCAATCCAAACCAAGAAAACTATAGATCTGTGTCATAGTGGTTGGTCTAGGACAATTTTTAATAAATTTTATTATTTGAAGGGTCCATTGATATACCCTCCCAAAAAATTATATTACTCATTAATGAAAAATTACAAAGCCTAAATTTACACATAGTAATTTATTCACAAATATATAGTTTCATTTAGTTCTTTAGCACAATTTTCAAATGACATTCATGCTCTTACTCTCTATTTTAATAAATACAAATATCATTTATAATGACATTAAAAAAATGATCAAGGTAATATCTAAAGAATCTACCCATTGAATTCATGAATATAGAGGACAAATTAGTAGGACCATATGGTATCAATATAAATTCATAGTGTCTATACCTTTTATGAAATGTTGTCTTATGAATATCCTCATTCTAGAACATCAATGGATGATATCCACAAAAAAATTTATTATAATAAAATTATTGATATATGCCCAGTTGACAAAACAAGTAATCAATAAAAGGTCGAGGATAATTTTTTTATAGTCATATTTTTCAAATCTCAGTAGTTAATGTATAGTCATGTTGATCAATCTTTCTTCCAAAAAATAGAATAGGCGCATCCCTAGGTGATCCAAATGGATGAATAAACCCCTTATCAGGAAGCATCTAGAGTTTCTTTCTAAATTATAATAACACAATTGAAGAAATTATATATGGTGTCTTGGAAATATGTTTAGCAACATGTGTGAAATATATCTAAAACTCGAGTTCTTGATTTGGTGGATTACCAAGAAACACTTCCGAAAATAAATGAAAGATCTATAAAAACGAAATATATCATTATTACACCCCAATGTTTTTAAAAACAATTGATATGAATCAAATAATGAGACTCTTTGAAACAACAATTTATTTTAATGAGATAGTTATAAACTATCCTTTAAACATAAATTTTCCACTTCTACGATTTTAATTTCAAAAAATGGTTATCTACGGTTGTTATAGGTATGTTATTTGATGTCTGGTAGAACAAAAATGTTTTTAGTGAATAATAACAAACCATTATGAATATTAATATGAATATATTGAATAGTAAATATTATTATTATTTTATTTTCTTAAGGTTATATGATAATGAGATCTTCATGAATTTTTCATGGTGATATAAAATGAGTTATAACGTTAAAATTGTTATTTTCTGAATAAAAAATTATTTTATATAAAAATTAAATTAATCATATGTAGAAATATATTTTTAGAATATGGAGTTTATTTTTTAATTCTAAAAATCAAAAAATCAATTGGGTGTTTTCTATGATTTTTCTAAGATAGTTGAATTTTCAGTGAATATTAAAAAAAACAGTTTTATGTTTTTGGATGTTTAACGATATCATATTGATGCAATATTTATAGTCGACTCTTTGAGATTGAAATATGACATTAGGTGTCCCATTTGGATAATTCCGTGGTAAAAAACAATGTTCATGCTCATGGATTGGTAAATTCTAATAATTAGGTGTCTTTTAAAATTAATTATGATCTCCCCCACTTTCACTATAAATACCACCCTCACCCCCTCTTCCTATCACACCTCTTAAGATTTGTACATTGTAAAAGTTATACCCTATAATTTTTTACAGGAAGTTACCCATATCCAATACCTTCTAGTCTCACCAATTTTCCAGAACCAATGGGCTTGAGAAGGATCTCAAGCAAAAAAAGATCTAGAGGTCGGAGTCCTCTTTCATTTTCTTATGTTTTCTTTTCAGTCCCTTTTATTTTCCCATAATAACAATCCACCCCATATAAAAAAGGTATGAAAGCTCTGTATTATTATTTATTATGGAATTTATCATATTTATGGAAAAATTCATCATCATTATTCCTATCATATTCCTCTTATTTTAAAAATAAAAACACCATCCATGATGTGCCAATTTAAAAAAATACTAGATGATGTATTTCAAATTTCCATTACATGATTTAAAACTGGTTATAAAACCATTTTAATGGTTTAAATAGATTTTATAATGAAATATATATCATATTTCATGTTTTGATGTTAACATATATACATAATGTTATGTTATATAATGAAACTAGTTCGAGATTATCAAAGAACCGCCATGATGATCTAAACGTGTGTCACTAATGATTTATCTAATGACTCATCCTCAAACCATATAACCGAAATATATTATAACATAATTTAATATTTTTGAAACAAATGAATACCATATCAATATATTTTTATAACTTCATTTCCAAATTACAAGGAAATCAAATACAAATCCGCCATGGAAATCCGGTAAAGAACGCACCTGAAACAATGTAAGGAACAATATAATAACAATTAAAGGGTGAAATAATGTTAAGAAATGATCATATAAGGTGTTATAAACATGAATATGTTTCTTTAAAATATTAATAAAACTCTTTTAACCATTATATAGGAGGTTTAAACACATTCTAAGTAAGACAATCCTAAGGTAAGGGAATTTATAACCCAATTTCAATTCTTAGGGTTAACCTTCTACTTCATTAATTATTTGGTGTGAAAATTGATTGTGTGGTTTTTTTATATTATGTTTAATTTTGTAAATTTACAGAATATATACTTATTCCATCCACTCTATTAAGTACTAATTCAATTATGTGATATTTGTATGGGAGTTTTCTTTTAAAATCATCTTTTAAAATTTTGTTTTACAGAATTCAAAAGAAATGTTTTTATGAAATTATTAATGTTGTATGATTATGTCATCATTCTTGGGTACTTTTTATGATTAATTTTGAGAACTATATCTCCCTCCAATTCATTGGGTATGTGAATTTTTGAGGTTGGTGGTATGGTTACTCCACGTGTAACAATGACAATTACACAAAAAGGTAGTTGTGAGGGTGACATTATATGGTAACCATGAGGGTTACAAATAAAAAGGTAGTCGAGAGGTTTACAATATTATGTAAGTAATTCCCCAAGATAAATTAATGGTTCAAAACATTTTTTTGGTAATCTTGTTGAAATCTCATGTTTCAAAAAGTATGTATATATGGGTGTCAAGTATGCCTTTTTTAAATTGATTTCATACGTTTACAAGTATTCATGGGATAATGTTTTCTTCCCTTCTCTTTATATCCCATATTGTGATTTTTGTGTTCATACTACGATTTTAAATGATTTTCATAGGTTATACGGATGTGTAAGAGAAAGAAGGATGTGAAGTTAAATGTTATGAATATTTTTCAAAGAAATCATGTTGTTGTTTTGTGTTTAAAATTTTATGTTTTGGGAATATTGGATACTGTTTTAATGGTACAAACATTTAATGATTTTGGATTGATATGTATGAGTTATGTCTTAAAATTCCATAACTCAAAATTGAAAAGATCATTAGGAATGTAAATAAGTGAAATCTAGTTTAATAGAAATGAATATGTAATGTTTAATGTCAGGACCTTATAGTTGTTATCATAACACTGTTTATATAACATTAAAAATGAGTGTGATGAGGATAGAATAAAATAAATTATATTTAGATCATTTTTATGTTTAAATTTTATATTATTTAATGAATACCATGTTTCTTTATCTAAGATATGTCTGTTCAGAATGGTTTTCTACATAAGAAATAGGGAAACTAAATTCGGAAGTAACCGAGAGGCTGATATCTTTTTGAATCTGCAACCGAGAACAGTAGGAATTTGAACTAAGGAGTTTGTAATGGTAATAGATCAGATGACATAGGGAAAAAATTGGCTGTGGAATCCATTCAAGATGAAAACTAGAGCAACAACAAAGAAACATGAAGATAGTGGAAAATTTTATGAGGCAACACCCCAAACATTTAGTGGATCTTCAGACCCTATAATAGTTGAAGGATATATTAAATCCCCTGATGAGATATTCAATGTAATTAAATGTTCATATAATCAAAAGGTAATTCTATCCATTTATCATTTTGAAGGTGATGCTGATCAGTGGTTTTCAATGTCCAGGAATATCAAGGATTAAGAGGAGATTTATTCCTTAGAGTGGGATTAATTTAAAAGGCTTTTCCTTGAAAAATATTTTCCAAAGGTGGTTCGACATAGGATGGAGAAGAAATTCATTGAAATGAGTAAAAATTAATAATATTAAATGGTTATGTATGAATCAAACTTCACTGTACTGACAAGATACAATCCAAATCTCATTCTGGATCATGATAGAAAAATAAAGCATTTTTACTCCAGATTGAAGCTAAGATATCAAAGGGAATTGGATTATTGAGAGTTCAAAAGTTATGAAAATGTATTGTGATGTTCTAATACAGTAGAAATAGATTTTTCTTAATGATCACATGAAATTTGAGATCAAATAGAATACTATGTCCATATGGAAAGATAAGAACAAGAATCAATCCAATAAATCCGATGGTAAAAATTTTCAGTTTCTAGTCTGTGAAAAGTGTGGTAAAAAGAACAATATGAAATACCATACAAAAATAGGGATGTGTTTCTGATGTGGTGTGTTTGGAAATGTTGCCTTAGATTGTAATGAAAATGATCCAAAGATAAATCTTGATAACATAACTGTAAAGCGTTTCAAATGTGGTGAGATGGGTTATTATGCAAATTCCTTCCCAAAGAAAGATCTGAATGATAGGAAGTTGGTGAACTATAAATAGAAATGTGTAGTGATATCATTTTAAATTATGTCAGAAGATGTTGGTACATAGAATGAAGTGGTATCAGGTACATTGTTTACTCAGATTTTTCAAATGTGGTGTTTGATATAGGGTAAATACATTCCATTATTTCTGAGAAAGTTTTTGGTAAATTTGAAATATCGCCTCAAAAAATGAGAGCAAAACTGATTGTTAAAACATAAGGGGGAAATGATAAAACAAAAAGTAATTTTATGAATAATTATATTATTATCCATTGAAAGACATTACTTGTAATCCTTTTTTCTCCATAGGAGTGTTTCATTTCATTTTGGGTATGGATTGGAATTATGTTTATCATGCTAAGATAGATTGTAGATCTGAAGAAGTTTTTTTTTCAGAAAGTGTTTCAGTTTTTATAAAAGAATGAACCCATATAGTTTATAATATATTAGGAATCTGATAAACATTTGAAAGATGGAAATGAATGTTATTTTTCTCATATTGTTGAAAAAATGGGAATTATTTATATTAATGATTTTCTGGTGGTAAATGAATATCTTACTATTTTTAATGGTGTGTTACCCAATGTTATAACTGATTGGGAATTAAAATTCACCATTGACGTAATTACTGATTCTAATGTGATTTCAAAACATTCTTATTGAATGGATCAAATAGAACTTCTTGAATTGAAAAATCAGTTGCTAGAGTTTCTTGATAAAGGCTTCATTCATCCTTGCAATTCACCATGGGGCTCTCCTAATTTTTTTGTTAAAAATAACCAAGGTTATATGAGAAATTTCAATGATAATAGAGCCTTTAATAACATCACTATTAATAATAATAATAATTTTCCTCATATATCTGATTTGTTTGGTCTGCACTAGGGAGCATAGTTTTTTTCGAAGGTCGACTTGAGGTCGGGGTAACGTCAGTTGGATGTAAAAGAAGCATACATCCTAAATACCGAGTTCTATAAACGATATGGGAATTATGAATTTGTTCTTATTCCATTTGGGATAACTAATGAACCTATTGTATTAATGGATCTTTTGAATAGTATATTTCCTGAGTTATTCGAAATGTTTTTAGTTGTGTTTATTGATGACATTCTGGTATTTTTTAAAAGAAACGAGAAGCATGACAAATATCTAAGGGTTGTTTTGAAAACCCTAAAAGAAAAAAAAAATATTTAGATAGAATGAATTTTGGTTGCAACATATTTATCATCTTGAGCATATATAAAATAAGGATGGAATAATAGATGATCTTTCCAAAACAAAAGTGTTTGTTGAATGGACAATACCTACAAATGTTACAGAGATTAATAGTTTTCTTGTACTAGCATGTTATATCCAATGGTTTGTTATAACTATTTCATGGTTATCCAGACCCCTAACTAGGATAACAAAAAATGTGGATAATGTTTTTTGGATATACAAATGTGATGTTTGTTTTCTGTAACTGAAGAAGAAATTGGTGAATGGTCCAATTTTGGAATGGAATTCCAGGAATGGTATGTTTTTCATCTGCAATGGTGCTTAATTTATGGGTAATGGTTTTGTTTTAGTGTATAATGATCAGGTGATCTCTTATGCCTCTTGACAACTATAACCTCATGAGTAAAGTTATCACACACATGATTTGGAATTAATAGCAATGATATTTTTCTTTGAAAATTTGGAGACATCATTTACATAGATCCAAATGTGAAATATATAATATCCATAAAAGTCAAAATTATATATTCACTCAGAAGGAGCTAAACACGAGGCCAAAAATATGGCTTTAGTTAATAAAGGATTTGGATTTCATGATCAATTACTATTCCGGAATTGAAAACAAAATGGAAGATTCCTTGAGTCAATTTTTTTTGCATCATTAACCATGTTACATTTGGGACATGACCCTTTGATTAATGATTTGATGAATTTTGGATTATAAGTCATTTCTGTAAGAAATTCCACTGTTTTTTTTTCATGTTTTAGTGCATTCATATTTTTTAGATAGAATTAAAAAAGCACAAAATGTAGAAAGGGATCTATAGAAAATTGTAGAATTGGTAAAAATTAATAATGTTTTGTAATTTAACATTGATAAAGATTCTATTTTGAGATTTTTAAGAAGATTTTCTATTACTTGTGATTCTTAGATGATGAAAGATTTGTCGTGTGAAGATTATAGTTATCCACTTTCAGGTCATCCTAACAGCACAAATATGTATGGAGACCTTTGGGAGTATTATTGGGGGGATGTAATGAAAATATATATTACCGATTTTATTGTGAAATGCATGAAATTTCAATAGGTTAAAGAAGAGTGATAGTTAATAAAGAGGGGTTTTTATCTTATACCGCTGCCAAAATGGAAATAAGAAAATATATCCATGGACATCGTTGTGGGACAACCAAATACCTATCGAGGTAGTAATGCAATCAAGGTTATTGTTGACCGACTGACAGGATCTTCTCATTTCTTTCCTACTCTATGAACTATGTATTTGGATAAGCCTCCTTTATTATACCTAAAATATATTTTCATGTTATAGATATTTCCTCTTTCCATTTTCTCTGATCGTGATCCTTGGTTCACTTTTAACTATTGTAAATGCCTTCAAAATTCATTGGGACAAAAATTAAATTTCAATAAATATTTTCATTCTAAATCAAATGGGAAGTCAAAACAAATGATTCAGACTTTGGAGGATATTCATTGAGATTTTTCAATGGATTACCAGGGAATTTGGGATAGATATTTTTCTTTATTTGAATTTTCTAAAAATAACAATTTTTATTCAAGTATAAAGATGGATCCCTTTGAGGAATTATATGGGAAACAATGTTGAACTCTAGCATTTTGGGATGAAGTCGAAGAAAGGAATTTGATGGGACAAAACAGAGGAAGTGACTGAGAAAGTGAAGAAGATATATCAACACATGAGGATAACATAGAGGAGACATAAAAGTTATGAAGATAACAAGAGGAAAGAAAATTCTTTCATGGTAGGTAATCATGAAATTCATATAATCTCATCATGAAAAATTGTTGTGCGTTTTTGTAAGAAAGGGAAGATACATCCACGGTTCATTTGAACTTATGAAATCATGGAGAAATGTCGACGGTACATAATTATTTTCATGTTTCAATTTTGAGAAAGTATGTTCTAGATTCATCTCATGTTTTGTGCCCAGATGAAGTTCAGCTAAAAGAGAACCTTTCATATAAAGAGAAACCGATTCAGTTTCATAATTAATCTAAACATGTATTTCAAAATAAGGTAATCCACTAGGTATAGGTTTAGTGGAGAAACCACATGGATGAAGAAGAAACATGTAAATTTAAAAATTTTATGAAGGAAAGGTACCCTCTCTTATTTAATAATTAAGTAAGATTGCGAGGACACAATATTCTGAAAGGTTTAGAGAATTTAACACCTAATGGTTTAAAAAAATGATATGAATGAAGCATTGAGACTCTATAAAACAACACTTTCTATGGATATAGTTAAAAAATATCCTTTAGACATAATTTTTCCTCTTCTGTGAATTGAATTTTGAAAAATGGTTATTTGCGGTTGGGATCTGTATGCTATTGGTAGTCTGGTAGAACCAACTTATTTTTTTGTGAACAGTAACATTCCCTTATGAATAGTAACATGAACATTATTAATTGTATATCATATTTTTTTTCTTACTGTTATAAGATAATGAGATATTGATGACATTTTCAAGGTGATATAACATAAGTTATAGTTTTAAAATTGTTATTTTTTTGAATAAAATATGATTTTTTTTAAAAAAATTAATTAATAATATTTAGAAAATTATCATAAAAAAATGGAGTTTATTTTCGAATTTGACATGTTAAAAAAAATTTAGGGTGTTTTTTTAGATTTTTTTGAGATAGTTGAATTTTAGGTGATTAGTAAATTATACTGTTTTATGTTTTCGGGTGTTTAATGACAGCATAATGATGTAATAATGATGTAACATTTATGGTAGACTATTGGGGATTAAAATTTGATATTAGGTGTCCCATGTTGCCAATACAATGGGAAGACCCATGGGGAATCCAATGGTTTTTCAAATACCTCAAATGAGGTGTCATTTGAAATTAATTAAAAGCTCCCCCACATTCACTATAAATACCACCCCCACACCACTCTTCCAATCACACCTCCTAAGATTTTTTCATTGTCTAATATCTACCCAATGATCTTACCAAGGCTCTTACCCATGTCCAAGACCTTCTAGTCTCACCGAAAGGACATAAACAAAGTCATTAAGGAGGAACTAAAGGAGAAGAGATCAAGAGGTAAGAATCCTCTTTCATTTTCTTATGTTTTCTTTTAAATTAATTTTCATTTATTATAATACTTTCCCCTACACTTATACAAGAGGTAATAAATATACCAAGTCTTATATATTCTATATTTTATCATTTTTATGGAAGAAATTCATCATCATTCTTCCCCTCCTGTTCCTTTTATTCTAAAAATAAAAACACCGTCTGTGATGTGTTGATTTACCAAAATCCGGGATGATGTGTTTTCAATTTCCATTAAATCCATAAAAACTAGTGATGAAACCATTTTAATGGTAGAAAAAGATTTTAATGTGTACGATAAATCCCCTTTCATGTTCTGGAGTTCACATGTATGCATAATATTACGATATATAATGAAACTAGATCTTTATTGTCAAAGAACCACCTAAAGGATCTAAACAGAGATCACTAATGAACTATATAATGATTAATCATCATACCATATAACAAAGTAATTTATGGAATAATTTAATATTATAGAAACATACGAATACCATTTCATTCTACTTTTGTAATTTTATTTCCATTTGACAAGGAAATCAAATACAAACTGACCAGAGAAATAATGTAAAGAACGCACCCGAAACAATGAATGGAACATAATAATAATAATTAATGGGTAAAATGAGGTTATGAAATCATAAAATTAGGTCTTATAAACATTAATTTGTTTTTATAAGAAATTAATAACACTCTTTTAGTAATTATATAGGTGTTTTAAACATGTATTACGTAAGAAAATCCTGTGGTAAGGGAATTCCAAACCCAATTTCAATTCTTTGGCTTATACTTTTACTTCATTAATTATGTGGTATTAAATTTGTTTGTGTGATTAATTTTATTAATATTATTTATAATAATGTTTATTTATATATATATACATATTAAATCAACTCTATTATGTCTCAGTTCAAATATAAGATATTTTTAGGGGACTTTTCTTTTAAAATTATATTTTAAAATTATGTTTTACAAAATTCAAAAGTTATGTTTTTTTAAATTATTCATGTTGTATGATTATGTTCTTGTTAATTGGAAGTTTTATAATGAATTTTGGGACCTATATCTCTCCCTAATGCATTGTCTATGTGTAGTTTTGAGGACGACCACAAGTTTACTGCAAGAGTAAATGTGATGGCTACACAATAATGTAGTTGAGAGGGTCACATTGTAAGGTAGTTGTGGGGGTTCCAAATAATAAGTTTTCTAAGAGTGTAACAAGATTATGTAATTAATTACCCATGATACCTTTATGGTTCTATTTATGTTCATTATGTTTTTTGGGAATCATGTTGAAATCTCAAGATTGACAAAGTAAATATATGTGTGTGTCCAGTATGCCTTTATAAAATTGATTTCATAAGTTTGAAAGTATTCATGGACTAATGTTTTAATTACTTTTTTTTAAATCCCTTACTGTTACTTTTATGATCATCCCATGTTTTTGAAATACATTTATTGGTCATAAGAATTTTTAAGAGAACAGATGAATTGAAGTTAAATGGTATGAATATTTGTCATAGAAATCGTGCTATTGTTTTTGGTTTAAAATTTTATATTTTGGAAGAAATTGATATTGTTTTAAAGGTACCCACATTTTATGCTTGTGGGTTGTTATACATTAATTATGTTATAATACTCTTAAACTATAAACCGAAAAGTTATTTGGGAATCTAAAAAAGTAAAATCCATTTGAAAAAACTAGAATATGTAATGTTTATGGATTTTACCATGTAGTTGGTTTTAGAGCATGGTTTAGATAACATTAAGAGTTTATATGATGTTGAAATAATAGCATAAATAATTCTTACCTTATGTTTATGTTTAAATTTTATATAATTTCAACGTTACCATGTTACTTCACCTAACATATGTATGTTCATTATGGTTTCCCACCGAAGAAACAGGGAAGCTAAAGTTGGATTGAACCGAGAGGCTAATATCTTTCTGAATTTTCAACAAGGAATGGTGGTCTTTAGAAATAAGACATTCTTAAGGGTAATAGTTTATCTGACATAGGAAATAAATTGAGGTGGCATCTATTCTAGAGAAAAACCATATCTACCACAAAGAACATGAAAATAGTGAAACATTTTATTAGGAAACACCCTCCTTTCAGTAGATCTGCTGACCGTATAGTGGCCGAAGGATGGATTAAATCCATTTAAATGATATTCAATGTTATGGGATGTTCATATAATCAAAAGTTATGTCTTTTGATTTATTTTTCTGAAAATGAAGTTGATCAGTAGTGGAGAATTGTCATGAATAAGAGGGATAAAGTGGGGATTTATGCCTTTTAGGTGGATAAATTTAAAAGTCATTTATGGAATTTTGTTTCCAAGGGTTGTTCCACATAGGATGGAGAATAAATTCCATGAATTGGGGAAAAAGTAAGAATATTTATTGGCCCTATATGAAGAAAATTTCCCCCGAATGGAAAGCTATGCTTCATCACATATTTGGTATATTCAATGACAAATAAACCATTTTTACTTATGATTTAAGCCAAGATATATAATGGAATTGGATTCATGAGAGATTAAATGTTATGAGAAACATGTCTGATGTGCTTAGAGGTTAGAAATGGAGTTGGATGATGATCATGGGTACTATGATAATAGAGAGAAGAAGAGGTCCAAATGGAATGTGATGGGTAAGAATAAATCAAAGAAATATGATGGTAAGAGTGTTCAGCTTACAATTTTTTATTAAATGTGGTAAAAAGCACCTTGGGGGATGCTTTAGAATATTTTAGAAGTGTTTTCATTGTGGTAAGTTTAGACATATGACCCATGATTGTAATTAAAATGATCCGAATATAATCCAAAATAGAAAACTCTAAAGTGTTTAAAATGTGGTGAGATGGGTTATTACAAAAATGCCTACCCAAAGAAATACATGAAGGATTGGAAGTAGAAAGACAATAACCAGAAAGGTGTAGTGAAATCCGTTGAAACAATGTTATTAGATATTGGCCCACTCAATTATGTGGTATTAGGTATATTTTTTTTTACTCAGATTTTTCTATAAGGAATTATTTTATACAGGGTCAGCACATTCCTTCATTTCATATAAATTTTCTAGTAACTTTGAATTATTGCCTCAACAATTGAGACCAGAACTTATCCTTTAAACACAAATGGGAAATGTTTCAACCAAAATAAATTTTATGAATCTTCCTATTATTATATGTGGAATGACATTATCTACAAACCCTGTTGTTTTGTCCATATTAGAGTTTGATGTCATTCTAATAATGGATTGGATTTGTATATATCACGATAATATTTATTATAGTGCTAAAGAAGTTGTTTTTTCTGAATTTGTTATAGTAAGTATTCAAGAATAATCCCATACAATTGATAACATATCATAATGGTGAGAAACTTTTCAAATATGGAAATGAATTTTGATATTATCATATTGTTGAATGAAAGGGGAATATTTAGATTGATGATGTACTTGTGGTAAATTAATATCGTTACGTTATTCCAAAAGATTTTCCTAGACTTATACACGATCAAGAAGTTCAATTCGCAATTAACTTAGTTCTTGATGTTACGCCAATTTTAAAACCCCCTTATCAAATGGCTCAAATTGAACTTCTTGAATTGAAAAATCAGTTGCAAGAGATCCCTTTCAGGGCTTCATTCATCATGTCACTTCTACATGGGGTGTTCTTATTTTGTTCTTTAAAAATTATGAAGGTTCCATGAGAATGGCCATTCAGTATAGATCCTTGAATAACATCATAATTAAAAAAATCATTTCCCTCATTTCAATGACATGTTTGACAATCTCCAGAGGGTATAGTATTTGTCAAGGGTTGAACTAGGGATTGGGTACCATTAGTTGAATGTAATGGAAGAAGACATCCTGAAGACTGCGTTTCATACTAGATTTGGGAATTATTAATATATTGTTATGTTTTTTGGGATAACTAGAGAATATTATGTATTCATGGATCATATGAACTGAATATTTTAAGAGTTATTCGATAAGTTTGTATTTTTTATATTTATGAAATTATTGTATTTTCTAAAATTAAATACGAGCATAAAAAATATATAAGGGTTGTTTTGAAAACCATAAATGAAATTAAACTATATGAAAATTTTGTAAATGATAATTTTTGTTTTAATATATTTCATTTCATAGGAATATTGAAAATATGGATGGAATATTAGTTGTTCTTGTGAAAGAAAAAGTTGTTGATGAATGGCCAAGAACTACAAATGTTATAGATATTCGTAGTTTTCTTGGACTGGCAGGTTATTACGAATGGTTTGTTAAAATAATTGAACAGTTATCTATCCTGCTAACTAATTTAAAAAATGGTTTTAAATTTCATTAGACATAAGAATGTGGTGTATATTTATAGGAACTGAAGAAGAGATTGGTGAATTCTTGAGTTTTGGCCCATACCTTCCAAAAACGATAAGTTTATCATCTACAGTGATGCTTCATTGAAGGGACATGGTTGTGTTCTGATGTAAAATGATAATGTAATTACTTATGCTTCAAGACAACTACAACCTCATGAGTTACATTTTACCACACATGATTTCAAGTTAGAAGCTCTGATTTTTTTCATTCAACATTTGGAGACATAATTTATACGAAGCAAAAATTTAAACATATGCTGACCATAAATGTATGAAATATATATTCACTCAAAAGGAAGTATACATGAGGCAATGAATATATATTGAATTATTAAAGGATTATGATTTCGCGATCAATTACCACCCGGGAAAAGAAATTAAATTGGTGGATGCCTTAAGTCGAAAACATCTTACATAATTTACAATGATATGTTTGGAACATGACCCCTTCATTAATGATTTGATGAAATTTTGATTGGAAGTCATTTGTGCTGGAACTTCATATGTTCTATTTCAGGTTTTAGTGTAGCCATGTTTGTCATATAGAAAATAATCAAGAACATAAGGTAGATGTGGATCTACAGAAAAAGGTTGAATTGGATAAAATTGGAAATTCACCAAAATTCAGCATTGATAAAGAATTTTTTTGAGATTTCGAAGAATTTTGTCTGTTCCTTGTTATTTTTAGATGAAGATAGAGTTCTAGTGTAATGATCATAGTTATATATTTTCAGTTAATCTTTGAAGCACAACGATGTATAGATTCCTTTGAGATTATTACTGGTGGGATAGAATGAAAAGAGATATTGCTGATTTTAATATGAAATTCTTGACATGAAAATAGGTTAAAGAAGTGAGGTAATTACTGAAGGGGATGTTTCAACAGTTATAAGTGTCGGAGTAGAAAGGGGAAAGTATATCCACATACTTCATTGTAAGAATACTAAATATTTCTCGAGGTAACAATGACATATGGTATATTAGTGAACAACAGACTAAATCTACTAATTTCTTTCATATTTGAGATATTATGTCTTCGGATATTCATTCTTGAATGTAGCTCGAAGATATTATCTGGTTACATGGATTTACTCTTTCCATTGTATCTTCTCATGATCCATGGTTCACTTTTAACTTTTGGAAAGTCCTTTATAAGTTGTTGGGAATAGAATTACATTTCAATGTAGATCTTCGTCATCAATCATATGAGTTGTCAGAATGGAAAATTCAAAATTTAGAGGATATACATCGATCTTGTTCAATGTATATCCAAGGAAGTTATGATCATCGTATTTCTTTAGTTGAATTTTCATATAATAACAGTTTTCCTTGAATTATATATATGGAACCTTTTGAGGAATTATATGGGAAGTGGTGTCGAGCACCATCATTTTGGGATGAATTCAGAGAAAGGAAGTTTATGAGGCTAAAATTAGAAGAGGAAATGGCTGAGAAATTAATGAAGTTCCAACTACACGGGAGGACAACACAGAGCAGGAAGAAAAGTTTTGCAGATAATAGGAGGACAGACATTTCAGTCGAGGTAGGTAATCATGTTTTTCTTATAATCTCACCATGGAAAGGTGTTATGTGTTTTGGTATGAAAGGGATGGGGATCCTGTGGATTATTGGACCATATAAAATCTTGGATAAATCTGGATTAGTTTCCCACTATGTATCTTTTCCTATGATTTTATCTCATGTACACAATGTGTTTCATGTTTCGATGCTGATATAGTATGTGCCATATTTTTCACATGTTTTGAGGTGAGAAGTGGTTCAACTAGAAGAGAACCTATCTTATGAAGATAAACCTATTTATATTTTTGAACGCAGGTAACATTTGTTGTGGAATAAGTTATTCCACAATGAAATGGTTTTGTGGAGAAACCACATGGTTGAAAAAGAAAAACGGGAATCTAAGAATTCTATGAGGGAAAGGTACCCTCACTTGTATAATAAGTAAATAAAATTGTGAGGATGAACTTTTTAGAAGGTAGAGAGAATGTAACAACCTATGGTTAAAAAAATAATCAAAATGTAAGAAATACTAAAACACTATAAACTAATGCTTTTTAAAGAAGATAGTCATAAAAAAGACATTAAACATAAATTATCCTCTTCAATGATTTTAATTTCAAAAAATGGTCATATACCATTGTGATTGATATGTTATTTGGAGTCTGCTTGAACCAACTTTTTTGGTGGGTAGAAACATACCCTTACGAATATTAATATGACCCTTATGAATAGTAAATCACATTATTATTTTATTTTCTTAAGGATGTATGATAATGAGATCTTGATGATTTTTTCAAGGTGATAGAAAATGAGTTATAGTTTTAAAATAATTATTTTTTTAATAAATTATAAATTTATTTAAAAATTAATTTAATCATATTTATAAATTTATATTAAAAAAACAGGGTTTATTTTTTAATTCTAAATATCAAAAAATTATTAGGGTTTTTTGGGGTTTTTCTGAGATAGTTGAATTTTTGGTGAATAGTAAAAAAATACAGTTTTATATTTTAGGGTGTTTAATGACATAATAATGATGTAATATTTATGGTTGAGTCTTGGGGATTAAAATATGATATGAGCTGTCCAATGTGGAAAATAGCATGGAAAAAACCCATGTGTGTGCTCATGGTTTTTCAAATACCATTAATGGGGTGTCCTTTGAAATTAGTTAAAAACTCCCCCAATTTATCTATAAATACCACCCACACCCCTCTTCCTACCACACCTCTAATGCTTTTTAAATTGCCCATGCTTTACCCAATACTATTCCCAAGGATCTTCTAAACATCCAAGACCCTCTGGTATAACAAAAATTCCAAAACCATAGGCATTCAAGAGGATCCTAAGGAGAAGAGATCAGGTGGTAAGAATCCAATTTCATTTTCTTATGTTTTCTTTACAATTCATATTCATTTCATATTCTTCCTTACCCTCTGCGTATCCAAGGGTAATGAAAGCTCCGTAATATTATATATTCAGGATGATAGCATGTTTAGGGAAAAATTTCAGCATATTTCTTCCTCTCATATTCCTCTCATTCTGAAAATAAAAATACAGTCTGTGATTTTCCAATTTACCAAAAGCATGGACGATGAGTTTTTAATTTTCAATTATATCCATCAAAACTGGTTATAAAACAATTTTAATAGTCTAAATAGATTTTAATGTGTATGATATATCATCATTCATGTTTTTTAGTTAACATATATACATAATATTATATTATATAATGAAATCAGTTTTTGATTATCAAAGAACATCATAAAATGATCTAAACAGATATCACTAAAGATTTATGTAATGATTCATCTTCTTTATATATAACCAAAATAATATTAAGAAACATTTAATATTGTGGAAAATATTAATACCATTTAATTCCTCTTCTTGAATTTCTTTTCCATATTATACAGAAATCAAATACAAACCGTCCATGGAAATAATGTAAAGAACGCACCCAAAATCATGGAAGAACAAAATTTTAATAATTTAAGGGTAAAATGATGTCATGAAATGATCATATAAGTTGTTATAAACATGAATATGTTTCATTAATATATTAATAATACTCTTTTAAACATTATACTGGATGTTTAGACATGTTTTATGAAATAAAATTGTGAGGTAAGGGAATTCATAACCAAATTTCCATTCATTGGGTTAACCTTCTACTTCATTAATTATATGGTCTTAAAAATGTTTGTTTAATGTATTTTTTGTATATTATTTTGAATTTTCTGTATTTACGGTGTATATAAATATTCCATCAACTTTGTTACATCTCACATCAATTATATGATATTTGTAAGGGGATTTTCTTTTAATATCCTTTTTTAAAAATTATATTTTATGAAATTTAAAAGTAATGTTTTTATGCAATTATTCATGTTGTATGATTATGTTCTTGATCTTTGGAATTGTTTATGATGATGGGTTGGAACTATATCATCCTACAATTAATTGGGTATGTGTATATTGTAGGTCGTCTATACGGTTAGTCCATGTGTAACTGCAATGGTTACATGATAAGGTAGTTATGAGGGTAACAATGTATGGTATCCATAAGTGTTAAAAATTATAAGGTAGCCTAGAGGGTTACAATATTATGTAAGTGATGTCTGAAGATACCATTAGTTTTTATTTATATTCATTATATTTTTTGGGAATATCTTAGAAATATCATGTTTCCAAAAGTATGTATATGTGGGCATCAAGTATGTCATTTTGAAATTGATTTCACAATTTTATATGTATTTATGGACAAATGTTTTCTTTACCTCTTTTTATATCACTTACTGTGCTTTCTGTGATCATCACATTTTTTATCCTATTTTCAATGGTTATAAGGATTTTTAATAGTAAGAAGGAAGTCATGTAAAATGTTATGAAGATTTTTCAAATAAATCATACTATTGTATTGTGTTTAAAAGTTAATTTTTGGAAAGAAATGGGTATTGTTTCTATGGTACGCACTTTTTATGCTTGTGGGTTAATATGCATGAATGATATCCTATCATTCTAAAAATTTAAACTTGAAAGACCTTTGGGAATGTAAATATGTGAAATCTTGTTAAAAAAACTATACTATATAATGATTAAGGTCATAACATTATACTTATATGTTGATTTTATCACAAAAAATGAGTTAAATTCCATATTTTAGTAGGAATCATAAACAATATAATGGATTTAATTTTGATCAGAAGTTTATTATTTCGATCAAACTAATATGGGTTCATAGATTGGTTTAGAATATCAAGAATAACTTCCCTTTCATGTCAATTCACATGTGATTAATTTATATAAATCCAATCCATGCCCAAAATTACATCATATTTATCTAGAGGACTAATAATAATACTTTAATAATAAATCATATCCTCACAATCATCAAATGGTGAAGAATAATAGACATTAGATGAAATAACAGTACCATTAACAGGTATTAAAAATAACTTAACTTCAAATTTTGTACATAGTGATATGATACACTTAGAAGTTTTTTAGATATAAAATATTGGGTAGATAGGGAATCGAATAAGGCATTATAAATTCTATAGTGGATGGTATGTGTACCTTTCACCAAATATTTATGATTCCCCTCACCAAAAATACTGATTGTATAAGATTTAACTTTGTCTCTAGGAAAAATATGTTTTTTACAAAGATCATTTTTTAACCTTCTTATTAGTCACTATTTAAGATAATACTCATAATACTTTCATTTACAACATTGGATTGTGGTTGGTGTATTCTATAAATCATTCTCTATATTTGCATCAATAGATAACAAATTCCCATCACAATGGCATTATATTTTTTCACAACATTCCTTAAAACACATGAAACAGTTATTAATTTCATTTATGAAATTTCCTATATGTTATGTTGCACACATAAAGAATAAATTAATTCTAATATGATTCGCTCTTTGGTTTCTAAAATTTCCATTGAATTCCATTTAAATTTTATTATTAAAAGCATGATATTGATGGGTAATTACAATATTAATCTCCACCATGATAGTATATATAATTATTTATTTATATATACTAAAGTCTCTTAGGTATAAAACCATTTTAGGACATAGTTTTAATCCATTTAATAATTTATTAACTATACGTTAATTTTGGATGATAATACCACATGTGTACCTCACATGTCTTGTGAAACATTCTTTATAATTACCAATAAATTCATAATCCTTCCTCTATAACTCGAGGAATTATTTTTCAATTTTTTACAAATATTATGATAAATTTTATTATTGGAAGTAAACATTTAAAATCTTCCAACTCCATAGATTAAATTTCATCTTTTTATCTAATGTTCTTGATAATAATACACCATTGACCTTAATCGAATTTGAAATGAAAAAAATTGAATAACATTATAATGTTATGAATACTATTGATTGTAAAATATAATTTTAATGTTACTGATAAATTTATCATCAACTCGTTGATTAGTGGACCAATTAAAAGAAGGTGGACACTGCCTCATGAAGGAATAAATTGAATGTAGTTCCATAATTTTGTTGTTTAGAAGATCAATGTGATTCGTAATGTGATAAAGTTGTATGAGAATTGTAATATGTTTTTTCATTCCATATCCCAAATCATTATACTATTAAGGAGGAATATTAATCCATTTTATATCGCTTTCATCATTATCATGATTCCATAAATTTTATCAATTTAATAATACCAAAAATCATTTTATAAGAAATAGTATTCTTAGATATGAACCATGAAAAATAAAACATTAATGGAATTTATAAATCATGACACCTTATTCTACGTCAACTTAGGATTAACCTATGCCATTCATGGTCATTTCCAAAACATTAGGATTTTATCCTCTAAACAAATCTTCCCTATAAATCTTACTAATGTTTTCTCATCATAATTTCTTATGATTAACTAATTCTTACATTGATACTTACTATAATGAAAAATAGTTTTAATAAATATATATTATATATTAAAAAATTAATACTCATCAAATTAAATATAGATCCATTCAAGAATCATTTATGTGTATTATATTTGAAAATTATGAAACATAAAAAACTAGTTCATAAAATATATACATTTTCTACTACTTATTTATTCATAGGTAGAGAATTTCTTATAATAGTCACACCTAATATCTTAATTCATAATCTAGGGAATGAAACTATATGAAATGAGTGTAATAAGGTGATTATCAGGGGTATGAAAGGGATATATCAATGATCACAAAATCATAAAATAGAATAATGGTTTAACAACATGATCTTAGTGTATGGAAAATGTACCCTAAAAATAAAATATCATAATATTCAGTCATGGACTTAATCATGTCATTTAATAATACATTAATCATATTATAATCAAAGAACATTAATCATAAAATACTAACATATAAATAAGATATTTATTTGTGGAATAAAAATAAGTATATATAATAATTTTCCCTATAGTCAAGGCGCATTTATAATGCTATCATAGAGAAATGGGTTAATTCCCACAAACCATCTTAGTCTTCAAGGTTAACTCTCTTGACCATCATAGTGAATATATTCCCTTACATCACTAGTTTTACTCCACATTCTATTCATATTTATCTCATGAGATTTCAATATTTCCCCAATGAATTGGAGACAGAGATTTGTCCCATAAACCATCTAATGAAAATCATACATATATGTTTCAAAATATTATAATCCATTCAAAATATCATAACCCATGAAATGAAATGTGTTTCATTAACATTCTATCATAATATAACATATTCAAGGGGAACTGTTTTCCTAAACATCATGCCATCATGTTGATAATACATCTATAGAAATTATAAGGATGGTCTCCATGGGTGATATATATATTAAAGAATAAGTGATATCAAGTGTTTTTTGTCATTTATTAATATAAATACAATTAATATATCATTAAAACACTCTTTAGGATAATAAACATTATATTTTGAAGTCATATATAAAAAAATAGTGCAAATATCAAAGATAAAATATTATTTGAAAATAACACTGTAAAATTGTAATGGAATATTCAAATAAAAAAATAGTTATTATGGTACGAAAATTAATACATGTTTTATATGTGAAAATAATATCTATTCCATACTTTTGTTGGAAATGTCAAATAATACATCATTTTGAAAACTATAGTAATATTCCTATCAATTATATTTGTAAAAAGTAAAAAATGTGTATAAATTTTTATTATAAAATCATAAGAGAATATTCTTAACCTTATTTAAAACATTTTTATAAAACTTTGATGTCGAATAAGATGGGTTTTTGATCAAGGATAGAATGAATTTATTTTTCATTAAATCATATTTTATGTTTAATGAGTACATAAGGTGATAAAAATAAAATGAAAACATGTATTTTCATGAAATAACTATATGAGAAGAAATATCAAGTGTATCTTGAGAGTTTTATAATAATATTTCATCACTATAACCTAATAATAATAAATATTGAAAAATAATGAGATGGAAATAAGAAAGCCCTGACCGCTTTGGAAACTTCTGAATCATATTATTTATGAAAGAAAAACGCATATATCAATATTAATATAATATAATTTTCTATATGATAATAAGAAAATACATTATTGTGAAAATAATTTTAAATACATCACAAAAAATAATCATATGGTGTTTAATGAATGTGTCTCACAACAATAATAGTGGGATCCAAATCCCTTACCTCGAGTTATTTATGTTTCAAAATCTTTCTATACTCACGTATAATAAATAAAAATATATCATAATAGTATAAAAAAGTCATTTTATTATTTATAATATCATATATTATCTCTTTATAACAATTAAACAACCCCTTTTATCAATAATAATTTCATAAAATCATCATTTCTAGATGTTAATTATGTCATTTATTATAAGTAAATTAGTTTTATAGTTCCCATATTTGTATATTTATCTTTTTTAATAATATAATGAAAATTAATTAATATATATATATATATATATCACATATATTTATAACATATATATTTAGAGTCATCAATAAAATTAAGAGATAGAAAAATGAATTACATCATTCATGGAGATGGTAGACCGTATATATGGATGACCACTATTTTTATTTTTTTGATAGATGTAATGAAATAATGGTTAATATAAATTTATATTTATTAGATAATAACTATATGAAATATATAATATATATTCATCAAATTGTTTTTCATTACCATCAATGTAAAATAAAAAATGAAAACTTAATCACATAGCTTCATAGAGGTGGTAGTCTACATATACACATGCACAACGTTATTGTTTACTGAAGGACTTGATGGTAACTAGGATTATGTGGAATTATAATTTTAGAAGTATAATTATGTAATAAATATCATATATAATCCTTCAAACCATCATAATACCCATCCATGAAATATGTTGGTGAAAAATGAATTTTTTCACTATGTAAAGAATTTAAGCCGTCCGTACACATGAGCAATTCATTCACTTCACGTCTGATGGTAACATGGGTGTATAATGATTTTATCATAATCATAATACAATTTCATCATATTTTTTATTTTTATATTATTATTTTATGGTAAATTCTATATATTTAGGTGATGTAATGTATAGTAAAAAAACATATTGGGTATCGTGATTAAAACTTCTTTGAAGACAATCTTTTAGATATCCTATAAAGAGATCTTGCGTTGTTTAGTTAGGAAGAGAAAAAATCTATAATGTCTTTAGGGACGTTTGGAAGAGTAATTGGTAGATATTTTTCATTCCATAATGCTGAATGTGGTACAAATAAGTGAGGGAGGAGGTTCCATTTTATAATTGAGTAACAAATTATAATTTTAACAATGATAGAACTTTTTCAATATTAATGGGTTGTAATTGTTTACATATAAAGTAAAAATAATATCATAATTGGAAATTTATGAAATATTAATTCCTATAATATCTATGTTGTTTTTATTTATATTTCTTAGGATTTTTAAGTAATTTAATAATTTTTTATTTTGATAAAGTGTCACTGGTATCAATACCGACCCTATTTATTTAATTTAACATCAAATACATCAATAAAAGGTTGAATTTTAATATAATGCTTTCAGACCCCCAAAATATTTCCCATTAATTTATAAATTTTTTGGTTCACACTAACCCATTTAAATTATATCACTTTTAATACTTCTATTATCAATTATTATATTTTTTATTAAATAGAGAAATACTATAGCGACGTTGCATTTGATATTAATATCATTATAAAATTGAAAAAATTAAAAAGAAATTATATTATTATAAAAATTATTATGATCAAAATATTAACATTTATTTATTTTTAACATACTATTTTTACCATTATAGATATATAAGATATTTGAAAAACAATTAGGGTGACAGTTTGTAACTTCCTTTGATTTAAATATTATATAGGTAATATTTATTGAGTGGTATACATTAAACTATTAAATTTTTAATATTAAGGTAATAATGGTCACATTAAATGCATCGAATAAAAATTAGGATGAAAAAATTGGTTCTTATCAATTATATTTAATCTATATTAACAAGATTTACACTTTATCGAGGTGATACAATTTAACAGAACTACTATACATATTGGCCAAAAATAAAAGGGGCCTATTTACAATATTTTATCCTCAAGATACAAATTATATAATTATTTTACTGTGATTATTTCCTAATATATGTCTAAAATTGGTTTTAATATAAGTGCACAAAATGATACAAAAACACATTTTTTAAATAAAATACATTTTAACCATAAAATGGAATTTAATATTACACCATGCCTAAATTTTTTTTATTGAATGTTTAAAATATTGGGTAAAATAAATAATATATAAATACATTTTTTTAATTCATAAATAAATATTAATTTTATTTATTAATATGATTTTACATTGTGCAATTAAAATACAATTTTTTAGAAACAAATTTTTTTTCAAAATATTTATTATTTTTTATTATAATCATTAGATAAATAATTAATTCATTTTATAAAATTTTAGAACAGACATTTTTTGAAATTTATAAATTACTATTTATAACCACTAATTGAATCGATATCGGACAATGAACACATATTATTTTAGTAATGAAATGTGGTTCATCTAAACCCATTGTTGTGTTTGATGCAAGATTTCTAATAAATGAGATCATTTAAATAGACATAATTCATAAAAATATCATGTTGTTAATTCTTTGAAGTTTATTGTAAATATCTATTTTATTTAGAATATTTAACATAGATGGTCATGTTTGAGGGAAGAAGCAGTTTTTATAATTGTATTGTTATTTTTGGAGATTAAGATGTTAGTTGAGTTTAATTAAAGTCCTTAAAAGATAAAATTGGCCAGAATTTGAAAGGTATATATAACTATTTAGGATAGTTGTGGTAATTTCAAATATTTTAATAATTTCGATGAAAGAACATTACTTTATCTAAGGGACATGTGTAAATATTGGATAACATCATGAAATTTTGGTAAAGTAAAGATTGCATGGTTTTTATAACAATAACACTTATGTATGGATACTATAGGAGGATGCAATATCTGAAGCAAATGTATCTAGGGGTAAAAAACCTAAAATAGTGGGAACTTTTTTTTAATTCAATTTTAGCTATTTGTAGGGAAAAGTTGTGTAACTGCACACTGTGTTTCACCACCTTAGGGGATATAATGTGGATAATCATGTTTTCATTATAGTAAATTATGAATGATTTTTTATTTTATGGAAATGAAGTAAAATTTGTGATACGACCCAACCAATTGAATTCTAGATTGAACAAAGAGTGATTTTGGATGAACTAAATGATAATTTGATAGTGTGAAAGATTTATATATTTTGAGGTTGATTTTTCATTACAAAATTTTTTATAATAATACTATGATGTTAATTTTTCATCACTCACATTAACTTATTTTGGTTTTTGTAATGGAAATAACATTAAAGAGATATGTTAATAATTGACTCCATATAAAATAATATATTATTCCAACAATAAACCAAACATTTTTTGATCTTAAGTTAAAAACATCTTATTATACCAAAATATGAATCAATATCAATTATTAAGAACATGAACATAGTTAAAATCCAAAATATCTAAATAAGGTAAGGATTGTGTAAAGTCCCGGATTTTCCATGTAATTTTTTTATTTATATGGGAATTTTACTAGTCTGTGAAAATTGATGGTGCATGTTTCCGAGGCCCTAAGTAGCTGGAATGAATTTCTGATTTATATTTCTTGTACGTTCAGTAAAAGTACGAGCGGGTTTTTGTAACTTTTGAACTGGTGCTCAGAATTGAAATTTGAGGACATTGTTGAACCCGTAGAACCATTATTTTCTTAAGGAGACATTCCCCTTGACCGCAGTAGGTCGAGGGTGGAAGTTATTTTTTTAGTTTTTTCAGGGAAGAAGAAATAAAATAATTATCATTTTACTTTTCTTTTTGAATACACCTTTCTGAATTTTGGAGGTGGGGATCACTCGAGCTTGAAACCACTTTTTTGAATTCTAGTGGTGGGGACCACAAGAAAAATTATCTAATGTGGGAAAATCCCTTGGAATCCTCTCATTTAATTGTGGCAAAAAAATTCAATTTATTGAGCCATTTAATTGTGCCAACCATAATTAATTTGATAAACTTATTTTAATATGCTGGCTCCAGATTTCCTTGTTGTAAATAGTTGGAAATGGAGATTTGGGAGAACCATGGAGAACCGAGAAGTACTTTTTCCAATGAAGAACCACCCCCAACGAATAATGAGGAACCAATCTCGATCCTAGTTCAGAAGCATCTTCTGGAAGTGATGAACGCCGATGTTCTTCAACAACTTCATCTTCTTCCTTGCGCCAACTCCTTCGGAAAGTAGACGTAGGGGTTTATAACTATGTGATTATTGTTTCCAATGTTCTTCTCTTCTAAATAATGAATTTGGATCAACTATAACTAATTGATCAGCAGACAATTTCTACTTTTTGATTGGGAATATTTATTGCAGGTTGATGTAGGGGTTTTAATGTACGTTGAATTTTTTCTAATGATTCTTCATATCCAAAAATCACGACGATGTTGGGAAAGTGTAAATGGACATTATCCCACACGTAAACCTTGATCCTCTTTCTTTGTATTCTTCGTGCATACTTTTTGCGTTTTTCAACGCCTAATATTATTTGACGCTGGAAACATGGAGTTTCGATGAGTGCGATATATGGACAAAGATCCCTCGACGAAAGGATCATGAATATGTGATCATTTAATTTTTTGGGCTTGTAATGAAGCCGCAACAACTAGAAGAAGAAGGGGGTGGCAAGAACCCGGCCGACCTCAAGGGGGGAAGGGCGGCGCACGTCCGCACCACCGGCTGAGATGGAGGTTGCGGCCCGTCGACCACGACGGAAAAGGGTGGAGGCCGACAACCATCTGGCCATATGGCGGAGCAGTGGCGCGCGTTCGCACCGTCGGTGGAGCAGGTGGCCACAGCCGCTGGGTCACGGTGGAGGCTAGAGGGCGACCGACACCTGGCCCGCCGCAGGTGGACAGCGGCATTGTCGTACCATTGGAAGGAATACTGGTCAGTCATTCCAACCAGCCGAGGCGCACCATGCGGGACCTCCGAGCGGTCTCACGTGCCACCAGGGTGACTGAACGACCATCGGTCCATTCAGATTATATGGGGTTCCTCCCTCCTAGGTTGTGGCTATGTAGGATCGCCTTCCCACTGTTAGCTGCACCACAAGCTGCCAAGAGGGTTGCACCGTAGGCATCCCAGTGGGTCGCACCAATGAGTCATGCCCTTTGCGGGTGGGGCCTAGCAGCCCCTTACGCGGGCTGGGTCAGACCATAGCCCAGAGGGACGGGCCCGCCGAGGCCCAAGCAATCTAATCCGGACCCAGACCACGTCGGGGCAACCCAAACTTGGTCGGGCCAGGTCGGTCCTACAGGGTCGGACCGGACCCGGGCCTATCTCGACTTAGTTTTCCTTTTTGGCCATAACATGAGAATTGGGCGTCCATTTGAAAAACTGTCTATGGCACAAAAAACCATGGATCATGATGGTCCATTTGATATAATCCACATGAGTTTTTGATAATATTAGAGTATAGCCTGGTAGGATCAGAGCCCGAATCCAATTGGGCCCTCAGAGCAGAAACACTAATAACATACAGACCAGGCATCCCATTGATGCATCACCTATTTCATGGGGTCCCATCTGTTGTGACAGACCTTTGGGATACATTTCGTGGTACATCAGGATGGTGGAGGTATGAACTACGTCTTGGGGAGCAGTTCTCCCAAGCGCGATACGTACGGAACCGTGCAACATGATGAGACTTGATGACTATTAACCATTTCGACTCAGAGTGACTCGACAGGACCAATGGGGAGCACCTCTATTTGACACGGAAGAACCACTGTGGGGAGCGCCTATGTGTGATGGGGTAGACCCACGGTGGGGAGCGCCTCTATGTGATGTGGCAGACCAATGGTGGGGAGCGCCTCTATGTGACGTGTCAGACTCACAATACTCGATAGGAGGAGTACCTTAGCAGTCCTAGGTTTGTGGGAAGAACCTTTGTGTGAGATGAAAATCCCACTATACTCAATATAGGAGTTATCTAGTAGCCGAGGAGTTTGACATTGTGATTGGGAATGATACTAGTTATTATCCCTAGAGAATCTTATGACTGGGTATCAGCTTCCATAGCAATCCTGTGTGGGTATGCTTCATAATTCTATTTCTAAGAGTTATATACCTAGTTTGAGCAATGTATTTAACTTTTTGGTATTCTTTCCATCATAGAACAATTCAGCTTTGGGCTTTTCAGTTGGGCCTCATGTTTTCACATGATTGAGATGGGTTTACTCAACAACATAGGTATATGTATGGGAATATACCTAAGTACGATTGATGGTTGTTTCCTTTATTTGTGGTTTATCCATTATGTATTTTTTGAGACATTCAAGGGTCTCAGGGTACCTAATGAGTATCATTGTACTCACCCCTGAACATTCTAGGCCTGCACCTTGTTGTGTTTGGTACAGATGACAGACAACATTGACTGAGGAAGAGGGTACCAGGACTGGATGTAGCTTGGAGGTGGACTTTAGATGAGGTATACCACAGAGGAGATCCTTAGAGAGATGAACCTACCCTTCAGATAGGATCCATGGAGGGTGTTAACAATATTTGTTTCAGTTTTACTTGTACTTTTCAGTTTACTTGTACTTTACAGTTGAGTATGTATTCCGGCCACCTTTACATTCTGTACACACCCTGTTTACAACATTGTTTTACTTTGTTCTTGTATCCTGCATTGTTCTTAGTTGTGTGAGTTTACAGGTTATAAAGTAAATTCCTTCCTATTTTTTTTGGAATACACCTTTTGATGCTAGTCACCAATCCCTAGGCTATGGAAGGCGGTCTTGGGGTAGTCCTAGCACAGGCCTCGAGAAACGGGTCATGACAAATTAGTATCATAGGAGTTCAAATCTACCGATGAACTAGTACTCTGATATTTTCTATTTGACAATAGTGTTAAGTGTTATGAGTGTGGTTTTCAATTTAGGGAGTTCAGTGTTTGTGTGGCGACCGACCTATCCACACCCCAGGTCCCTGGATTCTAATTTCTGACTCAGTGCACAAAAACATTGATTGCCTTTGTGTTTTAGAAAAGTATTCTTTGTGATATCTTTGTGTCTGCTCACTAGGTTTAAACATAATGACCATGGAACACATGTTTCTTTTCAGGATGCCTCCACAAAGACATCCATCAAAATTCTAGTTAGGGTATGTGATGAAATCCCACGGAGTGATGAGGCTTCAGTGCAGGACCCCATTACGATAGTTGTACCACCGAGTTTTGTAACAGAATCACCACTACCCATTGGGCAGCTGATGCCACCAGCCCCATCAGAAAAGGGTGGACGCTGCTTGAGTGGGTTGCATGAGTTCCAGCACTAGAGGCCAAAGAGGTTCTAGGATGAGACAGATCCATAGGCGGTTGAGGATTGGCTGGAGGCTCTGATTAGATTCTTCCAACTTATAGGGACACCAGCTGATATAATGGTGATCCTTTCAGCCAACCTTCTTCAGGCATTAGCAAGTAGATGGTGGAGCATGATGCTCCATGTTCATTATGAGGTGACTATAATATGGGCAGACATCGATAGCCTTTTCAGGGAAGAGTTCGTCATAGTGACCCAACGCTCAAAAAGTATATAGAAGCTTCTCCACTTGTAGCAGGGTAGCATGATTGTGGCTCAGTGTTTTGTGAGGTTCACTGACCTCTCACAATACTCCACAAACATGGTGCATGTCCCTTTCATTAAGGCCTGGACCTTCGAGAAGGGGCTCAGATGAGATATTATAGATTCGGTGGATTCTCTCAGCACTCCGATGTAGGAGGGGGTGTTAGAGTGAGCACTTTTAGCAGTGAGTTTCCTTATTGAGCGGTCCCTAGTAGCGAGACCCACCACCGGATGACACATAGAAGAGTCATCAGAATTTGGAAATAGACAGATGACACAGAGTTCAAAGAGGACTAGACCTACAGGTGGATGACCACAGGATATAGGGTCGGTGGTGCGAGGCTCTCGAGGAAGAGCAGGGCATGAGAGGATCATGCAGTGTTACTCATGCGGCGTGCATGGTCACATGGATCGTGACTTCCAGACTCGCCGTCCAGATGACCAATAGCCGATCGAGGGACTTCGGAGGCAGTGACAAAGGCTCGATCGAGGAGGTCCACAAGCTGGAGGCAGACGTGGCAGAGAAGTCATCCATGTAGTAGGCAGTGAGAGATGTTTTGAGGTTCTACCGCCACCACCACAAGGAGGTACACCCTGACCATAGAGAGTAGGTTTATAGGGACTATCTCACCTCAAGGAAGCTGAGGCCTATGACCATGGTGCTCTGGAGATGATATGAGGTACAATCCATGTCTACTCCACGTTAGCGGTAGTACTTATCGACATAGGTTCCAGTCACTCATTTATTTTCATGGCCCTCGTTCAGAGTTCAGAGATTCCGACGGAGCCGTTAGCTCGATCCTTACTGCTAGAGACTATTATATGAGAGGATTCGATGATTATGCACTAGTTATGGAAGTGTGAGCATACTCTAGGTGGAGAGTGCTTCAGTTGGGACCTCCTAGTAGCGGCGTTGGGGCCTTACAACGTCATCTTGGGTATGGATAGGTAATCTATAGTCAATGTTTGTATTGACTTATTAGGTTCAATGTGCAGTGTGTCAGCACAGAAGGGACCGGAATTTTCTTCACTAGCGAGAAGAGAACCTTTGCAGCACATGATGGACTTACACCGAGGAGGGTGCAGCCGATCACACATCAGTTGACTAGCCTTACCCTCAGAGTAGTTTATGTAGAGATTTTGAGCAATCCGGTAGTGGTGGACCAGTACACTAATGTTTTCCTAGACGATGTTCTGAGTCTATCTCCTCATAGAGAGGTGAAATTTTACATCGACTAGTACCCCGATATAGCACCGACATCTACCCCCAGCATATCAGATGGATCCTACAGTTCTTTGAGAGCTATGAGTATAAATGAAGGACTTTTAGAATAAGGGGTTCATCAGGCCCAGTGTTTCCCCTTGGGTAGCCTTGATTTTGTTCGCCAAGAAGGTGGATGGGAGTTTGATACTCTGTAGACTATCAGTGCCTGAACCAAGTGACTATGAATAACAAGTATCCACTCCTGAGGATTGACAATCTCTTTGATCAGCTGAAGTGGGCACAATGTTTTTTGAAAATAGACCTTAGTTAACGCTATCACAATCTCAGAGTACGAGACGAGGATGTGATGAATATGACCTTTACATGTCGTTATGTCCATTATGAGTTCTTTTTTATTCCATTCAGCATGACTAATTCCCCAGCAGTGTTCATGGGACTCATGAACAAGATCTTATATCCATACCTCTATATCTTTGTGGTAGTCATCATCGATGACATACTAATATACTCAGAAAAAGAGGAAGAGAATGCCTATCATTTGCAGATTGTTCTGGACATGCTCTGAGAGCACCATCTTTATGGTAATAACTTGAAGTTCCAGTTTTGGACACGAGAGGTACACATTCTGGGACACGTCATATCGGAGGCTGGAGTTTCTATGGATCCAGAAAATATTGAGGTTGTACTATCTTGGGAGCTACCCTAGAGCGTGATAGAGGTGCAAAGTTTTCTGAGTTTGGCCAGTTACTACTGGAGGTTTGCGCCAAACCATTCCAGAGTTGCGTCACCATTATCAGCATTGACAAATAAAAGGAAACCCTTCATGTGGTCAGAGAGATGCCAGCAGTGTTTCCAAGAGTTGAGGCAGAGAAAGATGAGTGCCCCCATCTTGAGGCCACCAGACGAAGTCATTGGGTACATAGTCTACTGTGACACATCAGGGACTGGTCTTGGATGTTTTCTGATGCAGGGGAAAGCAATGATCACGTACGGTCCTTAATAGATGATATAGTTTGAGAAGAACCACACTACCCATGACCGGGAGTTATAAGCAGTGGTCTTTTCCTTGAAGATGTGGCGACATTACTTGATGGTCGAACATTTTAAATTCTACTCCGATCACAAGAGTCTTAGGTATATCTTCTCTCCGAAGGACGTGAACCTAAGACTGTAGTGTTGGATTGAGTTCCTCTAGGACTGTGACTTCGAGATAGTCTATACTCCTGGGAAGGGGATTGTTGTAGCAGATTCACTCATCATGAGATCTGGTATACCATTTCACAGTGAGGCGATGGAGAAACTAACCTCGTTGCGGATATCCATTGTGGATCAAGATGGAGTAGCTTATCTTCAGTCACTGGCAGTCACTGCCCCACTCATTCAGTGAGTTAGAGAGGTGCAGCTTGTGGATGCTGACGGCGAGGCTCGACATTCTCAGATATCCACATGACAAGTACTCGATGGATTTCCTAAATGTGGAGAGGACATCATCTTCATCAGAGGGTGTACTATGGTACTGGTGGAACTTATGGATGAATTGTTGAGGGTGTTCCATAAATCCCCTCTGACGCTACATCCAGGAGTGGTGAAGATTTACCAGGACGTTCGGCGTCATCACTGGTGGCCGAGAATGAAGAAAGAAGTAGCATAGTTTGTCTCTTGGTGCCTAACTTATCAGCAAGTGAAGGAAGAGCTTCAGGTTTGAGAAGGATTATTTCAACAATTAGATTATCTAGAGTGGTAGTGGGATGGAATTTCAATGGACTTCGTGATGGGAAATCCACAAATTTCCATGAATCACGATTCTATCTTGGTGGTCATTGACCGACTCACCAAGTCATCCCACTTCCTACCTATCAGAGAGTAGGGATCACCAGAGAGCTTGGGATGGATCTATGTGTAAGAGATTGTACGGGTTCATGTAGTTCCATCTATGATTGTCCTCAATCGTGATGCATGATTTACTTCATGGATATGGAAGGGGTTGCAGGAGGCATTCAAGACATAGTTTCAGTTGAGCACCACCTTCCATCCTCTAATAGATGGCCAAGCATAGAGGACCATTTAGACCCTCTAGAAAATTATACGTTCATGCATCCTTGATTTTTTCCACAGTTGGGAGGATCACTTTCCCTTAGTGGAGTTCACTTACCACAACAGTTATCACTCCACTATTGGTATGGCACCATTTGAGGCGTTTTTTGCTCGACCTTACAGATCACCTCTATGCTGGACTGACCTAGGGGAGTCAGTACTCGTGGGACCATAGGTGGTTTGGGCTACCACAGAGAAGGTGGAGATCATCTAGTAGTGGATGAAGACTGTACAAAGATGGTAGAAATATTATAATTATAGAATACGTAGACCTCTAGAGTTCATGGATGGTGACCATGTCTTTTTACGGGTCTCACCTCGACGAAGTTTGCAGAGATTTGGCTGGGGCGGAAAGTTATCTTTGAGATTCATCAGACTCTTTCAGGTACTCAGCATAGTTGATGAGGTGGCTTAGCGCTTAGCTCTTCCACCTTAGTTGCACAGGGTGAATGAAATTTTCCACATATCCTAGTAGAGGAGATATATTAATGACTCATAACACATCATTTACTAGGTCTAGATGGACATCGATGATGAGGCGACGTTTATGGAGGTTCCAGTAGAGATTGAAGATTGATAAGAGAGGGTACTTTGTGGGTGGTTCATACCTCTACTGCTCGTTCTCTAGCAGCACAAGAATCCCTAGGAGAGCACATTGGATAGGGAGGGTTACATATGTGATCAGTAACCCCACTAGTTTCCCTAGTTTATGGTGTGTCTTTCTAGGTTGAGGGTCAAAGTTTGTTTTTCAGTTTTTCGTGGAAGAAGAAAAATAAAGTAATTAACATTTTATTTCCCTTTTTGAAACCTCCTTATTGAATTTTGGAGGGGGGACCACCCATGTTTGAAACCTACTTTTTTAATTCTAGTGGTGGGGACCACCCGAACCCTTCTTTACTTTGGGGAAATCCCTTGGAATCCTCCCATTAAATTATGCCAATGTAATTCAATTTATTGTGCCATTTAATTGTGCCAACCTTAATTACTTTGATAAAATAATTTTATATTTTGGCTCCTCATTTGATTATTTCAAATCATTGGAAAAAGATAGTTTGGAGAACCTTGGAGAACCAGGAAGAACTTTTTCCAACGAAGAACCACCCCAAACAAAGAACGAGGAACCAACCCCGAGCCCGGATCAGAAGCTTCTTGCGGAAGCGATGAACACCAACATTCTTCAATGAAATCGTCTTCTTCCTCATGACACCTCCTTCATAAAATCAAGGCAGGGGTTTAAAACTGTGTGATTATTGTTTTTTATGTTCTTCCCTTATAAACGAAGAACGCATATCAACTCTAACTGATTCATCAGCAGATGATTTCTTCTTGCGGATTGAGAATATTTATTTCATGTTGATGTAGGGGTTTTTATGTACATTGAGTTTATTATGATGATTCTTCTTATCCTAAAATCACGATGATGATGGCCAAACAGATCTGGCCATCATCACACACATTAATCTTTCTCCTCTTTCTTTTTATTTTTCACACCTTTTTCGTGCGTTCTTCAATGCCTAATATTTATTGACGCTAGAAACATAAATTTTCATTGAGCTTGATATATTGAAATAGATTCCTTGATGAAGGGATCCCAAATATGTGATCGTTTAATTCTTCAGGCTTGGAATGAAGCCGCAACAGCTTGTAGAAGAAGGAGGCGGCCGGAACCCAAGCGGCCGCGTTGGAGGAAGGGTGGCGCGCGTTCGAGCCACCGGTTGAAAAGGAGGTCGCAGCCCATCAGACATGGCAGAGTAGGGTGGCAGGTGAAATTCGTCCGGCTACATAGAGAAGTAGTGGCGCACGTCTGTGCCGTTGGTGGAGATGGAGGCCGTAGTGGAGGTTGGAGGGCAGTCAGAACCCGGTCGGCTGTAGGTGGACAACAATGTCGTCGTGCCACTGGAAGGGAAACCGGCCGACCGAGGTGCACCATGTGGGAATATTGAGTGGTCCCTTGTGCCATCAGGGTGACCAAATGGTCATTGGGATATTCGGATTACTGGGGTTGTGTCCCCCTTGGTTGCGGCTAGGCGGACCACATGCATATGGTGGGCCACCCAGCGAGTTGTGCCAATGGGTCGCTCCCTTCGTGGGTTGGGCCTGCAGAGGCCTAGGACATCCAAGCCGGACCCGGACTGGGTTGGTTTGACATGAACAGGGTTGGACCGGACCCGGGCCCATCTAGATGTAGTTTTACCTTTTTGGCCATAGCTTGAAAACCGAGCGTCTGTTTGACGAATCGTCTTGCAGCACCCGAATCCTCGGATCGAGATGGGCCTTTAGATATAATTATATTTAGTTTTGGATAAGGTTTTAGTACATCCTGGTTGGATCAGGCCCCAATTCCAATCGAGCCGTCAGAGCATAAACGCTAATAACATACACACCGGGCGTCCGATTGACGTGTCGTCTATTGCGTGGGGTCCCTTATGATCTGACAGACCTTTGGGATACTTATCATGGAACTTTGGGATGGTTGTGGTATAAACTATTGCATGGGGAGAGGTTCTCCCGAGAGTGATACATATTGAACCCTAGCGACTGGATGAGACTTGACGACTGATGACCGTTTCAACTTGGAGTGACTCGACCGGCCCTATTGGGAGCGCATATGTGTGACGCGGTAGACCCACGGTACTCGACAGGAGAAGTACCTCAGCAGGCCATGAGGGGGAGCGCCTCTGTGTGATGCAGCAGACCCATGATTGGGAGTAGCTCTGCGTGATGCATCAGACCCACTATACTTGATAGAGGAGTTCTCCAATAGCCGAGGTGTTTGATGTTGTGATTGGAAATGATACTTGTTACTATCCCTAGAGACTTTTGTGGCTACATATCAGCTTCCATAGTGATCATGTGTGGGTGAGCTTCATAATTATGTTTCTCCGACTTATATGCCTAGTGTGTGGTGAGTCAATAACTTTGTGGTATTATTTCCTTTGTGGAACAATTGGGTTTTGTATTTTGAGTTTGTCCCCATGTTTTCACATGATTGAGATGGGTTTTCATTACAACTTAGGTATATGTATGGGCATATACCTATGTAGGGTTGACAGTGGATTCCTTGCTTTGAGGTTTATCCTTTGTGAATTTTTTGAGACCTTTGAGGGTCTCGGGGTCCCTAATGAGTATTGTTATACTCACCCCTGCACAGACTATGCCCATACCTTGTTGTGTTTGGTGCAGATGAAAAATAGCGCTGACTGAGGATGAGGGTACCAAGACTAAAGGTAGCTCAGAGGTGGACTTTAGATGAGGCGTACTATAGAGACAACCCTTTGAGAGATGTACCTACCCTTCAGGTAGGATCCATGGAAGGTGTTCACAAGAGTTGTTTCAGTTTTACATGTACTTTTCAGTTTACTTATACTTTATAGTTGGGCTTGTATTCTAGCCCCTTTTACATTCTGTACACACCCTATTTACTACATTGTTTTACTTTGTCCTTGTATCATATTTGGTGGTTAGTTGGGTGAGTTTACAGGTTATGAAGGAAATTCCTTCTCATTTTTTGGTAATATGCCTTTCAGTGCAAGAGGTCATCCCCTGGAATATGGAATGCATGCTTGGGGTAGTCACGGAATGGGACCCAAGGGAAGAGTTGTGACAGATGGTGTGTCATGAAAAATTTGGGGATGAAGATGATGAAGAAAATAATGTCCAATATCTTACATGTAAAAAATGTGTGAAGGAGAAAAATGAAAAATGTCTTCATAGATCTAGGATATGTTTTTTATGTGAAGATGGAGGTAAAAATTAAAATAGTTTTCCATTAAAAGTGAACATATCCCTAGAAATGGGGAAACAATTGGTCACCATTAAGTACTACTAACATTTCATTGAATTAAATGTGGTGAACACGGGAATTATCCTAGACGACTCCCTAATCTAAGGACTAATATTATTGATTGGAATATGAATTTTCTATGGCCAAGGGAAGATGGGAATGTATCTGAAACCAAAAACAACTAAAGAATGTTCTGAAATGTATTTTTAGTATAGGACATCAATCATTATCTTAATAAGTATGTTTTCTGGAATTTTTTTTTCATCCCTCTACAAGAACATAAAATTCCAACTCTGATGACTAGATGTTTAAGTATTAATCAAGTAATATAGTGTTATGAATATTTTTTATCAAGTATATTTCTCATCTCTAATATATTTTTGATTCCAAAAAAACTGTCATCTTGGTTTTAATCAAATTTATTTTTATATTAGGGAAGGATTTCCTCTATTAACAGTGATAATTTTTAGTATTAGAAAATAACATCTAATGTCCATCAATGATCACCTGTTAATAAACTACTAAAAATAAACCCCCATGAAAAATTACCCCTATTATATTGTAGTATTTGTCGCAAAAGGATATATAAAATGTCGACATTAGTTTTATTCATATTATAAAGGAATATTTTAGTTAACTAGTTGAAATTATGATTTTCTAGTATAAACCCCATTATAAATTAATTATTAAATCCTCTAATACCAAATATTTTTTATTCTAATAATTTAAACCAGTATAGAAGAATTTATTTAAAGGGAGAGAATGTAAAATCACAATATTTAACAAAGTATTTTCCATAAATAAATATTGTGTTTGATATCTTGTATCGCATGAAACACAGAACTAAAAATATCCAACAAATACTAGATGAATATAATTATTAGATTTTTTGAATGATAAGACCACTAGTGAATTAAAATATTTTATTCATTAGAAAATAATACAAAATAGGATTAAGAATCCCTAATGTTCTAAAAGGTCATAATTTCAATAATTTTTTATTATATATTGTGTTTTTATCTAAAAGAAAAAGTTTATAAATTTTGGAATATAAATTTTTTAAAATTAATTTTTTTTTATTTCATAATTTAAAAATTATTATAATATTTATTTTATAATCTTTATTAGCTATTTTTTTAAGAAAAAAAGTCAAAATTAATTTTTTTTACCAAAATTTTAAATTATATGAATTTTTCAATATGTGGGATTGTATTATAATTTTATAAAACCTATTAATAGAATAAATATTTATTTAATGACTAAAAAATGTATTTTATAAATATCAAAATATCATGTTCATCATTTTAGAAGATATCCTTAATTTTACACTAATTTTAATTTTTTTTTATTTTCTATTAGTAAAATATTTTAACGGAAATATTGAATTTTATTTATTTTTACGGTACATAAATATTATTTTTTTTAATAAAATTATTTTTATCAGGAATCTATGTTAAATTTATAAATATATATTAAACATAAATTTTAAACTTAAAAACACAGTTTTCGTAAAAACTATTTTTATGCACTAATATTAAAATTTTCATTTATATGAATTATAAATATTATTTGATATGTTTTTAATAATTTATTTCAAAATTTGAAATATTATTTTATATGTAAAATTTCATTTGTAGGTATAAAATTATGTTACCATTATAAACAATAGTTATGACCGTAAAAAAATTAATTTTCATGTTATGATACATTTTCTAAATATTAGATTTTAAAATTAAATTTTAATATATTAAATTAAATAATATCATTATTTTTAAAAAAATATATTAAATTAAACTAATAATAATTTAATTCGTTATAGATGATAAATATTATTATGACCTGTTAATGATTAAAACAAATTTTTCGATAAAAAATGTTTCCGATAACAATGTATATATTATTTAAAAATATAATATTCTAATATAGAGAATTAAAAGAGTCTTAGTGGAGTCTATATTATGATTTATATTTTTGAAATTATGTATTAATGGTCATCTTATTTTTTATGTATAAACATATAATAATGAGTAGTATTTAATCAAGTTTAATGTGTGTTAAAATGGTTAATCTAATGTGGATCAAATATAAATAAATCATTTAGACACATAAAAATTATATAATTAAATTTATTATTTTATATTGATACATAAATTTAACCCAATCTGTTATCAACATAAATATCCTAAAATTACATTCATTCCTCTTATATAACATTCTTTAGAAATGATTTGTCCCTCCATTTTACATATAAAATGAGCTCATTTCCTTCTAATTAAAGGAACACCCATATTTAGAAATTCCAAGGAAATTATGACTGTTGTAATTATTGTAGACACCATATACATAATTTATTTCCTATAACTTCAAAAAAATTTGTAATGTGTTGGATTTTCTGTGTATTATTTTTAAATATTATGTGGAATTATTTCAAGACCAGACCTTTTGATTGTTTGAGACTCCGAGGGCCAGAGTGCCCAAAATAAATGTTTGTCATAAATTAAACTTTTTAAATAGCATGTACGAGCGAGTTTCCTAAAAAAGTGGGATAACTAATAAATGAGTTCCAGGATCAAAAAACTGAGGGCACTATTACATTCCGAGGAGCGACTTTACCTTAGGCAGGGCCTAACACCTACTAGCATGGGTCGACTGTAAAAGTTAGTTTTTGGACATTTTAAAAGGAAATAAAATAAATTGACAATTAATTTATATTATATGCTTCCTTTTTACACAACAAATTAATTCCTCCATTTTAAATACTTTCTCATGGAATGTTCACAGTGTCAGCTGCATAAACATGTAAATTGAGGGTTTCCATTGGTGCTTTGGAGGAGAACCCGTTGGCGGATGACAATGATGTGATCGATCAACACAACTCGGATTCGATGAACCTCGCTAATGAACACAATGTGGAAACTGTTATTCAACTAAATCAAGGTAGGGGGTTTGATTCTTTGTTTTTTTTCCTTGTTCAATGATTTAATCGATGAACTCGGATCAACCCACGAACAAGTTGATCTACGGATCGTGCGTTCTTGAGGGAGGGCATTATTTTATGTTTCTTTTGTGGTTTTATTAATGAAATATATTTATGATAATTGTTGGATTATCATTTTATTAACCCTATTTAATCATTCTAACGGGAGAAAATCAGCGCCATGCTGAACGACAGGAGAGGTGCGTTACTCATTTTTTTATTGATTTTCTTTCTCCTTTTTACCCCACATTGTTTGCGATCTTCACGGGGATACAAATAATGGATCTTTGCACATTGTATTCATGATGAAATGATCCAAAATTTGATATTCGACATCATGAAGACTCAACAGAGGTGGGACAGTGATGGCGGTAGTTGAATCAATATGGTTCTAAAGAAATTGTTCTTTGGCCATTCTTCGCATGGATTATCTCATCGAGTTTTTGGGGCCAACCAAACCCCAATATCCTCTCGAAACAACGATTTCATGGAAAAGAGACCTTGGATTTTGAGTTTTGGGTCAAACATATCGACAGATCAAAGATCAGAGCATCACACGAGGTGTGGCGGCGCCTGTTCGCATTTCAAGAAATTTCTCAAACACACGACATGTATCCCAAAGAACATGCCATGTAGGACCAACTCTGTGGTAGGTAGGGTTTCGAGAGATAGATAGGTATGACATGGCGTGTGACCCCTTTTACATGGCTTGTGGTCCCTTCCTCGATGCTCAGGGTGTATTATAAGAACTACACAGACATATGATGGACTACACAGCTTCACAACACAGCTTTTAGTCACTACGCGGCATGGAAGAGGTGGCTTCGTAGGACTCGACGTGTATCTCAGGCGATACACAGACACAAGGTGGAGTGTATAGCTGTACACTCCACCACATGGCTAGAAAAGTCCAGTTACGTGGGTTATCATGTGTACCGATTACATGGGATGGCCCACACGGGTTGAAGTACTGCACGGGCACATTGTCGCTTACACGGAGGGAACCTCGGTTACTCAGACATGGTGTGTGGTCTATCCGACATGCTGTGTACTTACCTTTTGTCATGGCATGTTCCTTCGGACATGGGCCATTTCACATGGGCAGTACCCCGAGTCACAAGACATGGCGTGTAACCCATACTACACCCCGTTTATATCCTGGAAGATCACTTGATCCTCTTTTCTACCATTCCATGGATAAGTTACATTAGGTTTAGTTCCCCTTATTGCTCGTTCACCTGAAGGTTGGGTATAATTTCCATTCACAAGAGTATGATCCCTTCATTAGTACTTTCTGAGCTATTGTTAAGTATCCCTCCGAGAGGCCTGTAGGGAGATCCTCTATCCATTATTGACCCTTGGTAGAGTCAGGTATCTACATGACTACTCTTACATGACACCGATCCTCTACTTATCAGGTGAATATGTATGAGTCATGGTATCCTTCAAGGCCCTAGAAGTGATCCACGTCTATGTATTGTTATCTTTCCCTGTACAAGAGTGTGTCCTCCAAGAATGAGTGTATCTATATCTCATGACCTTTCTCGATGAATGATACGTCTTGGATGGATGTTACCAAAACCATCTGACTCCTGGAGTGAGTTCTCCCAGACGATTTCTTCATTGAACCTACAAACTGAATCCCCAACGTCGGTCTGCGGTTGGGTGACTTGTCTCTAGACAATGGGTCCATGTTTTGAGTATATCTTCATTGTGTTTCTCTTTCTATATGTTCAATAGACATATACTATGTAGTGTTGACTATACCATTACATTTTGTATTAATTTAATATTTTTGAGGTCCTCCACTGATTATTATTATACTCACCCTTGCATGGGATTTTCCCACATGTGACATGTCTTGTGCCGATGAGCTTCCTTTTGACAGAGTCAAGGGGGGACAAAGACTGGACCGAGCATTCTGCGTTCCCTACAAGATGAGGTGTTACTATGGCTATGAGTAGCTATCCCAATACCTCATTGCGATTATAGGATGGACATTTTTGTTTGCAGAATCTTTTTTTATGGGCTTGTATTCTGCCCCAGTTTTACTTCATGCACTTTACTTATTTTGTACTATGTTGGTTGGGATTAGTTGTGTGCATGAATTTTGTTTCTTACTAGTTTTTACATTTCAAAATTTTTGGGCTTGAAGATGTGTGAGTGTATAGAGGGACTTAGGGAATGCATCCCATATTAGTGATATTCCTACTTGGTGCTAGTCACCAGCCCCTAGCATATTGAAGTCAATCATGGGAAGTCGTGACACATGCCCCACTTAGACGGTTCATGATAGAGTGGTATCAGAGGTGGTCAGTTTTACCTTTGGACCAAGAGTCAGTGAGTTTGGTTTGGGGAAACAATTATAAATGTTTCAAGCTCAAATTTTTGGCCAGAGACATCAATTTCGGTGTGGGGGGCCAACGTATCCATACACTAAGACTATGATAACCTTCTATTAGAATCAGTACATAAAAATAGTATTTACGGTGAAGTAAAATAACTTTACATGCATAATATAGGAATGGGTTGTGTTTTCCGTGTCCTTTGTGTAAGCTATCCCGATATACTCATTGACCATGGTACATCTTGATTATTTATAGGATGCGTCCATGATGAATATCTGCTAGTATTATACAATGTGATCATGAGGATGACTCAGTGATGAGGATTTGATACAGGGACTAGTTCCCATGGTTTCTCCTCTAGGTGGTGCTCCTACTATACCGCCACTAGTGGAGAAGCTGGTGGTAACTGCTGTACTGACAGACAAGGGTGGTATGCTATGTGCAATCCATGAGTTCCAAAGACAGAGACCCCACAGGTTTTGAGGCGAGCCTAACCCTTAGGCTGCTGAGGACTGGCTTGAGGCAATGATAAGAGTTTTCTATCTAGTGAGGACAATAGCGGGCCATATGGTGATCCTAGGAGCGAGCCTTCCTCAGGTTTCAGTTGGATGATGGTGGATTCTGACCACACAGACTCATGAAGAGGAGACACTTTCATTGATGGAGTTTTAGTGACTATTTAGGGAGGAGACACTTGTGTTGGGAATCTGAATTTTGACTTATGATGTAGTGCTCGAGCGGGCCTTGGTGATCTAGAGCTTTTTGGCAGAGCAGAGATTTCCGAAAATAGTCTGTAGTAGGAAGATAGGTGCAGAGACCTTAGCAGCAGGGAGCTGACGTCAAGAACATGGATCAGGACGTGAGATACATCACAGAAGGACCTATTATAGGGGATGGATAGTCTAGGGATCTCAGGCTGGATCCCTCCAGCCTAGAGAGAAGTGATGTTACTCATGAGATGATATGGGAAATCTCACTAAAAACTATCTAACCCATCAGGATACTAAAAGGGAGGTCGTGGATGGACCACCAAGGCAGAGGTAGAGAGTGGAGTAGATAGACCTGCCAGGTGGGAGACATGGCAGAGAAGTAGGGAGAGCTGCAATTAGCGGAAGATGCTCCGATCTACATCCACCGGCACCCCCAGGATATCCTCACCAGGCTCAGGGAGCTGGGGGACAAGGGTGTGGACAACTGCATGTGGTCATGGCATACAACCGAGGAACTCCAAGGATGATCAAATGTACAATCTGTGTCTTCCCTACCATAGAGTTCATACATATAGAAACAGTGGCAATCATTCCTTCCTCTCCATATGTCTTGTGTGAATCCTTGAGATTCTTGTAGAGTCTTTGACTCAACCCTTGCTCTTCGACACACCTACGAGATGAGACTCAATGATCACACACTTTTGTAGATAGTGTGATCTTACCCATTGAGGTGAGAGTTTCGGATGCAACCTCTTGGTGGCATCATCGATGCCTTATATCGTCATTCTCGAAATTGATTGGCTATCTTTGGTCCATTCTAATATTTACTGATTTAGGCGAAGAGTGTAGTTTTTCCATAGCGATGGGACAAGGTTTTCATTTTTCGGTGAAAAGGAGACATAGGTAGCACATGATGGACTCATGCATAAGAGGGTTCAGCTAATCACTCCTGAGTTGGCTATCCTTACTCTCAGAGAAGTAGATGTTGCGAGCTTCCAGTTCCCATTAGTAGTGTCGGAGTACAAGGATGTTTTTTCCAAAGATGTTTTAAGACTACCTCCCCACCAAGAGATCGACTTCTGCATCGACATACTCCCTAGGACAAAACTGATTTCTTCACCAATATATTAGATGGATCCCAGAGAGCATTGCAAGATGAGGATGCAATTGGACGATTTCAAGGACAAGGGTTTATTGAGACCCATCATTTCACCATGGATGGCACTAGTTTTTTTTCCAATGTGATATATGGGAGGATGAGGTTTTGCATGCATTACCAGCTCCTGAACCAAGTGAAGGTGAAGAACAAGTATCCACTTTCAAGGATAGACGAACTCTTCGATCATCTAATAGGGTAACCATGGTTCTTGATGGTTGAAATTTCTTTAGGTTACCAACTTTATGAGAACAAGATGTGGATATACCGAAGACAACATTCAGATGCCGCTACAGTCAATATGAGGACATGTTGAGGCCTTTTGGCATGATGAACGTACTGTAGTGTTGATGTGACTTATGAACTGGATATTCTAGCTATATTTAGACCAGTTCATAGTGGTCTTCATCAACAACATCCTTGTGTACTCAGCTTCTGAGGAGGAGCATGTGAGACATCAACAGATTGATCTAGACATACTCCGTGAGCACCAGTGTTACGGGAAGCTTTAGAAGTTTCAGTTATGTATCTAGGAGGTCCACTTTTGTGGACATGTTATCTCTGCAAATAGAGTAGATGTGGACCCAGCTATGGTAGAAGTAGTGTTAGAATGGGAGCCACCTTGGAGCGTAACAGAGGTACGGAGAATCCTTGGGTTGGAAGGATATTACCAGAGATTCATTCTTGATATCATCCGGATATCAGTACAAATGATAGCCTTGACCAAGAATGGTAAAACCATCATGTGGATGTAGAAGTTCCACCATGCTTTTGAGTAGTTGAGACATAGTATGAAAAGTGCCTCGATTTTGAGGTTTTCAGAGGAGGGTGTAAAGTATGAAGTATTCTGCGACGCATCATGGGCTACGCTTGGTTGTGTCCTGATGTAGAGACATGCAGTGATTACTTATGCTTTGTGATAGATTATGCCGCATAATTGAAAATGCATGACCCATGATCTCGATTTGGAAGTGGTAGTCTTCATGTTGAAGAAGTGGTGAAACAACCTTATGGGCATGTAGTTTATCATCTACTCTGACCTCAAGAGCCTCAAATACATCTTCTCATAGAAGAATATGAATCTAAGATAGGGGGATGGCTAGAATTCTTCTAGGACTATGATTTTGAGATCATATATAATTCTATTAACGGGAGTAAGGTGGAATATAATCTTAACAAGGGATGGAGCTCGCAGATGTTGAGTGGGGCGATGGAACAATTGGCCTCGTTATTATTATCCATCATGGACAGTGAGGATGCATCTTTACATCAGTCCATGGTTTTCACCTCTCCAATATTACAATGATTTAGGGTGTCATAGCTAGGGGATGTTCACTGTGAGGATTTACATACTCTGTTATCCATAAGACATTCTTATGATGGATATACACAACGTGGGGAGCATGTTGTTCTATTCAGAGGACGCACAATTGTACTAGTGGATTTTCAAAAATAGATCCATATAGGGTTTCATAAATATACCTTGGTGGTACACACTGGTGTGGAAAAGATGTACTAGGATCTACCATAAGGGTCCAAGTGGTTAGGCATAAAGTAGGCAGTAGCATAGTTAGTTTCCTAATGCTTTGTATGCAAGTTGGTGAAGAATGAGCACTAGGTTCCAGCATGATTATCTCACCCCTATAAGTGCCAGGGTGTTAGTGGGATGGAATATCGATGTACATCGTGATAGTTTTACCATGACAGTCCGAAGGAAATGATTCCATTTGGGTGATCATTGATCGACTCACCAAAGAGGCCAACTTCATAACTATCCGGGAGAAGAGTTTTGTATAGAGAGTGGGATGCCTTTATGTGCAGGAGATATTTCAGCTTCATGGATTCCCTTCAACAACAGTATCAGATCATGATGCTCATTTCACATCCCATTTGTGGAAATGATTGTAGGAGCCTTTCAGGACTCATCTATGATTGATCACAACGTCCCATCCACAGAAAGATGGTCAGATAGAGAGGACCATTCAGGTTTTGGAAGATATGTTGTGGGCTTGTATCTTGGACATTGGTCACAAATTGGAGGACCGCCAACCACTAGTTGATTATCCATACAATAAAAGTTACCACTCCACCATTGGTATGACACCATCCCAATATTTATATGGGAGACCCTGTCGGTCACCACTTTGTTGGACCGACCCCGGAGAGTTAGCACTCATGGGTCCAGAGTTGGTGCAAGATACCAAAAACAAATGTGAAGATCATCTAGGTGTGGAAGAATACTAAATAGATCCATTAGAAGTATTATGCTGATTGGCTATAGAGACCTCTGGAGTTTGTGGAGGGAGACCATGTCTTCTTTTGGATCTCACCTCAATGAGGGTTATAGAGATTTGGTTGTGGTGTCATGATATCTCCAAGGTTCATTGGACTATTTCAGATACTACGTATAGTATGCGAGGTGGAGTACTACCTATCTCTACTTTCATAGTTACATTGGGTACATGATATCTTCCACGTGCCACAGTTGAGGAGGTACGTGCAGGACCCATCACACATCATCGACTGGGGAGATATTGCCATAGAGGATCGAGTGACATTTGCTGAGTACCGATTAGAGATCAATGATCATCAGGAGAGGATTTGGTGGGATATCGACTCCCTTGGTGTGCATCCAGTGGAAGCATGGGATTCTCCTAGAATGAACATGGGAGCAGGAGGATCAGATCCGTGCCCAGTACCCACATCATTTTGAGTTGCCCTTGTTTTGGAAATTTGGGGATCCAATGCCCCACGGTGGGGGAAGGAAATGTCTCATATTTTCTATGTATTATTTTTAAATATTATATGGAATTATTTCGAGACCATACCTTTAGATGACATGCGATTCTGAGGCCTAGAGTGCCCAAAATAAATAATTGAAATAAATTAAACTTTTAAACAGGGAGGACGAGCGGTTTTCATGAAAAAGTGGGATAAATTATAAATGAGTGACCAGATCTTAAAAATGAGAGAACCATTGTGTTTATAGAAGAAAATTTACCTTAGGCAGGGCCTAACACTAACTGACATGGGTAAATTGTAAAAGATAGTTTTTAGACTTCTTAAAGAAAATAGAATAAATTGGCATTTAATTTATTTTAAATGATTATTTTTTACGCAACAACCTAATTCACCCCTTTTAAATACCTACTCATGGAATGATTTTTGGGTTGACTGCATAATTATTGGAATTTCGATTTTCCATTGGAGCTTTGGCAGAGAACCCGATGGTGGACGGCGACAACACAATCGATCGACACATCTCGAATTCGATAAACCTCACTAATGAACAAGACACTACAATCGTTCTTCAACAAAATCAAGGTAGCATATTTGTTTCTTTATTTTCATTCCCATTATTTTTTTAAATTACGAATACTGATCAACCCACATACAAGTTGATTTGCGGATCGTGTGTTCTTGTGTAAGGGCGTCATTTTACATTTCATTTGGGGAATGATCCGAGAAATTGATATATGATTATTGTTCGATTATCAATTGTTTCTCCTTATTTTATACTTCTAAAGGGAGTCAATAAACACAATGAATAATGATGCCAAAGGTGTGTTCCCCGTTTTATTGATTTTATTCCACCTTTAAGCCCTGCGTTCTTCGAGTTCTTCACGGGGTTATAAACAACGTACCATTGTGCATCGGTTTCACAATGCAACAATACCAAATTTGAGATTTGGTATTGTGAAGACTCAACGGAGGTGCGATGATGATGGCAGGAGAAGAATTGACATGGTTCGAAATAAATCGTTCTTCAACCATTCTTTACGCGGATGATAGAATTTATTTTCCAGGGAAGATTGAACCCATAATACCTCCTGTAAGATCAATAGAATGAAGGGGAGACCATGGATTTTGAGTTTTAGGAAAAAAATATCATTTGATAAAGGATAAAAGTATCACATGAGTCGCGGTGGTGGTTGTTCTAGTTTCTGGGAATTCCTAGAACAAACGATGTGTATCCCAAAGAACACATCATGTGTGAAAAGCTTTATGGTGGCTAGGGCTTCCGAAGACAGACATGTATCATACAATGTGTGAACCCTATCACACAACATGTGTGACCTTTCCATGAAGCATTACATGTATTATGGGAAGTACATGGAGATGGGATGGACTACAAGGCTTCCCAACATGCTGTGTAGACCCTACACAGCATGTAGACCCTACATGGCATGAAAGATGCGGCTTCACGGGACTCGTCATGTATCTCGGGTAATACATGGACAAGAGGTGGAGTACAAATCCATGCAATCCACCACACGGCCAGACTAGGATAGTTATGTGGGTTATCCCATGTACCGGTTGTACAGGATTTCCCACATGGGTGGAAGCTGTGTACGGGCACACAGTCGTGTTCATAGAGGGATCCCTGGGAACTTAGACACAGTGTGTGGTCCATCTTACATGTCGTGTACTTAACTACACATCGTGTGACCCATACTACATGATGTGTATATCATAGAACATGGTTTGATCCTAATGTCCACCATTCCTTGGACATGTTTCATTTGGGTTAGTTCTCATTTTTTCTCATTCCCCTGATGGCTAGGTATCATTTCCATCCACAAGAGTATGATCCCTTTAGCAGGAATTTTCGTGGTAGAGTCAGGTATCCCTTTGAGAGGCCCGAAGTGAGATCCTCTATCCATTCTTGACCCTGGGTAGAGTCACGTATCGACGAGACTACTATTAATGGACGTTGATCCTCTATTTTTCAAGTGAATCCAGATTTGTCACGGTATCCTCCAAGGCCCTGGATGTGATCCTCAGCTGTGTATCATGATCTTTCCCCACTCAGGAGTGTGTCCTCCTGGAATGAGTGTATCTATCTCTTATGACCATTCCTGGAAAATGGTACTTCTCAAATGGATGTTATCAGATCAATCAGACTCATGGAGTGAGTTCTCCCAAACGAGTGCTTCATGGAGCCTTCAAACTGAATCCCTAGTGGCAATATGTGGTTGTGTGGCTTTTCATCGAACTACGATTCTATGTTTTTCATATATTTGGATTTTTTTTATCATTATATATGTTCAGTAGACAGATACTATATAGAGTTGGTTGTACCTTTACTTTGTGTATTTCTTTGTTGTTTTCAAGGTTCTCTAATAAGTATTTTTATACTCTCCCCTAAATGGGAATTACATGCACATGTTGTGTCATGTGCAGACGAGTGACCTTTTGACGGAGTCCAGGGCAGGCTCAGATCGGACCGAGCTTTGTGAGTTTCGTGTAGGCTAAGGTGTTCCTTCGGCTACGAGCAGTATTATCAGAACCCCTTTTCACATATATGTTGGACATTGTAGTTTGCAGAATCTTGTTTTTATGGGCTTGTATTTTGGCTCAGTTTTACTTCCTAAACTTTACATTCATTCTACTCTGTTGGTTGGGTTTACTATATGCATGCATTTTGTTCCTTAGGGGTTTTCTACATTTCCCCATTTTTTGGCTTGGAGAAGTGTGCATGTGTACCAGTACTTAGGAAATTTCTCCCATATTAGTGATATGCCTACTCAGTTCTAGTCACCAGACCCGTACCTATTAGAGGAGGGAATATGGATTTATGGCACGGTCCCCACTGGGATGGTTCATGACAAAGTTCTCAAGGTACTACTCTCTTAAAGAGTACTTTAGGATAAAAATAGAATTCTCAACATTAGTATTATTTACACTTTCACTCCCATTATTTATCCTTATCATCCACCACAATAAAAAACAATTAAAAAATTATGTGTATAATTACATGAATATAAATTATATACTCAAATAATTTTATATTTGTTTTAAGAAAAATATTTATTCCCCTCCCACTTAGTAAAAATTTGAAAATGATGCGGAAGTGAGTGTATATACTTCCACCTTGTGGAATAAGATATTTTGTTTTTCCTTACCACTATCTCATAGGTGGCTTTATAAATGTGTTTAGTGAATATATATAAGATTTATATGATATTTTATTTTCATTAAATATAAACTCGTAATTTTTTTATGAATGCTAGCAATAAATGATCTGAATAGAAGTAATCTCCTATAACAAATATATGAAGATGAAAATTGGTTTATTTACATGTGACAACCTCAATTTCTATTTAAATATTTTTATAAATCTTCCCAATTATTATTAACCACATTAATAAAATATAAATAATGTTCAGATACTTTTGTGATTGTCATTTTATAATTATAGAATCTATTCTCAAAGTCATATTCACAAATAGATTGATGAATATTTTTATTGGGATAGATTATCCACCAATATTAAAATTTATATAAATTTATATCATGTATGTAATTATAAAAATATTATAGTATATTTATAGGTATTATTTATTTTTTTTGGTTCTGATTGGTTAATATAATCATTTATCCCATTAATAAAGATAACATAGTTTATTTGTTATAACTAACAGAAGCATACTCACCACCAATTTCATCTACAAAAAACAAAAAAAAAATCAAATTGAATGAAACTTTAACATTATAAAATATCCTAAAACTAAAATTTATGTAACATATTTTATCAGTGTTTGAGGGACCTTTTTATAATAATGAATAACACGACCGCTAATCATGAAACATAACAAAAATGATAATTATTACAAACACTGTAGTTTAAAAGAAGATAATTAATTCTATTATACATATAGAGAATAATTAAATATATTGTTTATAAAAATGTATGGATATTAACGTGGTTATAAAATTGGATATTAAGAAATTTTTTTGTTATAAATGATGTTAATGTGAATTCGACTAAGTAGGGAGACAATGTAAGGGATTCTTTGTCTTTTTTCAACACCCTGATACATATTTGATATTGTGAAACATAATTTCATTTTTATAGTATATTAACAACATATTTTCATAATAATATAATAATATAATCCATTTCAAGATCTTTCTCTCATGGTATATTGATTCTTTTGTCAGTAATTGTATAATAGTTTCATTAATTCAATTTTTAACTCATTTGGTTAGAGTCATTTTTGGTGAATATAATTTCTCAAGTACTATTTGATCAAAAAATTCCCTAGATTTATACAAACATTAATTATTTTTTCTAGGTAAATTACATATCATCATAAAAAACATATTCATTGATAAAAAGATTTTTGGAATAAAAATGCAGTGTGGGGAAGCATAAATCACATTATTAATAATGACAGGTGGGGTCCTATATCACCATCCAATGTATTAGTTTAAAATTATATATCATGAGATATTTGGTCCTGGATATTATTATATTCATAAAGAAAAATTCTTTTCTTATGGTTATGAAAATTTTCTATGTTCTTTTACTAACCATGTTATAATTTATGCTTATTTTTATGCCTTTGTTTTTCACTAATGGATCTGGTTTTAAGAATGATGTTCCCACAAACTGTTGATTATATTATTATATTATTACAAGAATGGTTCTGTGATTTATATACTATTATTTACTGGGTATGAATCTCTTAGGTATCCTAAATATAACCATATGAACATCTAATGTTCACTTATGATCTTTGGTTGTTTTTTATTATGTTTAACCTTACTGATAATTTGACCCCACCCCTTTCATATATTTGAATTTCCCCATGCTCAAAATAAAATAATATCTATGATGTTTATACAATAGTATCCTGTGTGGACAGTTTGTGGGAGATGATGAAGACTTGTTTTGGATTAATCAGTTTCATACACAGTGGGGAAAATATACATTTCATGAAAAAGACACTAGCCATGTTGGGTAACATTTTTTTCATAATTATATAAACCTCTATACCTAAAATGTATTAGAGATTTATTACAATGGAATATTTTATTAACATTTTTAAATTTTTCTAGTCATGTTTTTAGGTAGGTTTAATATGATAGGGTAACTCCAAATGTCCATACACATTCTCTACTAATAGGTGTGGAATTCTCTAGAAAGGTTTGCCTATTGAAAAAGACCATCTGGTTATAGGTTTTACTATTCTTTAAAAGGTTGGTTCTGAAGCCTCATTTATTATTAATGCAATGAAAAGACCTCTTTAACTGGGCAGAGGGAGACCCATTACATAGCCTGAAGGCTTAGTGGGCATTTAACCCATTAAATGGCCCATAGGCCCAATTTTTTAGCCCATGACCCATTCTGGGAATAGTACTGCTACAGTAACCATGGTGCTACAGTACCCTCCGCTGCTACAGTACCATGCCATCGCAATATTGACCTACTGCCGCTATAGTACCGCCGCTTTTACGGTATGCCACAATACTGCTTCAATACCTGCACCCAATGGGTTTTGAACCGGTATTTTTTATGTAGAGTTATGGGGTTCATACCACTAATCCAAAACCCAACTACATTACTATTATAATTCAATAATAATATATTACTCTGTACTATATGGGGGATGAAGTATGATGAAACTCTACATGTAAATGGCTAGTAATAAGAGTTTATAACATTTTTAGGAAGAATTGTACTAGAATATTTTTATCATTATCCAAGTGGAGTGAATTATCGAACACCATAATGTCCCCAATATATTTCACACATGAAATTTGATCCCAATAAAATATTCTACTGAAGAAATATTAAGATTTAAATATATACAATTTGAATATATAATGGTATAAATCTGCGTGAAGGTGTTGATCTATCAGAATTACAAGGAGGTTATCCTTTTAGAACAACTACTGAAAGGATTCTATGTTTCTAAAAATTCTAGGATAATTTAGATATTGATTATGAGGTCATTTTCATAGAGAAAAAGTTATTATTGTTGTATAAAATGTTGTTTTAAATGGTATCTCTATGATATATAATTATATGCTTATATGTGGCCAAAAAAATGAATTTTTGTTGGTCAATATCTATGTATTCCAATATACTTACATATTTATCATAATGATCTAAAGGCCAATATGGATGTATATCCCACTTTGATTTATAAAATGGTTGGAAGGAATCCATAGGATATATTAATTAAGATATCCAGTGTTTATGATATATTAGTAGGGTAGATATCATCCACGATATTCCAACTTGAATTTTGATGAGGTCCAACTATGATTTCTCAAGATTTAGTATCATTAAAACTAGAAATGGTGAAGCTATATCCTCATAATGATGGTGACTATATAAAAGGCTTTGAATCTATCAAATAATACTCATCAGATAACAATTATAGGTGGGATCTTGATATCTCCACCATACTCTTGTTTAGATTAAGAGTGGACATATACTTTTAGTGTGGAGGATTATATCATAGAGATCTCATAGAATTAATCATGACATCCTTTACACAAAGGTACATAGAGAGTGTCCTCAGGTCCATGTTCACATAAATTATGAGAATGTAAATCCTAAATAATTTTGTGGCCTTTGATAATGGTTTTGGTGGTTAGAATACCTCCTCCAAATTATTCATGATTTTCGATTTTGACTAATTGGGGGGGTGATATAACATGGGTGCACCATGTTATTCCTTTGATAGAGACACAATGTATTATCATGTTTGGGAATATCTATGTCATTAAGAGTATTCAAATTATTATTGATATTATTTTCACAAGGAGGATATCTAAAATTTTTACTAGAAACTTCACCCTCTGGAGGACCCTTTGGGTTGTACACTTTTTTGATAGGTGGATGAATTTTGTGATAGCTACTAGAGGTGTATTTTGTCAGTAATGTCAACTCAATATGGATGGTTAGTATTTGAGATATCTATCATAGTCTTAATAAAATATTTTCCCTCAAAATAGTTAGGAATAGGGAGAGCATGGAAGTAGTTTCAAGAGTGATTATAGGAGGGAAAATGGTACAATATGAAGGATTTGTGTCTTCCCTCTATGTTTAACATTGTTTGTTAGATCTGTTTTAACTGAATGAGATTCCACATCAACCTATTTATGAAAATCCAGAGTGGGCCAATATTTAGGTACTTGACGGCTTGTAGGAGCTCTCCAAATAAACTACATGGTGGAAAATATGGTTGAAAAGCTATTAACTTCATCCACATCAAGGTAAGAGGGGAAATAAACACTAGTGCACTCTAGGGATTGAATATCAATATAGATAGTAGTGTGAAACCATGTTTTTTTCCTCATAGTGGATATCTAATTTTTTGGATTCTAGAATGAAAAAATGGGTTGATGCTCTTCCCAAAAAATATTTTAGGAGTGGATGATTTTATCAAATTCATTGAAGTAGATTGGTGAACAGATAAACATCCACTGTATAATCTTCTAGGGGAATAGGGAATAGGGAACCCACAATACAAGGAAGTTGTTGTCATAAATTCCATTGAATATGTGTATAAAACCATACCATATGATTATCATTGGGGTTCTTTAGCATCATGGAAACTTATCCAACCCCCATTCTTATTATAAGTGGTTAGGTTACCTTCCATGGTGTACTTGGGGGGGGGGGTTAATATTATAGTAAATATGAATCCAAATTTGAGTAGGTGTCTTTTGATAATGATTTCCATTGTTTAGAAAAAATCATTATCTAAATGATTAATGATAATGGATGCCTACTAGGTATACCAATCATTTTTCTAATTATAGATTCCCAATATGAAATAGCTGATAACTATTGAATGAGAAAGTATTTATGTCTTATTCACCAAAATTTTTGGGGATTCCCAATGCTTGATATTATCCAAATACTAAATATTGATGTAGAATGTATTCATATAAAGTTCAATAAATTTTCAATGATTTTGGATGCCATAAATTATCCATTCACTCGTGGTTGAAGGTGAATGTATTCATATACATTTTTCAAATTTTTTGGTCTTTATTAATGACATAAATTACGCATATGATTTTTATTTAAGGATACAGATTTAAAAATTTCTTCACCAATATTTTTGTCTATTCTTAGTGCTTAATATTACTCATATTCTCCCAATTGAAGGTTAAGAGGTTTTTTATTAGATCACAAATACTGCTTGTATTTATTTATATCATTTCAATAGTAAATTATTATGACATTAGTGGACATTAATTGGGTATATCAGTCTATAATTCCAATTGAAGGTGTCCTATAAAATATGTGGTGATGAGTACAATTCCATTTCTCAATAAAAGATGATATGGTTTTGGAATATCTCTTAGAGGATTTTATTTTTTAATCTGGATCTCCCAAATAATTTTTTTTTGATTCAGTTTAATATCATTATAACATCCACATACAAGTGTACATAAGATAAATACCTAACTTGATGCCTTATCCGAGTGATAAGATTATGGATAAATTGGCTGGTTATATTTGGTTATTTAGAATCCAATTATATGTGTATATGGGTTCTTCACTTTCTAAATTTATTACATCATGCAAATGTGTGATTCCATGCTCATAAACTATGGAATAAAATATGGATCATGGAGTTTATATCATGTACGAAATGGTATTTTCATTATCTTAGTAGCAATTTTGAAAAAAAATTAATCTTATCATGTAATGAAACACATGTATACCACATGGGGAATAAAATTAGTATAACATAAGTCATTTTATGATCCTCACACAAGAAATCTTATTATCATCAGATATAGAATCAATTTATTTCCACAAGTAATTTTATGATATTCTTAAAAGGATGAATATTCTCATCATATAAGGAACTCATTACTCCTCACATAATTCATCACATAATCACTACATAATCATCATATTTGCAACACTTAAGGAATCACATTCTTGTCACGTGATTTATATTTGGTTATCCTTTTTTCCTTGAATGGGAAGACAATAATCAACACATTCTAAACATTGATACTCCAATTCATGTTATATAAGGGATATTAATACTCTTACACCCATCATGTAAGTTAATTAATAGTTAATAGTCCCATAGTTATTTATTCTATTATATTCTTCACACACTAGAGGCCAAGGATTATTATTTTGTAGGGAATAAACCTCTCATGATTTCCGTATTTAGGTTTCTACAATTTAATATATATTGGGGATATGGGTTCACCCATATAATCCAATCACATAATAATGAACAAATATTAAATTCATCTTGGAATTCACAATTATTAAATTATAGGGGGGGAATCATTGCATAACATATGTTAGGAAAACTCATGGTGTAATGGTTGTTGGGTAAATTTGGGTGATTTAGTTCCCTCTAAAATAGTTATCATAAATTAGAGATAATACATATGGGTGGTAATATTGTATTTCATTAAAGGTGGTATAGATTATTAGGGATCCATCACATGTATATCGATATAATTGGAATTATAAACCTTTTAGTTTTAATAGAATATTATATGGTTATATGATCAAACCAGTCTGTGTAGTTTAATGTTATGGGGTATTGAGACTTGTTTTGAATACTGTAACAATAATAATGAATGCAGTATCACTTACATCTTGGGATACCATGAATATTTTTGTAGGAAACAAGAATGTTTTTGGGATTTAATCAAATAATACCAAAGCCTTCCATAGATGAATGAAATATTTTTCCATGGCGTACAACAAAAATTCGAATCCTTATCTAATGTAAATGCACAAAAGTAGACGAAAAAATATTTAGTTGTGGATTTGGTGTTTACATGATAAAATAAAAATTGATGGAATGTGGGTCTAATAATATATCAAATTTTAGATGAGTTCTATTCAAGGAGGTGGAGAAAATTTGTTGGATAGATAGAGTCTTAAAAAATATGGGGGTTCTGGGAGAACATCCTTTTTTGTAATGATATGATCCCTTGAGTATGGAATATAAATTCTGTATTAACATTATTTGAAGATATAATGTATTTCCCAATTCCTTGAAGAGAATATATATGGTAAATTTCATATATTTATCACATATAGGATCTTGTGGGATTTGTTTTATATAATGAATAGATTTTGGTTTCTATGATCTAGTACACTCTAAAAAAATTTAAAAATTGAATTCCATGGGAGGAAATATACAAAATCGATAATTATAATGAGATTATTTATTTTTATTACTCTTCCTCAGGTTATAAGGAATCTTGAATAAGAAATATGTTCTCCCAAAAAATTTCATTTATAGGATTCACATGTTATGTAGTCACGAAATACATGTGCACAAATGACAAATGATGCTTCCATTATATCACATATTAGATACACACACGCATAGGTTTTCAAAAGTGTCTATAATAAATTTCTTCTATTTATCATTATTCATCATTCATTCTTAATGGATGAATGTGTAGCTTCAATAAGGACATTTTATGACTTCATTATTACACTAGATTAAGTATGTTATGTATATATATGGCTTCAAGAATATTCATGATGGTGAAAAATGTTTTTTTATTTTATGTATTATTTTTATATTTTCAACTAACAATAGAATACATATTTATAGACTAGATACGATAGAATCACCATTGGTTATTCCAACACATTTCACACTCACACCATGTTTGGGTACTTTTGTACCTAGTTAGACTTCATGGTTTTAGGTAAGAATAACTTAAAAGTACGTATATCACCACGTTCAGTTAGGGAGTTGATTTGATGTTTGGAGACACATGTGATGTAGGACTCAAGAACCAATTTAGGTTTGTCATATGTTTTTATATATTTTTGGCCGCATTATATTTGATCAAAGCATAAAATATATAGTTTATATTTGTTTCTTAATTAAATTTTGACTAACAATTTCCTACATCATGATGGTCATTATTTATATATGTTTAGAATTTATCTATAAGGACGAGCTTAGTTAATTTTATTTTTTATAATGACTATTTATTTTAATTAAAACCAATATTACTTATTCTAATAAATTATAGATACATTAGAGTTGGTACATGTTATATGTATACACCACCACTAATTTGTATCCTTTGGAAGATATTGACATACACATTAGGTGCTCAGTGGCCAAATATTGGTATAGTAGAGGTAATTCTATTAGGGATGTTATAAAGAAGTCATAAATAATTATTATATTTCAAATTACTATTTCATAACTGGTAGATATAATATATGATATTCTTGAGAATTGGAAGGTTACATATATATTATTCATAGATTACAAATATAAGAATGAATACTACCCCCATTGTGATGTATGTTTATGTTCATGATTTATGAATATTATGGATTATGATTTCATCAAAATATGAAGCATTATATAAATTTAATAGTTCACAATTATAATATTCTATAGGGTATCATGAGGATATATTTACACTGATAATTTTAAGGATGTATGGTTTATGTGGAATTCAAATTTAATCTTATGATTCATTCATGTGTTAGGATATAGGGTCAGTATTTAAAAGTTTCATAATCAACTTATATACCAATTCAATATATAATATGATTGTTGTATCTATTATAATTGATAAAAGATTTTGGTTTATTAATTATTCATAGATGATAGAATATATGAATCATGAATTTATATTTTACCGTGAGAATGGGTTGATGGGTATAATAAGGGAATTTGATCTATAATACCTTTATGATGGGTGAGATATACGTAGATTAATACATTTATGCACATTTTATTACTTTCCATAAATTATGATATGAGGAATTTTGAATGAATATTGTTTTCACCATGTGAATAAAATTTTAGTAACATGGAACCATTATATCGTCTTGGGGAAATTCAGGAGGGAAAAAATAGTTTTCCTACCATCATTTGATATAGAGATCACTATTGTACTAGAACTGACTACCTATGAAAATCATTAAGAGTGTCGATTGAATATTGTAAATAATATTCAAATAGTGATGATGCATGTTGTCTCTTACATTTATGAGAAAATGTATTATCTTTATATGATGTATCAAAACAACTTTTAACATATGTATGTGCCTTAAGATGATGACATATATGTAGATCTGATTCGTAGTATCATTGATAAGATTAATACACCACAGTAGAAGAGGCTAAAGCTGGAATCATATATCTTATGAGGCATATAATATTTCTTATTTGATTTTCTAATAATTTCATATTAGAAAGGGGTATTGAAGAAAGGATTTCTATATCTCATTCTTATATAATTTCATCCTATGTATGTTGATGGTATAAATCACATGGTATTTCATGAATCATACACTAAAGATGATATCCATCATGAACTATGTTTCAATATTTTTTGTTCATTATATTTTTTCTATGATTCCAGCTTGAAATGAAGAATAAATGGATAGAAACTATAGGGATATAATGAGGTATTATATTTGGATTTAGGTGATTATTTTTTTCTTTCATATTTTTAAATAGTCAAGAATAATTTCCCCTATCTGCAAGCATCCATAATAGGGGAAGATAGTATAAAAAAATTTATACTAGTGATGGGATTGGTAGAGGGTCATTAGGTAGTAGTAATTGATAATTTGAATAATCATAGTTTTGTGGTGATGGATAGAGTTTCCATCAATGTGGTTCATGTCTTTAAATTAGAGAGATACGATCTATGGAGTGTTTCTAGTGTAGTAGGAAAAGTCATGTTCTATGACATCACCAATGCTAGAAGACAGGGTGCCAATTGTAATGGAAAATTGTAAATCCACTATTTTTTAGGATCAATCCATATTCTTCTTGTGTAAATTATTCTTATTATATGTTGGTCCATGGAACATGAACACGATTAAAATTATGGAGGGGTTTCTTGAGTTTTATATTCATTTTGATCTTAGTAGATGATATAATGCCTATGGGTTGGGAAAATAATGTTACTATTGTGATTTCCCTAGGGGAGTCCAGATTCATTGTCTTAAGGTCATGGATATAACCACCTTCACACTATTAATAAAATAACATGGAGATTTTATTGGTGGGTATCTATAAATAAATTAATTGTTTTAGTATCATTTAACCATGGATCATTTTTTTAATATAGGGGCCCTTAAAAATTTATATATGATGTGTTTTTAGATGGATTAAGGTCAAATAATGTTACATCCTTACCCATTATATAGAATTTCAATGATGTTCAAACTAGAGAAGTCAGTACTAGGATCAGAGGAACACCCCTATAAATTCGAGGCTACTGACGAGTATCATGGGATTATGATGTGGCCATGGGCAGACTATGTCTTCATATTAGGGGTAAAAAGTAGAAGTTGAGATAATAAAACATCAATTATAATAGGTAATCAGATTATTACAAATTAATAAATAATATAAATTCCATATCAAATTAATGAAGAAGAATACAATCATGTAGATTCACAGTCATTCCGTCACATAATATATGATCACACACGATGTTGGTTTCACATATTGAATTGTATAAGGACCTACTACTATCCCAAAAAATACATCATTCATCATGTGACTCCATCTAATCTATCCAACTAAAAGATAAAATCACCATCCTATATTCAACCTAAACAGAGGATCAATAATGTCTTCATGAGTGTGCAAGTGTCATTGTCTCAACAACTATATATTGGAAGCGTCCCAGACATCCTATATATCTACAAGTCTCGTGATGGTTAGTATATCCCACCCAAATAATCATAGGGTACATATTTCTCATGGAATGTACACATAAAATTATTACCTCAAACATATGGTGACATGGAATCAAGACAACACACAAGGATCCATCATAACCCTTCAAACATTATCTGGTTTGGTTATAAGCATTTAACATTGAATGAATTATTTAACATGAACTATCTTATCAAATGCAGTGGAGACACCACATATCACATGCTACATAAATAAAATGTATAATCTTTATGGAAAATCATAAAGACCGAATATCAATATTTCCATAGTTTTTTCTTTTATTTGAATGATTCACTATCCTTTTCAAGACTTACCAAAGATGATTAGGATGCTGCCAATCCATACGAGGCCTAATAGAACTAATATCACCTAAATTAGGACAAATCATCTATAAAAGGATAATTGTGTAAAAAAATTCCATCATAGTCCAAAGAGAATGCCCAAATTGGTAGTCACAATATAATGTGGAAGAGACATCCATTCTATTCTAATAACATCAATACAAGGATATTTTTTTGTGTGTCAATAGAGTCCTATGAGGGCCAGTCAATCTCAAAACTCCACATTACTCTACTCAGAAGTCATTAAAGGAATTTATCTCATTGGTATCTAGATATTCTTAATTTAATTTTTCATAATTTAGATTCATTAGGGTAAATATATCTCATGGAATGTACACACAAAACTAATCCCTCAAATATCAGGTGATATGGAATCAAGAAAACACATAAGGTTCCATCATAACCCTTCAAACAATGTCTGGTTCAGTTATAAGTATTTAACTTTAAAAAAACTCTTTAACTTGAAATATTTTATCAAATTCATGGGAGAGACCACATATCACATGCTACATAAATAAAATGTATAATATTTATGGAAAATCATAAAGACCACATATCAATATTTCCATAGTTATTTCATTTATTTGAATGATCAACTATCCTTAACGAGACTTACCCATGATCATTAGAATGATCCCAATCCATACGAGGCCTGATAGAACTAATCTAACCTAAATTATGAATAATCATCTATAAAAGGTTCATTGTGTAATGAAACACCATTATAGTCCAACAAAAATTTTCTCAACACCATGAAATTGTATTGAATCCTAATATTGGGAAATTCTCTTTCCACACCAACTAAATCCCTATCATTACAATTGATTTACACTATGCTCTGGTAGAAAACATTTATTTAAATTTATAATTCCAAAAACAATAGACACAAAATATACCCAAAACTGTTTTTTATGGATGTAAAAAAATATATGAACAAGTAAACCAATGAATGCTCTGTGGATAAGTATGAAGAGGGGTGTGATGTTTGAAAATCAGTTTTGGTAAAGGATTTCATTCCACGAATTTTTGAACATTACTAGGTGAATAAATTGATACACAATACCTCAATCCCTATCTATCATAATTTAATATAGGTAACACCCTTAAAAAAATGATAAACACCCCCATAAAATATTAATTTTTACCTTACATGAGTTTTGAGGTTTTTCCCCATGCACTCTTCATGTCTGAGGATAAATTCCTTAATTGAGAAGGATTTCACCTTTACCATATCCCACATGTGGCACCCCCAGGTGTCATGGTGATCAATGGAAAAAATCATCAAGAATTATTTCATGGTACTATTTCCTAGGTACCATTAACATATTAAAATTTTAAGAACAATCATGAAAGAGAGATTACCACTCTCCCATGTGGGTTCCAATACATCATGGTTCTCTATGTGTTGGAAAAAATATAATGAAACCTCACTATAGGATCATGTGTGTCTACTCAACCTTACAATTGAGCATTGAAACGTATATTGTTCCTCAATACACATAAAAAAACCTCATTTATATATTGATACAATCATAACATTGATCTAAATTCTAATTCATCAATGTTCCGAACCATTTCCCTAAAAAAATTTATATTCTTTATAAATTTTACATCCCCAAATAATATGATCCTTTACAATGGACATACAAAAACATTACTCATCACAAGAATACTTTTTGTCATTAACCCATTAACATAAACCTATATTATTCATTTATTCATAAAAATTGATTTCATTTACTTAAAATTTCTAAATGTAATTCAATGAACACTCCAAAAATGAGGTGCACTTTTCATCAAAACATGAGGGGTCTCTCATCATCAACTCTAAAACACTGAGATAAGTCTTACCCATGATTTCCACCCTAAGACACTATATTTCTATCACTAGATTCACTATCAAAATCATGGGGATCCCAAATATTAGGCTCAGTATATAAAGGTGGGTTTTGATAAACAGTTCTCCATGCCATAAGAACCTATTTTAGTATGTGATGTTATCCTCTAGTAGTCCAATGACATTCTCGTTTTAGTTTCCACCTCACCGAACCCAATATCACTTAAAAATAATACTCATTCTCTCATTTCTATACCATTACTAAAAATTTCATAGTCCATCCAATATACACACTTCCACATCACATGATATTATTTCTATAATCCCCAATGTTTACTTAGATCATCCAAGAGCCCACATTGTAGTTTTAACTTAATCTATATGTGTAATTATATGATTGGATACTAAACCTTATAAACCAATATTCCATACTCTCATATATGGATTCATTTCACTACTGGTCTATTTTCGGAATCGATGCTCATACTCTATCAAATATCATATTTTATCCGAAAATATAAAATTTACCATAGAACCAATAAAATCAGATTCATTTGCACACTAACTTACAAATTCCACCTCAACCATAGAATGATATTTCCTCCCATTTCCATGACCATACCAACATAGCGGGTCACTCATCCATGATCTATGGTCTATCCAATAATATATACAATGATTGATTGTAACTATCCCACTCACAGTTATTTGCTTACATGAACCATAAATCGCTACCAATTCTCAAATAAATAGGAATTTAATCCCAAAATTCACCCCAATTCCATCCATAAGAAGTTTTAGACCCTCTAATGAACACTTTTTTTTTCTCCCAACCATATATCCTTTATCATAGTACTCAAAGAAAACAATCTTAATGGATAAATACTTATGTGAATGTATCTCTTCCAGAGCGATGCTCAGTAATACTTCCAATGCTAACACAATCTATCCAAGGTGTCACTGACTTCATAGAGAAGATATTTCACATTTACATAAAACCAAAAATATTATCCTATCAAAATAAAATTAAATCCATCAGTCCATTTCCCACACAATACGTTTCACATATTTAGAATTGAAATAGTGGAACATGTGACCATTGTGAACTAACATGATCATATCCAAATATAATATGAATTTTCTCTTATACCATCCAATAATAGGAATCAACTCACAAACTCATGTTCCTTGGATCATAGAACATAATCACATGTTCCTAAACTACTATCCATGGTCAATAATATTTTAATCTCATCATTCCTGAATCACCCATAGTGAAACGCTCCAAAAACATGCATCTCAACAATGACAATCCCTAACACCAGATCACCTTCAATATATGAATCAATAAAATACAAAAAATAAAATCCATTATCTCACTACACCAATGAAATGAGTAAAAAATTATACAGGTCCAAGAATCTTATTTTTCCATCCATTGAAACTAAAAATTAATTCCAAGGCACCTCAAGTTATTTCTGTTATAACAACCTATAAATATAACAGAGAAATATTTACATGGAATCTAAAAAAGGGTAATTTTTTCCCATTTTTAGGATCTTTAGGATTTATTTTCTTAAGGACTTACATAAAACATTAAATAAATAACAATAAAATTTCAACACAATATCCATTTCCCCCAGAAAAAAGTTTTTTTTAATGACATATTTCTTTCATTCAAGGTAGCTCTTATAAATATAACTCATACATTATCGATGTCTTTAATCATCATAAAGTCTATTGGAAAACATTTCTGAAAATAAGATATGAAAACCAAATATTTATAAGATATATAGAATTAAAAAAATAGTTAGTTTATTCCTAAATATGAAAAATCCATAATTTTTTTTTCATCATTCATAGTAATAATTTGAACTCATATAACCATTATTTTCACTATAAATAAACTTATTTCAATAATGTATTTGGGGTTTGTCTTAGTGTTAAGAACCCTATTATTCGACATGAAAAATGGGGGTTCGAAACCCATTGGGCGTAGGCATTGTAGTAGACTATAGCGACTGTAGTAGTGGCGACACTATAGCAAAGGCATACACTATAACGGCAGCGGGTCACTATAGCGGCGGCAGGGTACTGTAGCAGGCGGGTACTGTAGCATTACTATTCACAGAATGAGCTTTGGGCAAAAAATGGGGGCTTACAGGCCATGTAATGGGCTAAATGCACATTGGGCCTTCAGGCTATGTAATGGGTCTCCCTCAACCCAGTTAAAAGGGGTTTTTTCTTAGATTTAATAATAAATGAGGCTTCGACCCCAACATTTTTAATAAAACTTATTTCCATGATATATTACATAAAACATTTCATATTTAATCATAAAGGGAAAAATAAAAAATTATGGTTGGTTAGAATACATGATTATCTATGAATACCATTCCTTGAAGAGAAATTCTTTATCATTTTTAATGAAATAATAAACATTCGATAAAAAATATGTTTATTTACATAGCTTTTGGAGTAAAATTATATCCTTTAAAGAAAATTGAAAACATGTCATGTCGGTACCTTTAGATATTATCCATACATTCAACCTACAGTGAACCATTAAATGAAATCAGATAACCACATAATTCTTATATCTCTTAGGTGTAACCTATCATTGGTTAAATTTGTCACATGAGAGTTGTTTCAGGATCACTCGTCATTATAGATACTCCAAGATGATCCATCATTCATAAAAAAATTATAATAACATTAAAATTAATAATAAAAATAGATATTACACAAAAATAACATATTTTATTAAAACATTAATTAACTCAAAATGGAAATATAAATTTTAGTTTTGTCGTACATATAAACAAAAATGCCTATTTCAATAGGAAAATAATTTAAACTAATGGAATATTAAGATAAATATTTTATATTAAAATAAACACATAAAAATTTAGTGTAATATTGATAATGAATAAATTCAATGAAAGTGGAAAAGTGAAGTCAAACCATATATATAAAAAATTAAACCCTTTTTACTTTTTCCAAAAGGAAATAGTAAGCCATATATAAAATTTTGGAAAGATTTGTTTCTAATCATATGTGGATGTTTGTTTTACAAGTCTAAATTTACATAGATAGGTTAGCAATAGAAAAAGGGGTCATGGTTCCATAATATAAATATTATTTGTTGTGAATGTGTTTCCCTTTATTCATTAATTTTCATAGAACCATCCATGGAAGGTGGACATCAAAAATTAAATATGTCATATAACAGAGACATTATTTCTAATGTACACATGAGCTATATTTCTATTTTTCTACTAGATAGAATAGATATAAGGTATATAATATTTTAATTTTCCTAAATCAAAATTATAGTATAAATTATATAAATTAAAATCAATTCCATCCACATTACTAACCATGTGAGGTGGTAATGAAAAATGTATCATGTTGATTTGAAGAGTTTTTATTCCACATTTACATATGAGTGATGTTATCAATTTCCAATAAATCTTAAGGGTTATATGATAATTAATATACTATATTTTTTTTAAAATATAATAATAATCATATATAATCTTAATTTGGTATTTATAATCATTCATGTGATGTGTTGATGAAAAATGAAACTATTTGTTTCATTAATGTGGTAGTCCGCACATATGCACATACAATGTATTCATTTCCCTTATGATCAAAAAATAGATATAAAATATTTCTTCATAAATATAATTAAATTTTATTATAAATAAGATACTAAATTAATTATATTAATATGGTTTGAATATATGTAATTGATATAGAAAGAGAAATAAACATGACGTAGTTCGGTTAAGACTTATACCTCCTGCTTTGATATCTCCCTTAGGATTGCACCCTATGCCTTATGAGATTTGACTATTGAGAAGGCCGGGGAATCTAAGATAAATATATGTTTTTTGATAAGGTATTTTTGAAAGGATTAATGAAGAAAAAAATCTCATGTTCTATGAAGAAGTAATGAATTAGGGTTCCCTTTTATTAGTTAAGGGAGTGGAACTCTTATAGTTATTCAATGATTATAAATTTTATTAAACCATAGTAAACAAAAGTGGAATATAAAATATTAAAATTAAAATAAAATGGGGAAATAGTTGAAATTATCTTATAAAATAATAAACAAGATATGATTTTGTGACCTTATCCTTTAGCTTTATCATTAATTATGTCACTTTATCATTTTTTTCTTGGTGACAATATCATTAACAAGGTTAATATTTATAATGACCTTAATAGAATTTGAAAACATTAATAATTTTAGACAACATTAATAAAAATATAAAAAATATTTTTTAATATAAAATATATAGAAGTGTTATAAATTAAATTTATCAAAGGAATAGAAAATGTGGTGAAAAATAGTTTTTTGTAAAATGTATTTTTGGACCTAAAATTGAACTTCATCCAAAATAAAATAAAATATTGATTCATAAGGAAGTAATTATATAATTATAATAAAATAGATATTTTTTTAATTGAAAACCAAATCAGTAAAATAATGTGTCTTTTAAATTACTTCAAATAATGAAAAAATAATAATAGATTTTCAAACATCCAAAATGTCCTTATTCCACTAAAATATCGATTTTTGGGAAAAAATAGTAAAAAATAACCCCAAAAATGAAATTTGATAAAAAAAATTAAAAATTAGTTCATTTTAGAAAATATAGTTCCAATAATTTATGAATATAAAAATAATAAAAACCTCATTATTCATTATAAATAATTAGTTTTAAAAAAGTTTTCTATTATTAAACTAAGATATTTAATAAAACAAGTAAAATGAATATTAATCCATAAAACCTAATAATGAATACTTTTAAGAAATAAAATTCACATAATATTAATATTTTCTAATACATCAATTTCCCCCTTCATTAAATATTGTCCTTATAATTTTCATAAATAAACAAGTGAGGGTATTTTTCCTCTCTTATCTCTTCATAATTCACTTGTTACATATCTAATCATATAGTTTTTTATATAACCTTAATTAAGTGAGTTAAATAATTCATTAACACATGATATTTGTGATTTATAATACGTTATATCATTTTATCAAAATAAATATTCTCTTCTTATTGTACCACCTGAGGACTCAAAATAGGAGATGAATAAAGTATATAAATCCATAGAAAAGAAACAAGAAATTCATCATGCAACCAAGATAAAATCGAAGTTAAGGCTACCTAGTAAGAAAATATTATAAATTTATCTAGAATTTAAAAAGTTACAATGACACATCAGATCAAATTTCCTTTTTATGCTAATTTAAAAACAATTTTTGTGGAGATGTGTTATTAATGACATTGTTACCTTCCTCATATAAAAGGATATTCCACCAATTAACAGTTTACCTATTTTTCCTTCTCTTTGCAGACCTCAGGTGGTGCTGAATCATTTTTTCTTTCTAAACATTTTATTCTAGCAACTATAGTCCAAAAAATTTCTTCTCAATGACTCTATCCCATAATTATATATTTTTACAGCATTTTTCCATATAATACCTCATAAGGTTTCATCCGTATACTTTAATGATAAATGTTATTAGAAAAAAATAAAACTAATGATAGATGTTGATCCCAAAATCCCTTATAACATATTGATCATCATCAAATAATTTCCAATAATATATAAATAATATGATCTGATTGTCCATCCATTTTTGGATGAAAATCAATTCTAAAATAGAATTTTATAACCATCTACTTCTGTATTCATTTAAAAAAATTATTGTTTACCTAGGATAATGATTCGATAAAATTTAGAGGTGGAATATATGTATCCTAACTATATTTTGAAGATATAATATTTAAAGATGCCTTAAATTCATATTATATAGAATATTCTTAAAATACCATGAATTATTTAAATGATCAACAATGAAAAAATCACATTTTTACACCATGAATTAAATCCATGGATATGTACTCATATTTCCATTCTAGGAATATAAGAGGAAGAATAATTTTCATTAATAGTCATTGTCTTACTTTATCATACATAAAAATAAAACTTTTCATAATAAAATCAGTTATATCTATTCTACATCCTTTCCCATAAAAATATTCTTGAAGGGATCTATACATCCTAGTGCTTCCATAATGAATAGAAAATATAGAGTTGTGATATTCTCTTAATAATTATTTATTCAACTAAAAATAACATGATATTCCTTTAAGGTTTTCTTAAATATACCTAACAAATATGAATTCATTGATCCCATATCCATAAAGGATCATGTTTTTTCATACATAAATTCTAGGAAAAAATTTATTAAATTATTAACTAATGAATTAGGTTCTAAATGTATCAAAATTAAAAATTCATTATCTTTTCAAATCAACACATCCGCTACCACTTTTTATTTACCTGTAAGATAAGGAATTATGTAATTTTTATTATTAATAGCTTCTACAAATAATATCATCCTCATGATCCACTATTTTTGTGTTAATATACACTTCAATATTTTATTATCTATATATATATTTCACATTTATCCAAATATATAAAAAACCTTCATATTTTTAAATCGAAAACCTCGTCAGTGAACTTAAGGTGATTTGTAGGATAATTCTTCTACTGAGTTTTCAATTAAAGTGATACATACATAATAAATCATTAATTATAGATATATACACAATGAAATCACATCACGTAATAATCATTATATTTAATTAATCTTTTATATATAGGAATGGTAACATAAAAGAATTAACCAACCAAATTTTTAATTATTGGAATCATTTGCCACATTCATTTTTCGAGATTAATATTACTCATTTTCAATTTATCATTTTTAGTGATCTAGATAACTTAGAAAAATTTTCAACCATAATTAATAACCCTTCAATCCATGAAAGCATCAGATACTAGTAACATTTTATGGCCATTTATACTATTCCACCACATTATTTTTAACATTATAAATAGTTATGGAATTTTTAGATGAAATATACCAAAGGAATACAAGAATTTATGACATAGATTCGCATTTTCTAATTTTTCCATACAACATATTTTATTTTTAATGTGTGAAAAACAATATTTATGTGTTTCTCATGATCTTCATAGATTTTATTTTATACAATAATATCATTAAAAAACAAAGAAATAAATGTATCCAAATAATTAATGAACTCTCAATTAATTATTTCCAAAAATAAGATGGATTTTTTAACCTGAAAAACATATAAAAAACTCATAATGGAAATTCTTAGTCTCAAAAGTAAGGTCTTCCTATACTAGGAATAAAACTAGAAAAATTATTCAAAAAAAATGATATTTATTTACTACTAGAACATTACCAATTTATAAAATCTCAATCTTCTCAATAATATGTGTAGTATAAGATTCACTTAAATATTTGTTTTTTAGTTTCTCATCTTCTTAGAATGTTATCAAATGTATGATTTCATTATTATATAAAAATAGAAAATAATTTAAAAAAATAAATTATTTACCTCTAAAATCTTCCTCAACATGATAAACTAAAATCAAATACATACCTATAATAACACCAAACTCTATAACATGTAAGACAATAAGGATTGTAGGTAAGACCACTATAAATTTCATAAAAGCGCGTTTTTAGAAATGCTTCATGGATTTATACTACACCTATGAATTTTTCAATTGTTTTTTATATTCTATAATTAAATGTTATTATAATTTTAAAATATAATCTTATGCGTATAATAGAACATGTAGATAAAAAATAAAACAATGCATTGGGATAATCTAAATATATGAGTAATGCTCCCATCACAACATTCCTTGGCGGTCATGCATCTATCGTAGTAGTAAAAATATATTTTGATATACCTTTCTATTTTTTTTATCTTGAAGACTGCCACATTGAATAAGTAATATTGACAAAGCATTAACATATTGTATAACTCATTGAAATTAAAATATTTTACTTCGTTTTTATATTACTAGTCAAAAAATTTCCACTGATACTTTCTTTGTCATCAAAATCCATCTGTCAGGGCCTTCCTCAATGGAAACACATCTCAGATCCCAAAATTCATTTTTATGATTTCTTATTTCATAAAGAATAATAAGATTATAACTGTATTTTTATTCCTTTATGTTTATTTCTTGAATATTTCCTCTTCTACTTTGAAGTCGATATCTTCTTATCCTTACTGTTGTAAAATTCCAAAAATCACCTTCTAAACATTATCATTTCATTTCATATCTTCTTCATAATAGATATAATCACGATTAAATGGAAGACTTCATTGAAATTCATTTAATATAGAGTAAAATAGATCAATTTCACTATCATTGTCTATAATAAAATTTGTTGCATTATTTTCCAATAAAGTGAAATTATCTTTATAGTTTGAAACAGAGCCCTCCTCATTTTTCATCAAATCTAGAAATTTTCATTCCATTATATGATAAGTAACATTAGGAAAATACATTTCAAGGAACAGTAATTTAAATACAATACATTCAATGGAATAAGTTACTTAATTTTCCTTAGTATTATTAATAAAATTCCACCGTTGATAGGCTTCACCGATAAAAGGACAAAAATTCCCAAAAAGATGTTTCATATATCCCAAAACATCAAATATACTCTCTATATAATTAATCCATCCTTATAATTACACAATGTTTGAATATATATTAAAAACTTATGTTCTTTGTTTTATTAAAGTCTCTTATATCATAATGATTTTTAATGGATTATATCATCTTTGTCTTGTATTGGAACCTCCATTCATAATATGTGTAAATAATTTTACCACAATTATTGACTAAATATTTATAATTATAACAATTCATGGATTCTGGTTTGAAAGGATGTTATCCTTCTGATGCCTTTCAACCACAACAAATTTTTTTACTCTATGAAAAAATATTCTGAAAAAATATTAATAGACAAATAAAAATGTAATTATTCCAATGATATCTCATGATAAAGTGACCTTATATTATAATGTATTTATTTTTCTTAACATCATTGTAACCTATAATTTTTCCTAAAACTTTCCTCTAATAAAAACTATAACATCATTTACGTTAATCAACCAATAATTAAATGATTAGTAAAAAAGGATACATATTATTACATTTCATGGATATTTTTAATTTAAATTTTTTTTTATTAGGTTGAAATTACATAATAAAGTTGTAGTATCAATACTATTTCTATTATAACCAATAAAAAGATACTTTATATAGAGAGAGTTTCATTATTCAAGGTTACTCCCATAGTTGGAGCAATTAAATATTTAATGTTTATAATACTCCTTTATCCTTGTAGAAATCATTTTTGAAAATTGGATGAAAAAAAAATCCTAGTAAGGGAAATATAAGTAATAATCCATTTATTCCAATTTTAAATCTAAAAAATTTGATATGAACATTTTAATTTTATCATAATAAAAATTTGAGATCAGATATCCATTTAATTTTCGTCTAAAATAGATAAATTTCTACATGTATTTAATACAACATTTCATATTTAATAATTAGTTAAAAATCATAAACATAACTATTTCATGAAAAATATGAATTCTTAGAAGAAGTTTCCTCACATTTGTTTCCTCTTCTAAAATAATGAAAACATTAGTTAAAATCATAAAATCATTTTTGTTCCTTTAAAATAAAAATATTTCCATTAAAAACATTTTGAGAGTATTATTTTTTATATTATGACATTATATTGACATCCATAATTATGAAAACCCCTATAATATAAACCCATAATAAAATAATTTCCATAACTTTTTGGACTAACCAATCACCGATAAACATCATCACATTTCCAAATTCATAGGATAACTATATTTAGAAAAACCATCATTAGATCGATATAGAGATGAATTGTCATTTATTTTATATTTATAAGAACCATAATATTAATAAAACATATATACCTTATTGTTTAATTTGAAACACCATTTTTTGAGAATTCATACCCATATATAATAACACATTCATGTATCTCAAATATATGAGAAAATGATTTTATTTTCCTACAAGAACATTTTAAAACTAATAAATTGTAAAATATTAAGGGGAAAAATTATATTAAAATAAACATGATACATGATATCTATTATGGATAATTAATAACATATATAATGTCAACAAATGGAGGTTAACCCATATATGTTAAAAGAAAACCTTTTTCATTTTTTAATAAGTAAAAATAACCCATATATATATATAATGTATAAAATATTACATATAATTATATTCAAATAAATTAAAAAATAATTTCAAATGAATTTATTAACCTATAAATTATAATTAATATTTTTATTTAATCATTTAATGTAAACATAACATGAATGACACAAATTTGGAAATAAACCTTTAATTCATGATTTGTAAACAAAAGTTCCTTACCTCGAGCCCTAAAAATTATTGTTTTTATGTTTACCCTCCTAAGTAATAAAATTATATTAGTTTACTACAAATTTATGTAAATTGTTTTATTTTAATTCCATTTATAATATTCTATTTCTTTGATTTTTACCATGTTTTATTCATATAAAAATATGGCCAGTTTCATGTTTTTTGTTTTAAGGATTTTCAATTTATAAGAAAACAATGACATTGGAAGGATGAATATTGTCATATTAGTCACGGTTAAATCAACTATACAATATTGATTATTAAAAAAATTATTAAGTTTATAAATTAAATCTTATTTTATTTTCATCCATTTATGGTGGATTAGAAGAAAAAAATTTGTCATATCACAATGGTGGTATTTTACACATACACATGATCAATGATTTCATTTTTAAATTGGATGGAAATGAAATGAGGTTTACAATATATTACTTTGAATAAATAAAAATAATGTTATAAATGCAATATATATTCATTAATTTCACCCTTATTACCAACCGTGTGAGGTGGAAATGAAAATTGAATCACATCATTTCATGGATGTGGTATTCCACAATTGCACTCTAACAACATTATTAATTTCTAATGGATAGAAAGGGTGAAAAGGTAATAATATATTATGTTTCGATAATATTAATTATTAAATTAAAATATAATATAATCATTAATTACATTTTTAAATCCATCCATGTGATGCGGTGATGGAAATAAGAATACATATATTTGTTGTGGTGCTAGTAAACACGTATGCATGGGCGATGTTCTCATTTCCCATAGGATAAAAAAGAGAAAAAAATAGAGTTATAAAATTAATATTATAAAATTTATATATATATTTAATATAATAATTTAATTATTTTAAATTGGATATAATAGTATTTATTTAGGAATAAGAATAAAATAAACACAAAGTATGTATGTTAATACTTATACCTTCACATTAAATATCTCTCGATAGAATATGCCACGAGATTTCTAGGATTTGTCTTTCCAGAACACTGTGAATAGTAGAGAATGAGAATGGATGTTGGGAAATTATCTGGATAGTTCTTGGAAATTTTAAAATTCTAATGTGTTATGAAGAATGGATGGGTGGTGGTTCCCTTTTATAAGCATCGGTAGTGGTGTTGTTGTAATTATTCAACGTTTCAAAATAATATAGTATTTTCCATGAGAAAGTGAAGCATAAAAAGTAAATATTATAAGTTAAGTGGATAAGGGTAAAATAATATCATCCAATAATAATTTATATAATATCTTTGTTGATATTATTTCTTATATTTAACCTTAATTAACCATTTTTAACCTTTTTTCTATGGTAACAACGTTTTTACCAATGTTATTATTCATAAATATCAAAAATGGAATCGACTCCATTAATAATTTTGAGACTCATGATTCTAAATAATAATTTCATTTTTAATGATTAATTATATATTTGACATATATTTTAATTTTAAAATAATAAAGAAAAATGCAATAAAAATTTGTTTTTTAGCAAATGCATTTCATAATCCAAAAAAATGAACTTATATATAAATAAATTATAATCTTAATTATTATGAAATTAATTATATTATTTGAAATTAATGGAATATTTTGTTATTTTATAACCAAATATAATATATAATGGTACATTTAAATTACACTATTTAATAAAAAAATTGTAGTTTAAGAAAACGACATTTTTTACATTTCATACAATAATAATTTTATTGAAAAAAATACCAAAAATTTTCCATAAAATAAATTTAATATTTATTTGTCAAAAATTTATTTTAAATTTATAAATTTAATCATGTTAGTTATCTAATTTAGGTTTTAAATTAAAAAATATATAATTCTTAAATTTTATTTTGATAAAAATCAATTTCTTTTTTGACAAAAAAGTTACAAAAAATTAGTATAGAGAATATGAATCCATGAAAAATATCCATGAATATTAAAATTATATGATATTTAATTATTATTATAATTAATTAGATCTTTATATTCATCATAAATGATAATGGATTCACCATGTCTATATCTCATACTTGGTAGCACCTCCGTTGAACTTATCTCACAACCTAGAACACCCACTAATGATTTTCTTCTATAAGGTACTAAAAATCATTGGAAAATCCCTTATTTGGGTTATTGATTTATATCACATCTCATATTATAAAAAAAATCCGCATTTAACAATTACATGAGATATATCTTAGATAACTATGCACTCCACCCAACCTATCGGTCCTATCTCACATAGACCATTACTTGAAAAGCAGAATCTAGAATTTATGCATAGATCACCTTGTAATGAGAATTTTTTGATTTTTCGGAAGCATAACTCAATCGTTGAAATAATTCATATGTATTATCAACACATCAATACCAAGGAAACATCTAGGAATGATATTTTTCTCTTATCATTTGTTAATGAAAAGTTTGATATTATTTAACTAGAGAAACTATAGAATAATATATCTATCTTTCATGTAGGTAACATGTTATGATTTTTTGGTTGAAATTTTTTCACAATAATGGAGGTAAATGAGAAAAAAAATTCATCCATCTCAAGTAGGATTATGCCATATGTCAAGGATATCATCACTTCAATGGACTTCTGGACATGAGTTTTTTGGGAACCCAATATACATGGTACAACAATCATAGATATAGACACTATATACATAGATTATTATATCACTATCTATCTAACCTCAAAGGTGTTTTTTATTACCTCGTGCCTTTATTATACAAGTCACTCATTCACATTCATATCACTCCCCATTATTAGTGACCCTAGATAAGGGAGACTATAGAATATAAAACATTTTCTATTATATAAATTACATCATATTGGAGGTGTTCACAACGGAGATGAAATTTTAATTGGACCATCCCATCATGGGTTATAAATGGGATGGTCTACTAAATCATCTATATCGCCTAAAAAGATACTTACACCATTTTAATTCAAATAACCCATCATATTCGATCCTGTAGGACTTAATTATGGAAATTTTAAATTTTTAAGAGGGGATTTAAGAAAACTGGGTTAATGATTCATTTTCATTCCTGGTGAAAAAATAGAAGCTAATGTTCATGAAGTTGATGGAGGTAAAATGGTGTTTAATGAATAGCTCGTAATCCATTTGGATAAGAGAAGAAGATATAGACAACAGCTCTTTCCAGTCTTAATTGATGTGAAAAAATCTTTATATTATGATTAATCATATTCTCAATGATTTTTCATGTACAAATTATCTTGATATAGTAGGTAATCTTGCAAGGGAATTATTAAAAATTTCTGTGGAGGGTAGGAAAAATTATATAATATGGGTGGCACTCTTGGGTGGCCAGAGAAGATAAACATTTGAGCAGTATTCCCTATTTATTAGATTAGTCGGAGAATTTTAGATTATGTTCTATTCCAAGGGAGTAGGATATCAAGAAGTCTATTAGCACATTAAATACTAAACATCATCTCGGGGTAGATTTTTTTCCAATGGCCTTTTTATATCCTTTATTAGGATATCATGAGGCTTTAAGTGATTGATGTAATTAAGGATTATTTCATTTTTGGGGTGCTTATCATGGTGGGGTGTTCTTTAAGGATTATTCTCATTCCAATGTTTACTGACCCATATGCACTTATTTGATTTAGAATCATCTTCCTCTATATTTTATGCTTCAAAATATTGGGTTTTATTTTGAAAAATAGATTAGGGAACCTCCTCCCAAGAAACAATTCTTAAGAGAGTCATGATTTTTTCTGAGGAAAAAGAATCCAAGTAGGAAAAGGCATTGTGAATGATATATTAGATGATATCAATTAGATAGGTATTGGTTTTAACATCATGATTAATTTTGATATAGACATGGAATATAATCGCAATGAGCTTATTTTTATCATCCCATTAATGAGAGGGTTTAGATTTTTAAAGTGGACTTGTTATATCTTTTCTAGACGCTATACTTCATCATGTACTTTTATTTCAATTTTAGGAAATATGTTTAATTTTATCAATTCTATGCAATGCTTTAGACAAGGTGACCATGTGTCTTCTAGGCACTTCCATTTTTGAAAATTATACGAGCTTTACTAGATGGTACAATCCTCCACTGTAGGGGAATAAATTGATTAGTGTCTCATTTATAGTTTTTTGATGATATGTTATTTTTTAATGGGATTCCTGGTACAATAGAAATATTTTACTAGGTAATGAGATCTTAAGGTCGTGGATAGTGAATTAAAAATTCTAAAATAATAATCTTCCAATCCATATAAAACCAATATCAGGCACAACGTTGTTATTAAATATATGATTGGATTTAAGAAATCTCCTTTCAAAATGGATTAACTCAGAGCACCCATCATAGAAAGAGGGATCTAGAAGTTAATGTTCAATATAATCATCAACAAAATTACCGAACATATCATTATCATTAAAAATCACTTTATATTTATTAGAGGGATGATGAATCTCTTGAATAGTGAACTGCCTTCAATACTCAAGCATGGATTATAATTAATAAACATCCCAAAGGTACCATCAACATGATAAATAAGAATCTAATATCTATTAGTTGGGATGAAAATCAAGATGGAAGTCATCATTGGGCCTCTTCGAGTAAGCTGGCTAAACCTATTGATGTTGGGGAATAAACATACATAGTGTAGTTGTTTCATGAAAGTCCATGTAAGAAAGGATTTCATGAGAAATTATTTATGGTAGTGCATTCATGGATATATTTATGTTGTAGAAATATGAAGAGTATAGGAGATATAAGACTAAATGATCAATAAGGTTATCATTCCTAAAAAAATGTACACCTGATTAGTTGTAAATTCATGCAGAGTAGGTGCATAGTGTGGTGGGTCATGGGAAAATGAGATGCTAGAAGGATAATAGGGATGGTGCTGATTCTCATTTCATAATAATCTACACTCTTCCTGATATTTGAAAAAACATAGTAGCCTCTACCCATCCATCATCATCTCAATAATAAATGAGTATCAGAAAGACTTATTTGTAAATATTCCGATGGTGATTGAATGTTACAGGTGAATTTGTTAAAATACATCTTCTAGATGTTTTTTGGTACGAATTTTCAATTTGGATGAAATAAAATCCTAGGAAAGGTTAAGTGGCCTCAAGAATTTTGCGAAAATATAATTATGTTAAGTTAAATTTATTTGTTTGGTATGTTAGGAATCAAGAAATACTTATAGACATCAATATCCTAAAGAAAGGAGTCCATATTTCATTATATCGTTGGTGATACACATCACCTAGTTCCAAATCAGTTTGGAATATATTTTTTATCTGAGATTGGATGGTGGATATGTGGGAGCATATCCGGAATTTTTCTGGGATCAAACTCCTGAGGATGACATTCAAAAGTTCCACTCTTCCTGGATTTAGGGCGATATCCTGGTGTAAAAGGAATCTAGCATTTGTGCATCGATATTTTTAGTGGGTTTTAAGAATATTTGAGAGGCTAATAACTCCATTTGGATTAGAAAATGGAATATATTATAGGTATTTTGTTCATCCTCATGTATATGGTAGATGATTTTGGCCTATTCATATATGGATGAGGGTATTTTATTTCATTAGGGGAATCAATCAGAGGTATTCAATTCCTTCAATGGACAGAGGAAAATCATGCTAGAGAATATGGGTTCTATAGGATCCAACATTATCATTCTTAGATATGAACATGGATGGATCATGTGATCATAGAGTTATGAGATATGGTTGTCTTTTTTGAGATGAATGGGGGTCTATTATTCATTGTTTCAACATCTTCTATAGCCCTGGTACATCCATCAGATTGGAGGTGAGAGCCATGAATATAAGTATCATGTTTTTAACCTATATAATTTCAACATTACATTGGTTGAATCATATTCCTCTATTTTTGTTAGGATTCATTAAAATAATAAATCTTTTCCTTGGAACCTAGCATATCTTATTTGAGACTGGTTTCTCATTCTGAATAAATACATTGACAATAGACACACATTGATAGAGGGTAATTTTGATGTGGTTGGTTTATCCAGTCATAAAAGTTAAAATGAGAGCATTGGTATTTTTATTTTTTGTTTAATCCTTACCCCAAGAGTGTAATAACATTTTGGGGATATTTTTTATATTTGAATTACTTTCTCTCCAGGAATGTGTTCATTTTCTCGTTCCTTATTAACAAAAATAACATTTCAGTCAGAAGGTGGAATCCATGCTCTAATATCATAAATAACATGACAATTCCTATGATAAAAGCACCCACCCTATGGTATCATACACATATATACATATCATGAATCACATGCCATGTCATAAGTCAATTAAGGAACGCATTGTAACTGGTAAAATTAAAACATAATTACCCCCTCAAGAGTAAAAATATCATCCACACACACACACACATAGACACACACACACACACACACATACACATATATATATATATATATATCAAGACATCATTTGACGAAGACCTGTGTTGAGTATAAAATTTTCACATGCTTTGGTGTTTTATAATTCCACAATGAATCTCTATAAGAAATCAACGTATCAGTATTTTGAATATTTACATAAGTAAGACTTTTTTACCATTTGGTAGAAGTATTATAATCACCCACAAGGGGTCATTATCCATGGAATCTAATGTATGAATCAACCAACAAGGGTCATTATACATCCCTCATATAGAGGGACTACACAGTCATCAGCAAAGAAAATCTCCCTGCAATTTTAATAAAACAGATCATCCGAAGGAAAATGCACTTCATTTGAACTAGGTAGACTAATACCAACATGGTTTATGTGAAAACACCACATTAGTTTTGAATGAAAATTTAAATATTTGAACCTGTTTCTTTAGTGATTACAATCACACACTAGTAAAAATATTTCAATTAAATACATCATTATAAAAATTTAGGTATAAAAACTATCCTTTTTCCAAATATCCATGTGTCAAAAACAAATAAATCATAAATCTCTAAAATCATGTTCATCATGAAAGGTCAAATCATTCAACCATAATAAATAAATAAAACAATTACATATCTTGGGTTACCAGTACACCCAAATGAAAAATGAACTCTTGTTGCAGTAGTTGGATCTCTATCTCAATATTTTACACATCTATAATAATTATATATCACATCCTAAATAATAAACCAAATGAAAAAGGAATATTTTATAACACTTTGTAACATCCATCCCTTATCCAGATCCACTGAGCATTGACCGAAGTGGAGAAGACACTACTTAGAATTTAGAAAACCCTCCCAATACGCTAGATGTTGTCGATATGTTGAGAGGTCATATGATTTCATAACACCCTGAGTTTCTATGAATTATTACATTTTAATAAATTTAAAATCATTTATAGATTTATCAACCCAAAACACCATATTAATATTGTGTTACACACAACAATGGATTAGCTTGTGTAACACATAACACTAATTTTTAACCCAACAATTATAAATATATTTATTTAAATGCCGCAAATATAACCTACCCACTAAAATAAGAAATAATAATAGAAAAAACTAATTTTAAATATTTTTTATAATTTTCTTAAATAAAAAATTCATAATAAAAAATACATAATTTTTAGTAAAATATTTATATGTTTCAAAAAGACTATTTTATGAAAAAAATCATTTCTATGCCTTTTGTGAACAATTATAATGTAAATGTTTTAAATATTTAAGAAATAAATTTTAAAAATAAAATTCATTTATGAAATAATAATTTAAAAATTTTATTCAGCTTAATTTTTGGTATTTTTATGAAAGATTTCTTTTTTTGATGAATAGTGAATAACAGTTTCTATTAATTGAAAAATGCCTTTTAATTTAATTTATATTCAATGATAAATTATATTTCAAATTGGATTCAAAGTAATTTTTTTTTAATTATACCTAAAATAATTCAATTTAGAATGTTTTTATCAAAATTATATTACAAATTGATAAAAAAATCATTGTAAAATTTTGGAAGTTTTATAATTTAAATCCCACTTTCTCATCACATATGTGGGGTTAAATTAAAATTAAAATTATCCACTTCAACAACAAGAAAATTTATCATTCCATTCCATATTTTGAATCATTAAAATTTATATTATCAAAAATTATTAAATTTATTTTTGATAAAAATGAATAGCTTAATAGAGAATTATTTACCACAGTTACGGTAAAAATGGGTTTACTGGGGGGTGATAACTGAAATTATAAGGGTTAAAAATAACAACAAAAATCCAACACCCTTTTTGTATCATATTTAGACCATATATATTATTATATTGATAATAATCCATTTTTTGGACCTGTTACATAAATATAATCTTGGGGTAATTATTTCATTTAAATATAATTACTAGTGTTCCAGTCACCTAACTTATAAAGGTCGACCCTTCTACTATCCAATTAAAATATTGATAACTTTTTAGGAAAATGCTTGAAAAAATAACTTCCTAAATTTTCCTCTCTCATCATAGAATCTATCTTTTCGACTTAAATCCAACCGAGGAAGGCTTTTGGTGCAATCTTATTGAAGATTGCCAAAGAAGTTGCATCATTCATCAAAGATAATTTTTGTTTTATTTATTCCTCCACCTCCTGAAATTATTATTATACCTAATTTATATAACATTCTCAATATCTCTGATATACATAGTTATTTTATCTTCATAGCCTATAACCATCTCTAATTTAAACAAATGGGTAATGAAATTGTCATTTGTGTATATGGAGGACTATCGCCTCAGTAAATGATGTCATTCATTTTTCATTACCACTTCTCGAGGCCAGGTATGATGATTTATATAAATAATATATATGATATATCAAAAATAATTAAACCTATGGAGTCATTATATCATATATAACTTTCTTACCATCAAATCCATATGGTATATGAATACTTCTTTTGTGTGTTCAACAGATTACCACCTCACAAAGTAATGTGATTTGTTTTTCACTATCTCTATAAATGGATGATAATAAGGATAAATATATGTGATTTAAATGGAATAATTGTGATATTGATGATATATTTATCTTTCTAAAGAGATAATATATAAATTTTCTTACCTTTTTACTGAATGATAGATGATAAAAATGTTCATGTACATGTAGAATGTCGCCTTCATGGAGGGATGTGACTCTCTTCTTTCATGTTCATAGAACACGAATTATATGCATAATTATATTTAAATAAATTATATTTTTTTTATTTAATTATAAATATACGATGATTAAATATTACATAACTTATTTCAGTAATGATCATTTAAAAACAGAAACGTTTCACATCCATACGTATAACTGACCATCTTTATGATCATAAGATAATTCATTTCTCAAAAGAAAATATCCTGATTTGTATTAAAATAATAATTTATTTTAAAATATGATAATTGTTTCATTTATATTATTTTTTATATTATAAAACCATTTCCATTGTAAAATTTCTGAATGTAAAAAAAATAAAAATATATTCGAAAAACAATATTGTTATTACCCGAAACGTTACTTTTATAATGAATTTTTAACAAAATCGTAACGATATGACATAATAAAATAATTTATGGTAAGATATATATATGTATGATTATTTAATATTTTTATAATAAACTTATATTTATTATATACTATTTTAAAACTAGTATGAAGGAATTTGAGACTTGTAGTATGACATTTCTAGTATTTCTTTTATTTCTGAGAGACATATGTGAATTCACCACTCATTTATTTCATCCGGTGTATATAATTTCACCGTGAAATATCTTATCAAGAATCAAATTATATAACTTATATTTAAAATTTCATTTTGTGTTACTCATTAATGGGGATTATGATTCAAAAGATTACTATGTGGTAAGGGATTTTGTCTCTGTTTTTCTTCTTTAAGGCTCATGTCTTGTTATGAACTGATATTAATTTATGATGATTTTATACATCCTATATAACATGTAATTTCATTAATTAATTTAATATAATTATATTTTATGTTTTATTTATTTTTCTTCCTTCCCATGGATTGCAATTAAGTGTTACCCTAGTGGTAATGATTTTACATTACAATATCATCATTTTTCATAATTATTTATGTTTATATTCCCAATAATAAAATATTATGATCCATATTTCATGAAAAATATGAATTTCGTTCTCTTTTAGTTATTGTTGATATATTGAAGTAATGTTATTATTTTATGCACTCTTTTTTAATTAAAATAAGTTTGAAAATGTTTTTAATAAAATTCTACATTATTCCCCTCTTCTATTGGAAAGACATGTTTTTTGAATGAGTGTTTTAGAAAATATTTTATGAAATGTTTTAATATTATAAAATTATTATTTAAAGACATCTTTACCAATGTTTAATATTTTTATTTTTTAAAAGGAATAATAATATATTTTTCAAATAAATTACAGTATGTATGTTACTAAAAATGGGAATGAAAAATTTTATTTACTGCGTATGACATGAATGAATCATACCATTATCATGAACATTATTTTTATTAAAAGTTACATTATACATTTTAATGTTTATTTTCAATGAAAAATATTTTTAAAATTTTTTATGTTTTTAAAATATCTTTCTAATTTGTAAATTACATTTTCTTCAGGAAATGTATTAAATGATCATTCAAAATAATTTTCCATCTACAGTTAAATATGCTGATGTTACCTATTACATTGTAATCATATGATCCAATTAATCCCTTATTATTAATTATATTAATTTTTTATGTTTGTGATGTAATTATTTTTATGAAACATGTTTATCTGGTTCAGGTTATACCATGGTAAGAATCTTATGAAACCCAATTCATTTTTTCACAGGTTAGGATTTGCCGATGACAAAACCTATTTCATTTCCATATCTTATGATATGATTAAATACTTATGAAATCCATTTCATTTTATGGGTTATTATATGTTGAATGTTTTATGATATTGGGTCATACATATGTATTATTTTGATTACATGATATGTGGGACTAATATCTCCCTCCAATGCATTGGTTAATGATAAATGTTATATGATAATAGATGCTACATGTGTGGTTAGAAGAAGAAAAAATAGTGTTTATGGGGTTGGTTATCCTAATACTAAAATAATTTACATGGGATGTCATCCCAAGTAAGAAATACAAACAAACGGTTAGCCCATTCTTAACATGTTATAAATTTCTTGGTGGCAAGACATGATATAATATTTTATATGCCTAAGTTTTTCACACAAATTTATTTATTATGGCAATGTTATTCTCTCATGACTCATGTTATATGATTTCGTAATGTTTTATGTCTTTTAAATTAATTTTTTTTAAAATTACACATTTTTCTGATCATTGATATGTTGGGTACGATTTTCAAATGGTATGCTCACTTTAAAATACTATTTTTTCATATGATTCTTATGTATCTCTCTTGTTTATACTTACTATGAATCTGAGATCACCCTTTATTATCCCTTCATTAAATAGTTTATGAAGTGAGGTTTTATATAGGTTATGTCTATGATTAGTAGTAATTATGAAGATCGTTTTTGGAAATATTTAATATATTTCACCTAATTATATGATTTTTACCATGTCACCAAAGGAAAAAAATATATTATTTTCCACAGGGGTGTGTTTTTATAATGTATTTAATATTCAACTAAAATATTTAATATCAATACTTTACAATCTGAGGTCACTATTGGTGTTAATGTGGGGTGAGAATGACCTCAAACCATAGTATGTTATAGTAGATTAAATAACCAAACATCCATCAAAACAGATATTTATATTATGAAAAATAAATAAATAATACCAATGTTATTTTAAATGGTATTAGAATCACACATTCATGATGGAAAAAAATAATTACAACACAAAATATCAAATTTTATATTGGTTTGATCACACATAAAACAAATAAATCTATAAAATTTCAAGGATCAACTATTATCCTAGATCCATAGATCATATATACTTTATATAATTCAAATCTATCCCACTCAATCATAAAATATCTAGCCTCTACTAAACCAAAACCTATTATTACCAGTGTCTATTAAAGTACCAAAATTCCATGGTCCATAAATCCTGGTGTGGGTAAAATTCAGAAGGAATTCACTAACGTTGTCCAACATATAACATTAAAATATAGTGGAAGTATATATTATATACTCATCTAGATCAATGAATAAATTTTAGTATCATGATAAATAAAAATGGTTGAACCTTAGGTTTTAACATGACCCCCAAGACTGACTTTACATACTTCATCCACGGAGGATGTATCTCTATGCATGTAATATAAATGTTCCAACTTGTATAAGGTGAAATTCTAACTACCAAGATAAAATATTGGTTGTTTAATATAATTATAGTGTATTACCAACACCTAAGCAGTAATTCTATAGGGTTTAGAAGTCAACAGTCCTAGAGACATCCCATACGATTTTATCTTAGGTTATCAATGTTCATCATGAATAATTTTTGGATCTTATGGGGTGAACCAATCTAATCATAATCATTATATGTCATCATTGAGTCCTAGAGGGTGACCCTAGGATATCAAAATCCTCAAGAATAATCTCAATATCATATGGGGTAACCCTAAAATCACCACTGGTTCATAGGAGGTGATATTAGGTTTCCATAATCATTTATCATCATTACTAATTTTGAAGAGGTGATCCTAGGAAATTAATAGTCCTTAGGGGTCAGCATCAATTTTTATAAGGTTATACAAGTTTATTGTGTATACATGAATGATAAATTTATGTGTCTATGGAATTCCATTTATACTTGATGTATGGATCCAATGGAATTTCCCATGTGATTTGTTTAGAATCATGATCAACCACCACATTAGTAGAATTTTCTAAGAAACTAATATTATTAGTCTCAACTGTTGAATCCCAGTTTCGTGTCATGTGAATCCAATAGTCATCAGGCATAATGGAAAAATCTATTAAGCATCCCTGAAATCAAATTTATCTAAATATATTTTAGTTATCATTGTGTCTTACATATATTATACTAAATTTAATTGTTTAATTGTGTCCTAAGGTGGTAACCACAACCATCTTTACTACTCTACACTCACACTATCTCATAGGTTAATATATCATGGGATTAGCCACATGAATCCCCTTTATCTCATCATAGTCATAAAAACCTATATAGAATCCATTATCAATTTCACATATTTGGAATCAAATACCATCAATTAAGTAAATAACATCCACAAACATCATCACAATCCTGTTATAGAATCACTGGCCTTATAAGGTAATCCCCACTAGCATCACACTAAAGTTCTATATAATTCCCCTATCTAGTTCTAAGTTAACCATAAATCAATCCTCTCACACCCAACCAAAGAATAGTTTACCACAAGGAGAATAGAATATTTAATTCATAACCTAAGGGAGAAGAAACACTCATCCCATTAAAATCTCAGATATCCATTGAAAATAATGAAATATTAAGGGTTTAAAAAAGGCCTACTATGTCTAGTCAATCTCATCCATCTGTATTCCCCAAATCTGATGTATCAAAGTTCAACTATCACTATTTTCTCTGTATCTTTTACAATTTATCATAACAAATTTACACTTTAAGAGGTCCATATGTCAATCCATATAAATTTATAGTCAAGGCCACCTCAATTAGTGGAAGAGGTGACAAGCCAATGCATAAGAGTCCATCACGACCCTTTGGACTTTTTTCAGTTCAATCAGAACCATTTTACTCAATTGAAAACAATTTATTTGATTTAAATAGGTCTATTGCGTACAATAGATAGACCATATATATCATGAATCATAAAAAAAAACATAAACCATAGGTATATTCATAAGGACCACTTACCTCAGTTTTTGAGGTTATTTTCATTATAAGCTTGCACAACCATCCTATTATATATTGATCCATGTTCAACAATCTAACTCCATTATACATGAGGCTTGACAAAAATCATAACTCTGAAACCATAAAGGGCCATCCCCTGATGGTCTATGCTATACTCTTAGTAATATAAGAAGAAAATTTCCTTCATCACAATGCTATGGAATAGTATGAAATCATCATCTTGAGATATCCAATAAAAATGTAACGAAAAAGTGTCATAATATCAAATTTTTTACAGTATATTATGATGGTAATCAAATAAACTACTTCAAAAAAAATTATGTTCCACAAAAATCCACCAAATCCCGTGGGGGTCAATGGATAAAATAAGGGTGGTCAGTCAACCCATTTACACAGAAGTGATAAAGAAAACTAGGAGTGAGTTGTTTTAAAATATTTAGTGAAGAAGTTCTCAATCCACCAGTTTTGAAACTGAATAGTATTAAATAAAACCTAAACCACACTATATCCACCAATAACACATAGTTTATCATAAGAAGAAACCATTATATTGTTGGATAAATGAACAATCAAACATAAATTTTCCCAATACAATTTCTCCAAGAGAGGTTCCCCCTAGGGCCATCAATATAAAGGTTGAAGCACCCTCCATACCATTAATTTCACCTCTGTTTTTTTCTATAGGGGGATACCCTTTGGAAGAACCTTCATCAAAACACCCAATCCTTCTGAAATACAAGGGGGTGGAATTACCCAAGAACCCTGAAAAGTCAAAACTTTTTTTCACAAATCACACCTAAGGAATTTATTATTCCATAGTGGCATCCACTATGCCATCTTCCTCTCACTACTGGTGCACCTGTAGTGAAATGTCACTATAATCTCACATTGGTCCACTCGACCACATATATGAAAAAAACATCATAGGACTCATTCAACAACAAAATAACATCTCCTTGAGATGTTTAAAAACTTCAAACATTAATTCAAGCTCAAATTCAATAAAAATACCTTTCATTAGAACAAAAAATTCAAATACCTTATGAATTTCATAACCCATAAAACATGTTTTTAAAAAAAATATTGTCAATGTGGGGTGATGTCTATTAATGCAGCCTTAAGAATGAGATAAAATAGTATCTGAAGATGTATATGTTTCACTACCCTAATTAGTATTCATATGTTTATGTGGGACTTAAATATAATGGAAATGAGTAATTTTTATGTGATCCTATGTAGGTATTGGTTGATTTGATATACAAAATACCTTAACTTCTACTAATGACAAGTAACAGTCATAAATAATAGGTGTGAATTTTATACACTCGTCCAAAATAGGTATTTTTATCAAAAGATTATAGGACCTTACCATCAATATTTGTCATCTATTATAGCAAAACTAGATAATTTTTCATTAAGGAGCAAGGACATGATCCAAAAAGTTATTCATATAGAAACCAACAAGATCCATGGTATATCCCCTTGGGAATTAATTTTTATTCCACTAGATATGGAGAATGGGTTCATGATTAAAATTACATTAAAAGTGGATCCTATAATATCTACTTTATACATGATTTCCCTACATATATTTAGAGATAATGTTATAGGTATGTGAATTTATGATTAAGGGTTTTATTTTCTTATGTATACACTGATGGGGTGATCCTATTTTTTATCTATTAATTTACATCGTTCTATGTCATTATCTATGTATTAAAAAATAATTAATCAAGGTATGTTCATGAATCTATATCATCTCCCCTGTAATAAAAATCAATTTTAAGGGGTGAGTAGAAGAATTTGGTTCTACAATGTCATTTTGAGATTCAGATATCATTATGTTTAGGTGTGTCCTTCAAGTTCCCCACATTCATCTTCTAAGAGTTTATAATGAATATTCCATTATATTAGTACTCAATTGGGACATATAAAGTCATTATAATTATTTAAGTCCTTAATGAATCAATTATACCATACATACATCTATTCAATCACGTTTGTTTTCATTAAAATAATTTTGGTTTACTCAAAATGGTTATATGATCATTATAGGCATTTAGTTATCACAATGATAATGAATTGATAGTATCACCCATATTCAATGATTTATATGCATTATATTTTGAAAAATGAATTTATCTTCACGAGGTATGAATTGTTTGATGTTTTCATATCTATTCTCTCCATGAAGGTGGATGCTATTGTATCTTATTGGGGACAACGGTAAATCATCATGATTGAAAGTTTCTCATGTTACTGGAGTACATTATTCTTTGAATGCTTGAAATTGAACATTCCAATGTTATAACTAATCATTCATAGTGTTAATATCATATTACTAGGTTATTATGAGGGGTCCTATTATTAACTAAAAGGGGGGATTATAACATCAACTATCTTAACCATACATAAGCCAGATAAGGAGTATAAATCGTGTAATGATTCATAGTTGATTTGTTCAAGAGAATTTTGGACATATGATGGGTCAGTGGTTGCTTATATATTATAAATCCCATGTCGCATTAGTGAATAATTATTAATCATTAACATGAGAAAGATGTGGTGGTGCTCGCACTGAGGGGTTGGTTTCTTTGACTTTTGGGTGAGAGTTCCAAGAAGTAAAGTTACAATATGTTTCTCAAGTAGATCATATAGCATTGTGACATTAAAATTTAATTGTGGCAATGGTTAAAGTAAATATATTATTTTGACTTATATAAGTCATATACTATTGTGGAATATAATAGTATTTTAGATTTGTTGACTATGAAGGCTCAGACATGCGGGTTGCTATAGAAGACTAACAAGATGTTATTGATGGGCCACTTTGGTGTGATCGATATAAATTCCCCTGAGTATCATGTTAGAGGGACCCTATTGTCTTTGGATATTACAACTTTACACCATGAAAGTGTAAAGTAGGGGTAGTTATCATATTAGGGATTCCTAGTGAGGATGGATGATATATATTGTCAAGAGCTACCACATTATTGGAATTGAGACTGTTATTATATACATTATTAGTGAGACTAGGCTAAAGTATATATGATAATTATTTAGGTTAATGTAAAATATTTACAAGCCTAATGATGGATTATTTACCTGAGTACTAAAAAGATGCACTGATAAATTCAAAAGATATACTAGAAGCCATGTTTGGGGAAGGATATTGTTGGGTATCTCACAAGATTTCTAATCGACCAGTAAATTAAGAAGAAGCATCAATGACCGATATATCCAGTTCACCGAATAAAAAAACCATGTTAATATTGGATTATATTATGAAATAATTCATTATAGGGTTTACAAGGAAAGTCTTATGATGAGATATGTCATGGGTTGTTATGGAATGATTGATGACAATCACACATTTCCTAAAAATATGGGAGATGTTTTCTATTGATGATACGTGAAACTGTTATGTATAATATAAATTTGATATCCATTGAATTAAAAAAAATATTCTCTCTTGTAGGTATTATTATCTCAAATTTATCATTTTAAGGGTCATATAATGTTCTAGTTATATTATAGAACATGATCTCTTCTTACCAACCATAGATATCTGTACTTATGAAGATATGATCTAGATATTAGAATACATGATTTGGGAATGTGGCCTGGGTTTTAGGGATTTTTTGGAGAGCCATCTCAATCTTGGGGAATCAACAAAATATAATAATCATTAATAATTTATTTACATACTTTTGAGACACATATATTGGATATCTGAGAAAACCATGCTACTGGAGAACTGGTTGGTGACTGTTTAGAGAAGTAAATTGTATTATGATATCTTGAAAGTCTTTTCTTGTAGAGATTGAATTGGAAAAAAATTACTCTAGCACATCCACCATGATTAGTACACCAACATATTCAGACATGAGTAAATTCACCACCGTATTTTACAAGTGTATTTGATGTTTTTGATAGCATAAGTGAAATGAAGAATCTTTTAGAACCTATATATTGGTTCAGTAATATTCATATTTTTATTCATTTATAACATATTAGGTGACACCATCTAAACTATTCTCATGTGATCGATGTATATGGTTCCATGATGGAGTCTACTGAATATTTTACAATATTAATAGTTCTTAAATTTTAAAGGAGTGTGAAGATTATTTATAAAAAAATGTCCCTATAGTAAGTGTAAAGTGGAATTATAGTAATATAAAGAACAATACACAACACATGTAGTATGATATGTCAACTTAGTGGATGATCATTTTCCTCAAATACACAAGTTGACGTAACATATTGATGTTATACTATATAGTTGGGATTCTATAACACCGAAATTATTTTTATATTGCAATAATGTTTACCTTTTTCAGTATAGTGTATATTTTTAGTGATTTATATATGTGGGATCTATTAGAGGGGTGTCAAAAAAAATTTAAGAGTTCATCCATATTGTTCAGAACACCGTCCTGATTAAATTGGGAATCACATATATAATAATCTAGTACCGGGTAGCTAGATGGGTTATGTGGGGGGGGGGGGCTATTTGGTAACCATATGACTACTTCCCTAGGGAAAGGTACCATATACGCATTGGGTACTCAGTGTATGTGAATTGGGTACCAAATGTGTACTTATAATTTCTAAAAAAATAATTTAATTAATCAATTTTTTCTAATTTTTTAAAAAAAATTTACCTCAAACTCTCATTATTTTTATTTAAATTCACACCTTCTCCACTTTTATTAATTTTCACTTTTTAGTGTAAATTCTTGTACCTTAATTGGTTAATCATAATTTTATGAATTATAATAGGTTGATACTAATAAGATTGAACTCACTATAGTAATTATTAATTATTTCATTCATAAATTTTACTTTGTGTTACTAGAAACCACTTAATTTGAGAATTTTCTTGGTGGTGATATTTCTATCATTGGATAGTGATTCATCCAACGGTATTTCATTAGGATTCATATAATGTTTTGAGTTAGGTTGTCCTTATCAATACCCTAAGGTTTATTCTATGCAATGTTTTTGGATATGTGAAACACATAAAAAATATGTGAATTCTATTTAATTTAATTAAATAATATCTAATGGTTCTATAAAAATAAAAAAAATTATAATAATCTTATATGTTACCCTTGAGTGATTATTGATGGAATGGTTTTCAATGGCTATAAATTAGTCCAAAAATATATCTATGTGGTAAAAATTTAACAATATGGGGTGTTCCTAATGTTATTATGGAATAATAGAATATGAAATATTTTTTTGATTCATTCTCCATATATGATGGGAAACATAATATTCTATTATGTAAATAGTGTTAAACATAAATAAAATTGAAAATAGGTTGGTTATGTATGAAACAACCTACTGTTTTGAGTAAAGTATTGTTATGAGAGTTTCTAACCCTTTAGAACCTTTTGACCTTCATGTGTGCTCTTTGCATACATTATTATTTATAAATTTTTAATGAGGTGTTTTATGTTATGGATTCACATATTATTCAATTTTAAATTGTTGTGAATAAAGAGATGAGGATGGTTATAATACCAAATAGGCTAATATTGGAAAGGAAATTTTGGTGAAACACTACTCATAGGCACATGTAAAACATTAGTTGGACGTGGTCCCATTATGAATAGGATTGTGCGAAATATGAACGATGTACGCGTAACTATGTATAGATTTATTTCATAGGTTTGTTGTATTACCAAATAAGATTTAGAAGTGACTTAAGTTGGGTGGAATTCCAATAACGTGTGGATGTTTTATATGGGTTTGGTTCAATTAAAACCATTGATGAGATTTTAGTACATGTTTGGTTTAATTCAAACTATGGATATAGATATGAGTGTGTGTGTGTGGGTGATTTGGGATGGGTGTTCCACCCACTATGGAAAATATTTTTGTATTATAGGGGTTTACACTTATAAGGTATTTAGGGGATTGTGATATGGTTTTATGGGTAAACATCCTACCAACCTTGTGTTATGATTTCTTACTTGTTCATACTTGACTCTACCATTTAATAAAGTACACACAACTGAACATGTATTTTATGTTGGAGCATGAGGGACAAACACATATTTTCTTGAATATTGGTTTTTTTTATTCCATATTACCATGATATCTTATATGTGGGAGGTGACCTATTGTGTTGTACTAATATATTATATAGGTGTGGGACCCAAGAAAACATTATAGTCAGAGGTAAGTATAATAGATAGGGCCCTTATTAGGTGTCTTATATGGGGAGCTAAGTTGGAGTGGGGTGGTATTATTGGATTAAGAATCATACATAGTTTTGTTGTTAACTAATACACTTTTTTAATCTATGTTATGATTTTATTTGATCTTCCCTAATGGTGTTCTGTTTATGTTTTTATGATTGAAGAGAGTTAATAATCATAATATTTGTAGCATTATGGTCACTATTTTTTGGATGGAATTTATTGATCTTGTTCCCCATCATGCATCTTATTTATTGTGTTAAAAAGTTATTTTTATTTATTTTTTTGTTACTTATGGTTGTTTTTATATTAGAGGGTATAGTTATCAAATGTTATACATAAAACCTTTATTTTAGTCTACATAAATAGAATATGAAGTGGAATATAAGTGTTTTTTAGAAATATGATTCTGTTTTAGTGGATTTCATATGTGCTGATGTTAATTCAATATCGCTTTAAAAATTCCATGTTAAAAAATTATTAGTAAAAATAATTTGATTTGTATTATTCATCATATTATTTTGAATTTTATCTACACCATTATGCTTAAGATTTCATAGTAAAAATATATTATAACTAAATATATTCAATTCTATATAATCATCATTTTTTTAACTATATACTTCATTCTATTCATGTAAAAAATAATAATAATATTTTATTCCAAATAATATTATCCATTAATTAATTATATCTTTTACTGAAAAAAACTCCTCAAATTGGTGAGTGATTACTATTGACAATTTTATTCAACTATATTCATTATGAAAATGTATATAGTAATCTCTTTATAAGTATCCCGTAGTGACATCATCCGACAAATATAATCATGTTCATCGTATACGAAATTTATCCAATTATTTACATTTACTATGCCAATAATTTAAATTATCATCCGCCTTACGAAAAAATTTCATTCATGAGTATAGTCAATTGTATGCTTTAGGATATCATATCCCCCATTATATTTCAATGTATCTTCCATGAATTTTTGGTCCAACATTCCAATCCTTTGGTGAAACAACATAGTTTATACTTATATTAACAAGAATTATGTGTAATATTCTCTCCATATTAGATAAATATTACAAATTATGAACATCCCTTAAATTTTTATTCATCTTTCTCTTCTAATGGTTGAACATGTTATCATTGTAAAATCTACTATTTTCCCTACGTTAAATTATTGACATAAACTATGAAAATATTGATAAAAACCATAAACAATATAGAAATATGATTACCTCTTGTACTTTATTCTTATTTTTTCTTTCCCCAGGAAATAAATTTTAAGAATTCATCTTTATTAACCTTATGACTCTTTTCATTTCACATGTTCCCCACATTATAGGATCTATACTTCAACTCTAATTTCTGGTTCAATAAAAATCATGGTTCCACACTCCACCTCGATCTGATGATTATAATTAAACTTAAAAAATATTTTCCTTCTTAGCACCTTTTTTCTCTATAATTTTTTCTCATGTACATTTTTCCATAGTTAATATTCAGGTCCATCATTTAGATATACTAGACATACCACACCTTGAAAATAAAAACATTGATTATAATTTTTTTGCTTTATTGATTGTAATGTATTTAACAAAATAAATCATTTAGTAGCTATATTGATGCTACCACATGACCACAATAACTCCTCCATGTAAATGAGATGAGTGTAAAAGTGAATTAGGGTGAGACAATACTCACAATTATTATCTCATAAATAAAAAATAAATATTAAAAATTTCCATAAAATGAACAACATCATAGTACTATCGAAAACACATTATAAGGATAAAAAAATCAATAAACATCTCCATACAATAATTTTGGTCACATATGGGCATCTAATTATCATAAAATATCCATGTACCACTCATAGGTCTCGATTGTATGTTGTACAAGAAAAATTAATTTAAATAAACATATTATTGTAATCTAGTAATAGAATCTCTGTAGTCCTGTCTCCAAAACACCATTGAGATCATAAAGACATCACCCCTACACAAATTCCTCATGAAAAACATCTTCTCAAATTATGAAAATTAATTGGGTAAAATGATTTCCAAGAGGGGTGTTAATACATCCCTATGTTCCCTAGTTAATGTTTTCCCCATAATATATAGTTTATATAGTTCATTTACATAGTTATACATTGTAGAATAAATGTCAATTAAAATTATATTGAACTTAACTCCCATGAGTGGTCAGCCAACAACTCAAGGTTTAACTATAGCTTCATTGAACAGTAATATGGTATCTCTAAAAATATTGAAATAATCTATAAAAAATGGGGAAAACATTCCATGGTTATAATGGTATTTGTGGACAAGAATATTAATCACCAAGTATAACAACATAATTCAATGAGATAAATGATCCAATGTAAATATTGATTTAGTCCATGGAATTATCATCCAATGACCATTTAAGAATAAAAATGATGAAAAACGACATCAATGTTATCATATGACTCATGATTAAGTAATCATTACCATATGACTACAATATCATGATAAACAAATAAAATTTCCCCCACCTATTTGATTGTAGTCATAAGGCATATAAATCAAGTATTAGTTTTCATAGTCTAAAAAAGAAGTGTTCCATCGCTATAAGTATATCACCCTAAGGAATCTTGATCACTACACAAAAATATCTGAGGATAAAGTTAAAATAACCATCAATTTTAATGGTCTCTACTTTTGGAATATCTAAAAAGTAATATTAATATTATTCAAGGTGGAGAAGAGGCCTTTAACAATATGGTATCACTTCTTGGGAATATCAACCACTTGATCAAGAGAGTATAATAACCAATCGAATAGTAACCTAAATGTTTTATAATTTATGTACTCATTTATCTTGATATGAGATCATTTCAATTAATAAAAATATGGATAACTACCCCCAATCATCATGGTCTAAATTTAATAGCATCTTAGTAAATTTTACAAGAGTATGAAGACCATTGGAAAGTCATACTATGTATTCAATGATTTCAATACATAGTATTCTAGAACCTTAATATCAACCATTTATGGTATACAACATAATGTTTTTCTAAAAAACATTAAAAAGTGGTCATAGAATCTATACCTCTATTATACCATGTTAGGGTTTTCTACACATGTTGAATATACATATAAAAAAACACAAGTTATACACCCCTAAACAATAATCAAATGAAAAGGTTAAAACTAACTCCACACTTACATCATTAATGTTGGTCGTTAATATAACACAAATGCCTAAAATTAAGTTAATCCTAATCTAATGCATATGACTTACACAAAACACTACATTTATTGTAGTATAAATGGAACCTATCTAGGTTAATCAGAAAAAAATATAACTCGATGAGACCATTATTATATATAAAGTATAAGAATAAATCCAATTCATAACATGTATAGGTATGTTCATGTTATCAAGGTGAGTAATACTCATCTTATATAAATAAACACGCTAGAAAAAAGTGTTAAGGTATAAAATAAGATTTATATGAGTGAAACCCTCTATTGACTGTTATCAATCCCATACATCTCCTATATAAAAGAAATATAAATTCATGAATATTTTCCATTGTAATTTTAGAATTCAATAGACAGTAGTTCAATACCCTGAGCATCATTTTTCAGTGTTTCAATTTATAAGAATCTAGGGTAATATCTTTACCAAAGGAATAATTTACTGAAATGTATAGGTTAATAGAAAGAAATTAATATTTATTTAGGGTCCATATCATACAAGATTAATGGAAACAAATACCACAACACATGAAAAATGAGTATAAAATATAGGGGTAGTGTAGGGACCACCAATCTTAAGTGGGGTGCATCAATTTCATACTACCACTCCTAGTTCATCCTATCATCATCTGTCAATCTAAGGACCTAGATCACCCCAACATCTGCTTAATAAATTATACAATAATTAAAAATAATTCATTAATTTAGTTATATAATATTAATATATTCATAATATGAAAATAAAAAATATAGTTGAATAATAATCTAAAAAGACCATCTAACATTTTACATTCCACACGTAGCCACTCCCAAAGTCCACCGCTGAGAAAACCCCAGAACTTTTGTTCCCATTCTTCAATTAATATCATCTAAACTTGTTGAGAATAAATATCCCAATAATGAATGTGTATTTACACAGTGAAACCAGATAAAACATACAATGTTAATCCACTAAGATCCTCCTATAACCATCCAAATTAGAATAATATTCATATTTGTAAGATGAAACTATTTTCTAATAGTGTAACCTCTAAATACCAAAATGCACGACACTAAATTTGTAGAATTTATTAGAATATAATTATGAAGAAGATACGTGAAAATAATTATCTTAAATATATGTGATATAACACTAAAATATATAGAAATATACTAGAAGTAAGGAATCAGTATGGTAGGATAACGTGGTGGTGTCCTTTGAGATCTAGGAAAATAATTCAATAAAACCCATAGTCGGACTTATAATGAAACCCCTTGAGATACCAAGGTGAATTATTTTAGAAAATATTTTTTATTCCACTGGATACACTATACTTCAACCCCATCCACCCAATGGGTAACTAGGGTTCTGAATTGGCTAATTGATGTCCCCGACTGGAGGTTCATTTCCATCTTTCTCACATGGTACAGATTTCAATTAGACTGGGTACCTAGGGGATCCCATTTGAAACAAAATTATTTTTTTCTCTCTCAAAACAATGGAATACAATCCATGATTTTACACCTATGAAACATGCTGTAAATAAAATCTTCACTTGTTAAATTGTTCCCCCAAATTCCAATCATCAATTTAAACTATGAAATTAATATGATATATGATACTACTATATATATAATATGGTACATTATTGACTCTTCAAGTATGTATGAGTGTATGTTGTAATAACTCCCACCATAACATTTCTTACCCTCATGATTTATCCATATGAATATCTAATTAACAATTCATATTACTAAATATCAATCCATGGTCAAATTTAACATCTCTTTATGGTCATTATTGTGATAAAACTAATCCCCTAATAATCTAGAGAGAAAAATATCTTAGGTAACCTATAATATAGTCTTTCTCACTCTCCCATCTAGAAAATTATGTGATAAGATTGTTATATGGTTTATCTCACAAAATCAAACATAACAAATAATAGCATCAACACCACCACACTAACTACATTTGAATTCTTGATGAGTCGATCATAGTAATGCAAACATATTATGAAACCTACACGATGCAGACCTATTTTTTAAAACATTTACGAATTAAAAAACTTTTTAAATGCCCTGAAAATGGACAATATCAATATATTAAAATCTATTTTAAACTCAAAAAAATAATTCAGAATCCATATAATAATATATTTATATCCAAAATCATTTCTATGTTACAATTAACACCTTACATTCTAGTGGTAAATTCATCCCAAATAAAAAATCGCACTACTGTATTTTTTCACAAAAATACATATTTTGTTATATTTTTACACTATAATATGAAACGAATACACATTAAGAACGTACCACACTAACTATATTATATCATCATTGACTGATACAAATGTCAAGGGATTCCCCATTAACCACTATAACATAGTTTCATGCACACATAAACTAATAAAAACCATCAAAATAAAATATTAAGATTATAAAGTAGTCTATAAATAACATTCATCAATATCAAATTATAAAAAAGGATCATAAAAGTTATCACCTTATGATGTTCTCCCCAGTAAAATATTTCCTCCTCACATGATCTATGAGTATGATCCATAAACTATTATATGAATATTAATCCTCATATTCCCAATAATGTTATCTATATAGGTCAAACCCATTATGACCAAAGCATTAAACAACATTGTTGTGTCCAATGCATAAACTATATTATACTATTGAAAATCTCTGAACATGAATTCTAGTGTCAAATAGATAAAACACAATGTCTGAAATCACCCTAATTACCTAATTAAGCACACATTCACACTAGCTTCCAACTTACATCATGATCAAATTGAAATTTCAAACTCTCATTAGGGTCATAAACACTCTAATCAAGGAACTATCTAATTCCATAGGAATTACGATGCCCCACTCAGTTTCTTTACATATCACATAGCATAGTGGCAATCATTCCAAATTCCACATTCCATAATATAATGAAATTAATATATTGTATAATCTAACCATAATAATATATCTATCAATTTATCAATACATGGTCATTTATAATCACATAACCAAGGAAATATCTCACATATTTATCTTATATTAATGAAAAAATCATCACCTTTCAAATACCACAACCATTCTCACAGTAGCTTCTGATCGATTCAATTAATTATATAGAATAATGCGAATTCCCAATTTTACAATTACATAGTCCGGGAAAAAGACATATTTGTTTTAATAATTTCATTATTATAGATCAAAACATATTAGAACAAATATGTTTCCTACAACACTTGAAGGTTTCATGGAACTAATAAACACATCAAAGATTAATATAGCTACAATCTAGAACATGTCACAAAAAATAAACATGTTCCACCACCCAACATCACGACCTCACCCAATAATTTTTGTGACCATTACTAATAAATCTATATATTTTTTTATATTTCTAAAAATACACACATCGACACATGTTCCATGTCATATACATCTAAAAAGCCTAACAATTATCAAATATCACCCTCCCAATCCTAATATTATGTATCTTCAACTCATAGAACACTTGAGATGATAAAAATTCAACTCACTTTTCCAATAGAGATAAAGTATCCATATAAGCTATAATACCCAATATTCTAAAATAGGCACTAAATAATTAATCACAATAACAATTACAGAGTGCCCAAAAAATTACTTTATTATAATTTTTCATCACAAAATAGTATAATAAAAAGGTATAAAATTACATTCACAATAATGACTCTTAAAAAGTGTTATTAATCACATTACAATATAGGGTACCTGAGGGGACCCTCTAAAAAGAAATAAACTTATTCAATTATTTCACATAGATAATCATGTCATATCCCAAATTTTCATACAACTGTTAAGATCATATTTTTTGTTTCTTTATGGATTTTCTATATAAATAACATAATTTTCAATAATTTGGAACATTTTGTTAAAATAAATACATCACAGATCCCCATCAAGACTCAATATAAGTTATACACATCATTATAACATGGGTAATGTAATAATTAGAAATGGATAAGCTCTTATTCTCATTAAGAGAATACAAATCCATGAATCAATATGGTTAGATCATAAAACTGAGAGAAAACATGGATATGAGATAAAAACATAATTAAATAATCACAGTATCATAATTGGAAACCATAAAATACGTTTGAGGATTAAGGGTTATGATATAGAAACATAGGTCCCCAAATTGGTCATCAATGAAGCAAAATAACTTTATTATGAATAAAAATAATATAAAAATATTCTTCAATCAAGTGAACATAACATAAGAAAGTATAACATCATAAAAATATGGAAGAAACATAATAAAAAATAATCAGATCATTATGAGAAAACCGAATAATTCTCATGCATTTATTTGTGATTAAATCCTTCATTTCTAAGGATAATAATGTTGGTATACATAATAATTACCATGCATCATTACCTAATGAGATATGAAAACATAAATAATTCATTTTAGAGAGATGTATTACCCCAACTATCAACATCCATACATATTTTATCTATAATAAAACACTCGTTCAACGTAATATGAGAACTGATAGAAATAAACTGTCTTAATATAATATCTTAATATTGTCATATAATGCTAAATATAATGTAGATCATTTGATAAAAAGAATTTGAAACCCCAAAATATTATTTATAAGGGGAATTTAGAGATTGATTCCTTAAAAATAACTCTATATGATATGTATATTTATATTCAATGTTCAATGTGGATGTGAAATGTAAACGAGACTTTTAGTAAAAATTATTAACATTTTGGTAATGGGATTATGTAATGGATAAATTTAAGAAATATCATATTTAAGAAATTTAAATCAATTTTTTTTAAAAAGTATGTGGAAAGAATGTTAAAAAATGGATCATTGATAAGGCATAATGTCTATCAAGAGTAAATGTTGAGTTGAAGATAAAATATATCACTGAGAAAAGAAAATCATTTTCAACATTTTTAAATTACATTTATTGAATTCCATATTAAAAAATAATGATAAATTTTAAATTTAAAAACATAAATAATGAAATAAATTCACAATAAAAAATTAAACATATTTGGATATTAAACTATGAAAAAAACATGGATATAGAAGGAAATGTTCTTATTTTGTTTTTATGGTAATTATTCATAATAATGTCATATTTTAAAATTCAAGAAAACCCATACATAAAATAATAATTTATTATTAAAAATGCATTTTTTTCCATAAAAAATAAGTAAATGTCATATATAATAGGAAAATGGTTGCAAGAGATAAAATTGAATGATCATAGTCAAGATAGAGAGTCCAGACTCCATAAAAGGATATTGAGTCGATGAAAATCCCAACACTTCCTCTCGACTTCCATGGAAATGATTTGACACAATGTTTAAAATAGATTATAATATTAATAATTAATTTTATAAACTTTTTAATATCTATTTACATTTATATTTTTTAGTCATAATCATATATTATTCATTAATTAATTAGTTATAGTTTATTTTCATCATTGGATGACAACAACATTTATTATTTCACACATTCCAAAAAAAGTTGATGTCGCACCCCATTGATTGGTATCATGTTCTTAAATATTATATTACACATGTTATAATAATATTAGATTTATAATTATTAACAATGTTCTAATTCCATTAAATGTGAATTCTAATCTTTATTCATGTAGACAGAATATGTGAAATGATTGTTTTGTTTATTTTTTATTTAAAAATGATTATATAATAATAATGAATTAAATATAAATATAAATTTTATAGTACTATAATAATTTTATAAAAAAAATTAAATTTTTTTTACAATCTTTAAAATATGATGTTGATTAAAAATTAAATACATTGTTCCATCGAGGTGATATTCTCTACATACTAACAGAAGATATTTTCATTAAAAAACAAAAAGAAGGTAAAAATTGATACATCATTTGAGAATATTAATAATTATATAAATATAATACATATTCATATAATACCCATTTTGTAACAACTAAGAAAAAAATGATGAAAAATAAAACATATTTTTCATATAGGCGGTAGTCCGTATGTGACATTAACAACTTTTTTGATTTTCCATGGAATGGTGAAGGGTATTTAATATTTACACCATTAATATAAAAAATATTATAGTAATAATAATTATTTAGTAAACTTATAATGGACAAAATTGAAATATTAATGGGTACAAGAATTAGAGATGAATTATTGGTTATAGAGGAGAAAATACTTTCATAGAAGAATTTGATTTATTCTTATAAACCAAATTTATTTGGAAGGGATTTTTTAAATATGTAATGACTAGAAGATCATTAATGTGGGAAAAGGTTGTTTATTATGTATGTGGGTGTTCTATAGGATCAAATTTACATTTTTAGTGTAACATGGAGTAGGATGTGGGAGTTTCCTTTTATGAGTTAATGGAATGAAATTTTTGTATGTATAATATCTCAACATTAAAAAAAATCCACATTCAACATGGAAAGTAGATCAATGGCCTACAATAATGGATTTGAGGATAATATTGGGTAGATGAATACACCAACCATTCACTTTGATACATTTTTATAATTTTTTATGTCTTTAACACTTTTATTTAAGTCTATTACAATTTTGACTTTTACCATGGTAACTAAATTTAACCTAAGTTGTTTTTTGGCCATGAAAAATAGAATTTTTTTTACATAATATTGAAATTTTAACTAAAAAAATTTATTTATTATAAATAATTTTTAAAAACTATAAAAATGAATTCATAAAAAATAAATGTATTATACATTAAAATCAATTTTAGAGAAAAATATAACATATATTCTAAAAGATCATATATTGGAATATCTATTTAAATTAATATTTTTATATGTATAATTTTACATATAGAATAAAAATTTGATGATGATTTTTTAATTATATAATTATCTTATGATTATATCATAATTATTTTATAAGCTCATGGTATTTTTACAATTGTTACCTTATAGTACTCACCACAACATTATAATTTTCAAAAAAATAAAAAAAATTCATCCTAAGATTATATTAATATGCCGAATCCATGAATTATTTTTTTAATTTATAATTATAATATTGATGAATTTTATATTTAGATTGGAATATAAAATATAATGGAAAATGAATTTTACAAGAAGTTTATATTTTCCAATATTTAAAATTTTTATTTTTATTTCCTATCTTTTAATTATTTAATTTGATGTTAGAATATTATTTAAATAAAAAATATATTTTATACACATTTAGCCAACTATTTTTGTTTTCTTAAATTAACCCTATAAAACACATCTTAAAAAACATTATAATGTATGAAATGATATTTTTTGTCTATTAGTCAAAATATTAGTATTTTATAACTTCAATTTACTATTGTTTTTAATAATATGAATAATAATGATAAAAAAGACATTATATATATAATATATTTTATTTATTTTATTTATAATTAGGAGTTTATATCATTCTAAAATCTACTTTACATAAACCCAAAATAACTTTTTATATGAACTATTGATAAGATAATGTATAATGGAATTTGATGGTGGAAGTATATGTAGAATAGATCTTATAGTGTTCTATATTATCATTATATTCTACATAAAATTATTTTTCTCATACCGAAGTTGTTGTATTTGGACTTTTAAGTTATCTTGGGAAACCCCTAGTGAAGAAACCTCTAATCCAATCCTAGAAAAATGATCCTTATAAATATGTTTTTAACTAACTATGTTAATTATCTTAATATGGTGGTAGAATCAAGGAAGGGTAGATTAAAACAATACCTTATTTGGATACAGTTTCATTATTTATAAATCACCATTCTCTATCATTCCCATAGAAAATAATGATCACAAATGAAAACATGCACACAAAAAAACATTTTTACTTGTTTCAGAATTTTATAGGATCATCCAAGGATAATACAAAGGTAATGTTTTAATGAACCAAATCAAACAAGGAATACTATTATAACATTACATAGAGAATACTTTCAGTCCCTCCTTGTTCACTAATAGTCATTGGTGGAAAGGTCTCTATTATCTATGGTCATGTAGACTCATTATTCCTTCAGTATATATCCTTTTATATCATGAATAAATGTTGTTCACTTTAAAATAGGTGTGTCATGAAGTTATTCATTACGTAAAATGATGAATTCAATTTTACAATAGAATATAAGGGAAATATCATGCAGTATACACAAATTTAGCATTCATGTAACATTTGCACAACATTCGCCCAACTTCGCAACCTTCTGTGTAAATTTTTGGACAACATTTATGTCACTTCCAATCATTTCAGAAAACATTTATGTGTCTTGTAAAACTCCCATCCTTTTAATAACATCCCAATTCTTCATGAATATATTTTGGCCATATATAAATGTGTCCCTTTTCTCCAAACATTTAATATTTGTGTTACTGGTTCACATAAGAAGTATTTTACTACCAATCTTACACCACATTAAATCTACAATATTTACAATGGTTTGTGTTTCTAAAAGAAGTTTTTTATGGGCATGTTTATAGTCATCCATTACCCTTAATGAAATATCCATCTCACAAAAAACGATGTACACATCATTTTTTTTTCCAAACTTCAATGAGTTAACACTTACTTTATCATAGTACTGAATATCACCGAATGAATTACATTTTTATTTAGTGTGTTTTCATGAATCAATATTATTTTAAAACCCCTATTTTCATAAAATCATTTATGCTTGATGATCAAAATTCATTTTTTAAAATTTTTAAGAGGTGGAATCATAACATCACATCCATAAAACATCATGAATTGATGGCCTCAATTATTATAACATCTGATCTTGTGTAGATAACATTCTTTTTCTTAAAAAATCCACTTTCCCCATAATTTTGGATTCAAAAAATGTAGGAAACATAGGGTAATATCAAAACCATGTACATAGAACATCTTCAACACCTTGATGTGATTCCATACCTCAATTCTCCTTTTTTACAGATTGCTTCAACCATTCCATCAATATAGTCACATTGTGATCATATAGGTATCCACTATCCCTGAGTTTTATCAATACGTTTTTTCATCAACTACTATGGAACTTCATAAAATACTTATGTAATAATATTTTTCCAAACAAAAACCATCCAAAAAACAATGCAACGTTACCTTGATGTATTTTGTCCTAAAAAAGAAGACTTCTACTACAAATTATCACTTCATTCCATTTTCTATTTAAATTACATGACCTATTAACTTATATTTATACCTGTTAATTTGATGGATATATTATAATGGGAAAATATATTAATTTGATATTGAAGTTCGTTGATATATGGTGATATATTTGGAACATGATATTAAATATTTTATTCTTAAAGGAAAATTAAATAAAATAATTATGGCATAACATTCTCCCCCGCCAGAAATAATTTTCATCATAAAATTTTAATTATTAATTACTTTTGAAAATGGATAAGGTTATCAAAAATATATACATGACTCATTATATTAATTTTATAGATATATCAACCATAAAAGCATAGGACACATAACTTTTTCCTCACAATATGATTATCTTTAATATTGAGTTTTTCTTTATTAATTTAAGATAAACATACCTCATGATTAGTTTTTATGTCCCATAGAACTATTTTTCCTAGTGATTTCATAGTCTTCCTCGCAAAAATATTTGATCACATGTTGGTATGAGATATGAAACACGATTTTCCTATTTTCATAATTAATAATCATGTATAGTATAGTAAATACTCATTTTCTAAAAAACATATCAAATTCATATAATATATGAATTTATAAGATTCACACAACACAAGATACCATAATCTTCATCTTGGGATACAAAAATCTGGAAAATGTATGTAATAGATTATTAAATCATTTATGTTATGATTTCATGATCTTATAAAACATCCAATATATACTAGAGTTCACGAATTCAAACCCAAAAAAGACATCGACAACATTTTCATATAGGATATGTGTATTTTATTAATTATGATGTAGATTAGTGATTTTAAAAGAAAAAACATACTTGGATCCCTTGGTTAAGTAGTTTTGTGGCATTATTGTCCTTGTTATTCCATGAATTAGGTCATTGAATTATATAATGCACAACATACACATATTTAACACACTAAACTATTAATGATACCTTAGGATGGAATTTATTTCCATCCATATTGTTAAATAAACTATTCATTTTACCTCTAAAATTACTTACTAAATATACATACTTCCAATAGATAAAACATCTTCAGGTTACATTGGGACTTTACCTATGCTATTATTCATAGAGTCTTGACATGTTGGAAATTTGATATTCTTTCCCCCTTGGTCTTTATCCATAGAATATAAATGGAACTCCATCCTAATATACCATAGTGTGTTTTGATATTAAATTATATATTTCTTTTAAATCAAAAATCATTATGGATGGTTAGAAAAATCTGTAATATTTCTCATTCCAACTCATATCTCATTTGGGTTTTTTATTGGGACAACCAACACATTTTCTTTGATATCCATATTTTACATTTTTTCTCCTATTTAGAAATATTTACTAAAATAATGGATATAGAAGAATAAAAATGTTCTTCTATGAAATAAAAAAAAAATTAAAACAAAAATATATAAATAATAAATCCAAAATGTTCCCTAACATTTTATTTTTTAGGTTTTCAATTTGGTTTTCCATGGCCATTTTCCTACAAGGTTCCCTACCCAAGATATATATAAATCCCTTATAATGGTTTATGTTGAGAATGTGAATCAACCCTTAAAATTATCTAAGAGGATCCAACTAGGCGTTTAGTTATTACACCATATTGTACACCAGGTGAATATAGAGTTAACACCCAAGCCACCTTTTTAGGGTTATTACCCCTAGGTACATCTATTCCAAATCATTAATAATTTTTTTTGCATCCAAACAGGGATTTCATCGATTTAAAACCACACAATCTAATATTTTCCAAAATTTAACTATGTTTTAGTAAAATTAAACCTATCATTTATATTTTCACTAAATTTCTCTCTTCTTAATCCCCGAAAAATCTAATGTAATAACCAAAAAATAACTCAACATTGATCTAATAATTATTGATTATACCCAAGTTAAATAATAAAAATTCTTTCATTATTTCACACTAAAAATAATTTAATATCAAATATAGACCCATGATAATGAGAAAAAAAGGTTTAGTATCATTGAAAATTAACTACATAAACAAAATATTTCAAAAAACACATTTCCATTTCAATATAATTGAACTATATAATACCCTCATATAGACTTATTAGAAGTTATAATAATATTTATAACCTATGGAATGTAAACCTGAGAATGGAGTGTAGTAAAATGCTCAGTAATGAAACACATAACAAATAATCAAGATTATTTAATCAAAAACATCTAATAAAACATTGATAGGTGATAGAAATCTAATTAAAATATCAGGGGATCAAAAGTGTAAATCATAAAACCATTTCAAAGATCATTGATCAATATTTAAGAAAGAAAAATAATTTAATGTTAATAAAGGAGGAATAACAATTATCAAAAATCTAATACGAATATAAAAAATCATCAATCATGAGAGAGTAACATAAAAAATTTTAAAACCTAAATAATAGGTTGAAAACATAACCATATGTAATAATCTCATTTTGATACAACATAATCATCATCATGAATTAACTTGTGAAAAACCCATAATGTTCACACATTGTAATATTAGGAAACATAATCAGGTCCTTGAATCCTTATCTAATAAGATAATAATCCTTAACCAATACATTTTGAAGTAATATACAATCCCTCATGTACAAATCCATATATATATATATATGTGTGTGTGAGAGAGAGAGTGTGTGAGTGTGAGTGTGTCATAAGATATCAATCATTCAACATATTATTGGATCACATAGAAAAAATATGGGATTTATAACATCACCAAATGGAATTTCATAACATGAATTTAAAAGCATATCATTTCATACAAATAACTCAATGAAAAAGGGGTATCTCATAAATTCATTTCAATTTAGATTAATAAAAATTAACTCTATATGAGATAGATTACTTGGGGTTGAAGATGAAAATTGAATCCAAGTGTAAAAGAATAATTATAAAATATTTTATCACATTTTCGTAAAGAGAAAAACTTACTATTCACTTTCGAAAATATTTTTAAGGAAAATTTAAATGAATATTATTTCAAAAATTATAAGAATATAATTTTTTATTATGGATCATTGAAAATATAAAATGTTTATTCGTAAAAAATATCTACTGGAATATAAAATATATGATAGTTAAAGGAAAAACCATTTCTAAAATTTAAAAATATGATTTGTAAAATACATATAAAAAAGTGATAAATATTCCATTTTAAAATAGGTAAATAGAATTCGAATATCACTAGACATAATATATATTTTAATTAAGAATAATAATAGAAACGTGGATATGAAAGAGAAAGATATTATTTAGGGTTTATGGGAATTATTCTTAACAATGACTTATTTTAAAAGAGAAATAATTACATAAATGGAATAGGATTTAGGGTAAATAATTAATTTCCCTAGATATAAGAGGATCTATCATGTAGAATAGATAAATTAAAACCTTAGAAAAACATAAATGATCATTGTTGAGAAATATAGTTTAAGACTCAATAAATGGAAATTGAGTATATCAGAAAAACATTTACCTTTACTCTCAAAATCAATGAATGGGATTTAACTTCCTCTATAAACAAATATAAATATAAACAACATATTTTAAATCCATATTGATATTTAATTTCTATTTTAATACTAAAATATATTAATTTGTGTCCCAATTATTAATATATTTTAATTCAATTTCAGCGTTGACTGATATATATATTGATTCTTTAATGCAATCTTTGAAATTTTTTTGTCGACCACCATTATATGATTTCATGTTAAAAATTTATAGATTGTACAAGATATTAAATATATTTTTAATAATAATATATAATTTTCTAATATCATTCCATGAATAGTTTTCTTACAATTCAAGAGGATGAAATAAATGATAAGCTTTTTTGAAAATTTTGACGAAAAATATATGTCTATGAAAAATGATTTAATATTAATATTTCCTTACCAAAACATTAATAATTAATAAAATGTATCATTATCTAGTTAAATAAATTTAAATTCATACAATAAAGGATATTTATATAAACTTAAGGTGTCTCTCTATGGAGGTGGTTGTTTTCATGTATATATGGATGCTGTTTCTTTTTATATATACAATTGAAATGTTGGTACCAGGGAATGTAGTGGAATCTAGTGGGAAATAGAAGTAAAAAATTTCCATCACCAGAATGATGAAATTTCATTTTCTCTTGGGATCCAATCATCAGTAATGTTTAAGGATCTCATGTAGGTTAATTTGATCACACAAAAAAATAAACGAATGAGAACCTCATGTCGATTTGAAGTGCACATGTCTGTCAAAAGTTGAAAATAATCATTACTCAAGGTATCCAAAAACAACCCCCTCTAAAACAATTAGAAACTCTTCTCATATATTAATGTATTTAGTTTAATTGATTTTGGGTGCAATTATAGAGTTCTGACGATTTGTTTCATTCCTTGATGATCACTACGATCGATTTTTATCTATCTGTGAAGGCGTTATCAGATCCTTCGCGTAGATTGAGAAATTCCCTCTCTAGGATTCTATAAGAGAGATAATATATCATTTCAGACTAATTAATGTTCACATGGAAAAAGTTTCTCTTTGATATATATAATAGATTTCTAAATACCCATTTAGGATTCCACAAACCATGTATAATTAACATTTAAAATAAAAAATAAATAAATAGCTATGAAATACTAACGATATCAAGAATATTATTTATGTTTTACCACATACCTATAAAATATATTTAATATATCACATGATCAACATGATTCATTAACATGACTTGTTATTCTTGGTAATATTAAATGAACATGTAATATTTAAGTCATATTTATTCATTTTATTTTATTAATTTTATTTAATTATACACTTATAATTACAATTAATAAATAAATTCAACCATATTATTAATTACACAAATAAAAAGAAATGTTTTTACCTGTTTATAAAATTTTGATTGATAAATAAAAGATAACGCACAGACCTTATGGTGGGTCCAACCATGTCCTATATACCTATTCATCTGAATAGGGAAGAAACTATAATATTCAATTGTGTGGGACCATATGAGACCTTTTATTAATAGCAACGAATAGAATTCACATAGTAAGAGTTTAGTATAGAAACCCATCATGCACCCTTAAAAGGCAAGGAATATTAATAATAATGGAAACCTACCTACGAACACACATTTTGTGTACTATAATAACTTTTTTTCATCTGATATCTACTAAAGAAAAATGCACACTTGTGTCATTATTTTTTTGCTTCATTATTTGTTGATCTAATCAAGGAAACTTACCATTGAGCATTGTAAACATGTATTTATGATGTCACTGCCATCCTAATCAACCAGGCATGAGATATCACTTCCTAAAATCAGAAGATACAAATTATTTCTTGATCATTAACAAATTTCATACCACGAATGACATACCCAATACCAGATTTCTCTCCAAAACATAATTGTAATTGATTTCACATTGCATCAATGTACATGATCAAATGATATAAATTGATATTTATATCATGTTTGGAGGCCAATGCACTTTTATTTTGATTGGAAAAATTAATGACACCAAGAACATGTTGTGTACCAATTTGTGGCTATGTAATCATGATATCAACTACTAGAGATCACCAAGTGAAAACATCCCGAGAAGTAACAATTATTATGACCACCTAATACTTAATAGTCAGCTATAATCTTTTTTCTAATAATATGAAATATTTCCACAATATGATATTACATTAGGACTACTATCATAGTATCAATAAGTTATCATTATAGTCTAGGAACTACTATAAAACTATGATATGAAACATAATCTATGGAAATTTCTATAAATATAGTGGAAACTTATATCTAAACATTATTATGATAAGATATGTAAAGTCTCTGAATTTCTATGTATTTTTTTTAAATATCTCGGAATTTTACGAGTCCGCAAAAATTTACGACGCGTGATTCCAAGGCCCGGAGTGCTCGGAATGAATTTCTTAAATTTGTTTGGGTACATTCAATTAACATGGGAGTAGGGTTTTCTAACATTTGAAACAGTGCCAAGAATTAAAATCCAAGGGCACCGTTGAACTCACATCCCTAGTATTCGCTTAAGAGGACTTTCACCTCGACGGAAGTTGGTCAAGGGTGAATGTTGAATTATTTTTGGGTTTTTTGTGGAAATAATAAAATAAAATAATCAAACATTTTATTTTATTTGTTGTAACCACCCATGTGGATATTTCTCATGTGGGGACGACCTAAACTACAACATCCCATGAGAGGATATGGATGTGGGGACCATCGAGCCTAACCTCCCATGAAAGGTTATGGTGGTGGGGACCACTCAAGGATTAAAACCTCTTGAACTCCATATTAAATGAAGTGAAACCTCTTGATCTCCCCATTTAATTATTCCAACCTTCCCCATAATTTATTATAACCCCCATAAATTAATTAATTAAACCATTTTGAAATTATGCCAACATAATTTAATTTGAAAACATAAATTAAGAAGTTGGATATATTTTCATTTTGGTGGAATTGGGGAAAATGGTTGGCAAGGGGGAATGCTTTGGAGAATTGGGGGAAATCTCTCCAATGATGAATTCTGACTCATGACTTTGACTTTATTCTGTGGGACATCCTACAATGTGGGACATCTTCAATAGACGATTGTCTTTCCTTACCCAACGACGTTGTCTCCTCCCTCATGATCTCTGTCAATGAACAACCCAAGGTAGGGGTTTAATTTTTGTATGATTATATTCCCATGTTATTACCTTTATAAAACAAAGAATGCGGATGATTTATTTTGTGGGTTTGGAATAATCATTGTAGGAGGATTGAATTTGAAGTTCAATATTCATGTTCCTAATGAGCCGCTTTATACCACTCTAACACAAATAGTGCGGGCCAAACAAATATGGCCCGACCCCTCCACCATTCTTCTTGAATGGTGTACCCTTCGCGAAGGAAGAAGATGACCTTGGTGCTGCAACCATAGTAGAATTTTGGGCACCGAGGAGGCATGCGAATGGAGGCCGACAACACCACCAGCCACAATGAAGGCGACAACGCAACAATGCCGCCCCGTGGCCAAACCGCCGCCCCACGGTAGGGCCACCACTCCCCAGCCGAACTGCCCCACGATCGAGCCGACATCCTCTGCCAAACACTACGACCAAGATGCGCCCCCCAGGCCTCCGAGCCGCCCAGCGGTGCTTCGCCACACCGCGCCACTCCGTCTGAGCCACCCCACATCTGGGCCCCTCCAGACGAGCCGCCACGCAGCCGAGCCACTCCGGCCTAGCCGCCCCACAGCACCAAGCCACTCCGGATGAGTTACCTTGTATCACCGAGCAGCTCCGGCCGAACCACCCCACAGCTACGTCACACCGGTCGTTCCACCCTGCGGCCTTGAGCAGCTCTGGCCGAGTCGTCCCGCGACTTCTGCCCTCCTAGCCGTGCCGCCCAGGCCAAGTTCCCCTACGACCTCGCGCCATCTGTGGCCGAACGCCCGTGGTAGCTGGCGGCCTGCTAAACCTCCCAGTGGGTCGGGCCACCCAACACGGGCCGGTCCGGACCTAGTGGACTGGGCCAAACCAAATGGGCTAGGTCGCACTGCGGACCGGGTCGGTCAAACCGGGTCCGACCGGACCCAAGCCCACTACGACCCATATACTTTCTTTTGGCCATAACTTTGGCACTGGATGTCCATTTGAGGAACCTTCAGTGGCACTTGAAATATTATAGTGAGACGGTCACATTTAGTATACCCCACTAGCATTTTTTATTAATATAGGGAAGGGACATGTTGGATCGATCATGAATCTAACCTTGCCCATGGGACTAAAAGGCTAAGAACTCACAGACCGAACGTCTGATTAATGCGCTGTTTGTTGCGTTAATACCCGTATGATGTGGAAGTTCTTTGAGATACTACCTTGTCGTACTTATTGTTAGTTGGAGTATTGACTAAGAGCTCGTGGAGAATATCCTCTCGGATACGATAGATCATAGGGAGGGAACCCAGTCGCTGGCTAAGACTTAACGACTACTGATCTTTTTGACTCTGAGTGACTTGAGAGTCCCTGTGGGGAGTGACTCTAGGTGACGCAGAAGACCCCTGATGGGGGGCACCACTATGTGATGTGGCAGACCCTCAATACTCGATAAGAGGTGTACCTCAGTAGACCATGGTGGGGAGTGCCTCTGTGTGACGCGGTAGACCCACAGTACTTGACAAGAGGAGTATCTCAGCAAGTCATGAGGGGGAGCACCTCGGTGCGATGTGGAAGACCCACAGTGGGGAGCGCCTATGTGTGACATGATATACCCACAATACTCTATAGGAGGAGTACCTCAGAAGTCCAAGATTAGTGGGAACCACCTTTGTGTTACGAAGTAGGCCCACTATACATGATAGAGGAGTGGTTGTCTTGCAGCCGATGTGTTCGAGGATGTGACCGGAAATATTACTTTTCACTACACCTAGAATATCTTGGTGTGTGATGAGTCAGTATCTCTGTGATTTCCTCATGCTTGAGATGGATTATTTTATAACTTAGGTATATGTATGGGAATATACATAGGTAGGGTTATCTGTTGATTTCATACTTTGTGATTTATCCTTGGTGAATTTGTGAGACCTTGGGGGTTTCAGGGTCCCTACTGAGTATCATTATACACACCCCTGAATGGGCTAAGCCCGCACCTTGTTGTGTTAGATGCAGCCTATGGACATCACTAATTGAGGATTAGAGTACCAGGACTGGACGGTAACCAGATGTGGACCATATGGCGTGACGGTACATAGAGGAGACGGGTGGAACTAGAGTGCCGAGGAGGCTATCTATACCTACCCTTCAGGTATGAACCATGATGGATGATCCAGTAGCTGTCTTTTCACGTTCTCTAGTTATTTTTTATTTCATTTGTACTTGTACCTTTACTGTTGGGCTTGAATTCCAACACCTTTACATTCAGAACTCTTTCGGTTATACATTTTTCTTGTGTTCGTATCATTATGTGTGATTGGTTACGTGAGGTTATAGGTTATAAAGGAAATTCCTTTGTAGTTTTAGGGAAAACACCTTTTTGTGCTAGTCACCAGCCCCTAGCCTATAGGAGGCGGTCCTGGGGTAGTCACGGCATTGGCCCCGGGGGATGAGTCGTGACAAATTGGTATTAGAGGAGTCTGTTCTACTAAAGAACATGGAATCTGATCTTTTCTATGAAGTAATAATGTTAAGGGTAATGTGTGTGGTTTTCAGTTCAAGGAGTGCAGTGTTGATGCGGCGGTCGACATATCCATACACCAATACCCTGGCTTTTGATTTCCAACTCAGTGCACGAAAACACTGATTGTGTGTTTGTTTCCAAGAGATTCCATATTTATCTCTTTGAGTTGGATCAGAAAGTATAACTTATTAATCATGGCACACCTGTTTCTTTTCAGGATGCCTCTACGCAGACATCCAACTAGAGTTCTGAGAGTTGTACACACTGATATCCCACCAAGCGATGAGGCCTCATTGTAGGGCCCTTTTTCTATAGAGGTACAGGCGGTACCATTAACCATTGTGACACCGATGCCAGCAGCCCCACCAGTAGTGAGTGCATGCCACTTGAGTGTGTTGCATGAGTTATAGCGCTAGGGGACGTTGAGGTTCAGGGGAGCGGCGAAGCCACAGTAAGCTAAGGATTGGCTGAAGGCTATGGTGAGAGTCTTCTGAATCAAAGGGACACCAGCTGATCTCATGGTGATCCTTGCCTCCATCCTTCTACAGGTAGCAATAGGCAGATGGTGGAGCTTGATGCTCTAGGTTCATGACGAGGTGATGCTTCTTTGGGCAGATTTCAAGAGCCTTTTTCGTGCAGATTTTGTCCCAATGACTCTTCGCACAGTGCGCATACAAGAGCTTCTTCATCTGTAGTAGGGAAGCATGAATATAGATCAATAATCAACAAGGTTTACTGACCTCTCATGATACTCCATGGATATGGTATGAGACCCATTCATTAGGGCCTGGACCTTTGAGAAGGGGCTCAGGCGGGAGATCAGAGCTTCGATGATCTCACTCAGCATCCCAACAAATGCAGGGGTTCTAGAGAGAGCCATCTTAGTGGATATTTTCCTTCCTGAACAGTCACCGGCAATATGACCCACCACCAGTCATCACGTAGTGGAGTCTTCAGCAGCTGGTAGTAGACAGATGCCATAGAGGTCCAAGAGGACCATACCTACAGGTGGACTACCGCATGATTCATGGTCGGTTATGCGGGGCACCCTATGTGGAACCAGTCAGGCAAGGTTCATGTAGTGTTACTCATGCAGCGGTCAAGGTCACATGGCTCGTGACTGTTCAACCCATCATATGGATGTACAGAAGATGGTCGAGGGACCTCCCATGCGGAGACAGAGGTTCGATCAAGGTGGTCTACAGGTATCAGGTAGACGTGATAGAGGAGCTGGTTGTGTAACTGGCGGTGGGCGATGATTCAAGATATAACCACCAACACCACTAGTAGGTCCACCCCCACCGCATGGAGCAGGTGGATAGAGGAGACCTCAGCTCTAGGAAGATGAGGCTTACGATCTGGGAAATCCAGAGATGATATGAGGTACGATCTGTGTCTACTCCAACTTATCTGCAGTACTTATAGACGTAGGTTCCAGTCATTCTTTTGTTGTCACTGCCCTCATTTGGAGTTCGGAACTTCCAACGGTGTCTTTGGCTCGATCCTTATGGTTAGAGACTCTTACAGGAGAAGATTCGACGATTACACACTCGTGCCAGCAGTGTGATCTTACTCAACAAGGTGAGAGATTCATTTGGGATCTACTAGTAGTTTAATCGAAGCCTTACGATGTCATATTGGGTATGGACTGGTTATCTATAGTCCATACTCAGATAGACTATATTATGCGCAAAGTGTGGCGTGGCCGCACAGATGGGACCATGTTTTCCTCCACCGACGAAAAGGGAGCCTTTGCAGGGTAGGATGGACTTGCCTGGAGGAGAGTACATCTGATCACTCATCAATTGGATAGCCTTACCCTCAGAGGAGTTGATGTGGAGAGTCCAAGCTATCTAGTTTTGGTTGACCAGTACACGGATGTTTTCCCGAATGATGTTATGGGTCTACCTCCACGTAGAGTGATGGAATTTAACATTAACTTGTACCCCAAGACGACACCGATATCAACACCAGCATATCGGATGGCTTCCACAGAGCTTCGTGAGTTGTAGGTATAGTTGGATGACATGCCGGGGAAGGGATTCATTCAGCCCAGTGTTTCTCTTTGGGCATCCCTGATTTTGTTTTCCAAGAAGGCAGATGGTAGATTGAGGCTTTGTGTTGAATATCGGCACCTGAACCTAGTTACCATGAAGAATATATACCCACTCTCAAGTATTGACAACCTATTTGATCAGCTAAAATGAGAACAATGGTTCTCGAAGATAGTCCTCAGATTAGGCTATCACCAACTCAGAGTGTGAGACATGGATGTGGAGAATATGGCCTTCAAATGTCGGTTTTGCCATTCCGAGTTCTTGGTTATGCCATTCAGGATGACCAGTGCTCCATCAGTGTTCATGGGACTCATGAACATGATCTTTTAGCCATAACTTGATCTCTTTGTAGATGTCTTAATCGATTAAATTCTAATCTACTCATCTAATGATGAGGGGAATGCCTATCATTTGCAGGTAGTACTGGACACACTCCGAGAGCACCAGCTTTATGGTAATCTCTCGATGTTTTAGATTTGGATCCGGGAGGTTCACATTTGATGGCATGTCATATCGGTGTTCGGAGTTGTAGTGTATCCCGCGAAGATTGAGGAGGTACTTGTTAGGCAGCCACCTAGGAGTGTGACGGAGATATAGAGTTTCCTGGTATTAGCTGTATAACACCGAAGGTTTGTTCTAGACAACTCTAGATTTGCAGCACCACTCTTATCATTGATGAAGAAGGGGAAATCGTTTGTTTGGTTGGAGAAATACCATCAGAGTTTTCAAGATCTATGGCAGAGGCTGACTAGTTCTCCCATCTTGAGGCTTCCTGAGGAGGGAGTTGGGTATGTAGTTTACTGTGATTCATCAGGGACCGGATTCAGATGTTTCCTGATGCAAGAGTAAGCAGTTATCGCATATGGTTCTTGACAGCTGAGACATCATGAGCAGAACTATGGTACCCATGAACTGGATTTAGCAGCAGTGGTCCTGACCTTAAAGATGTGGGGACACTATCTAATGGGAAAGCTCGTTACAGTGTACTCTGATCATAAGAGTCTTAGGTATATTTTTTCCTAGAAGGATCTGAACCTACGATAGCAATGTTGGATTGAATTCATCCATGAATATGACCTCGAGATAGTCTATACTTCTGGGAATGGAACATTGTTACAGATGCACTCAGTAGGAGATCTGATATAAAGTTTCTAGGCGAGGAGACGGAGAAGATGGATGCTTTGTAGATATCCTTTATGGATAGAGATGGAGTAGTTTTTCATCAGTCTCTTATAGTCATTCCCCCACTCCTTCAACCAGTCAGGGAGGCGCAGTGTGGGGATGCTAACTACGAGAGACGACGTGCTTAAATATCCATAGGAGAGGCACCTGCTGGATTTTCTAAAGGTGGGGAGCACGTCATCCTCTTTAGAGGATGTACTATGGTACCAGTGTCACATCAGGAGGAATTGTTAAGGGATTTCCGCACATCCTTTATATCAGTACATCTAGGAGTGGCGAAGATGTACTTGGACCTCCAACAACAGCACATGTGGCCGGGAATGAAGATAGTACTAGTGAGATTGTTTCTTGGTTCCTCACTTGTCAGCAAGTGAAGGCGGAACATTAGGTACCAACATGCTTGGTTTATATTTTGAAGGTCCCAAATGGAAGTGGGATGGGATATCCATGGACATTGTGACAGGACTGCCATGTACATCTAGGGGTTAGGATTCGATTTGGGTGACCGTTGACCGACTCACCAAGTCGGCCCACTTCGTATAGATCAGAGAGAAGGGTTTAGTAGAGAGTTTGGGATGCCTCTATATGAAGGATATTGTAAGGCTACTTGGAGAACCCTCGACGATCGACTCCAATCATGATGCATGTTTTACTTCCCAGATATGGAAGGGTTTGAAGGTGGATTTCAGGACATAACTTCGTTTGAGCATCGCCTTCCATCCACAAATAGATGACCAGACTGAGCGAACCATTCAGACCCTCGAGGTCATGCTACGTGTTTTTATTATTGACATCGGTAAACTTTGGGAGTATTACATTCCTTTGGTGGCATTTTCATACAAAAATTGTTATCACTCCCCCATTGTGATGGAATATTTTGAGGCGTTGTATAGGAGATCGTGCACATCACTTTGTGTTGGACTAACCGAGGGGAGTCAGCAGTCAAGGGACCAGAGATGGTATGAGCTACCATAAGGAATGTGAAGATCGTCCAAGAGAGGATGAAAACTACATAGAGCTGGAAAAAGTCAAAAGAGGAAAGATATGGAGAACTCTACAGTTCGAGGATGGTGACCATATTTTTCTACGGGTCTCACCTCAACGAGGTTTGTGAAGATTTGGCCGAGGCGACAAGTTATCCTTGAGGTTGATCAGATCTTTCCAGGTCCTCAGTAGAGTTGGACTGGTGTCACACTACTTAGCTCTTCCACCTCAGTTGCACCGGGTGCATGATACCTTCCATGTATCCCAGTTGAGGAGAAACAAGCACGACCCATCTCACAACATCGACCATGGAGAGTTGGACGTCGACGATGGGGCGACTTTTACGGAGGTTCCAGTAGAGATTGAGGATCGAAAAGAGCGGGTACTTCATGGATAGTAAATACTTTTTCTGCATGTTTTTTTTGTAGCACAAGATCCTCCATGAGAGCACATAAGAGTGGGATGCTTAGGTGTGTGCTCAGTTCCCCTGCCTGTTTTCTTAGTTTGAGTTGTGGATTACGAGGATGTGAATCCCGGAGGTTGGGAGAATGTAAAGACCCATAATATCCATGTAATGTTTTTTAAATATATGGATATTTTATTAGTCCACGAAAATTGACGGCACATGATTCCAAGTCCTAGAGTGCCCAGAATGTGTTTTTTAACTTTTGTTTGGGTACGTTCAATAAACGTGCAAGCATGTTTTTTTCTAACTTTTGAACCGGTGCTTAGAATTTAAATCCAAGGGAACCGTTGAACTCACAGTGCCGATATTTTCTTATGAATACATTCACCTAGATAGTAGTTGGTTGAGGGTGAAAGTTAATTTTTTGGGGTTTTTTTGTGGAAATTATATAATAAAATAATCACACATTTTATTTTATTTGTTGTAACCACCAATGTGGATATTTCACAGGTGGGAACCACCTAAACTGAAACCTTCCATTAGAGGTTATGGAGGTGGGGACCCCTGATCCTAACCTCCAATGAGTGGTTATGGTGGTGGGGACCACCCGAGGATTGAAACCTCTTGAAATCCCTATTAAATGGGGAGAAACCTCTTGAGCTCCCCACATAATTATGTTAACCCTCCACATAATTAATTATTCCACCCATCAAATAATTAATTAAACCACTTTGAAATTGTGCCAACATAATGTCATTTTAAAACAGAAATTATGAACTTGGATATATTTTCATTTTGGTGGAATTAGGGAAAAGCGTTGGCAAGTGGAAGTGCTTTAGAGAATTTCTGAAAAGATCTCCAACGAAGAACGCTGATCCACGACTTCGAGATTCTTCATCGGGACATCCTCCATCGTTGGACGTCTTCAATCGACGATCGCCTTTCCCTCCCCAACGACATCTTTACCTCCCTTGCGATCTCCATCTACAAAAAAATCCAAGGTAGGGTTTAAATTTTTGTATGATTATATTCCCATGTTCTTCCATTTTTAAAATAATGAACGCAAATGTTTTCTTTTGTGGGCTGCGAACAATCATTGCAGGAGGATAGGATTTAATGTTGAATGTTCATGTTCTTGATGAGTCTCTTGGTACCACTCTAACATGGAGGGAACGTGCCAAACAAAGATGGATTGACCCCTCCAATGTTCTTCTTTAATGGTTTAACCTTCGTGAAAGGAGAAGATGACCTTCTTGATGGCAACCAATGTGGGATTTTGGGCTCCGAGGAGACATGAAAATGGCGGCCGAAAACAATGCCAGACGCAACGAAGGAACCTGTACTAATGTGTTCCCCACGGCCGAACCACAGCCTTGCGGCCGGGCCACCACTCCATGGCCTAACCGCCCTACGACCGGGCTGCCATCCGTGACTGAACCCCGTGGCCCAGCCGCGCCGCCGTGGCCCTCCGAGCCACCACACGGTACTTCGCTGCGCCGATCTGGCCGAGCCACCCAATGACCGGGCTGCTCCGACAGAGCCACCCCATGGCCAGGCCACTATGGTCGGGCCACCCCGTGGCACCGAGTGGCTCTGTCCAAGCCACCCTGCGGCACCGTGCCGCCCAGTGGCACCGAGCTTCGCCGGCCATGCCACCCCGTAGCACCGAGCCGCTCTGGCTGAAGCACCCAGGGGCCTCGCCGCACCGGCCAAGCCACCCCTCGGCTCCGGGCCGCTCTGGTCGGGCCACCCTATGGCCTCTGCCCTCCTGGATGAGCCGCCTAGGCTGAGTCGCCTTGCGGCCTCGTGCCATCCGTGACTACACCCCCGTGGCACCTCACGGTCTACAGGACCACCCGTCGGGCCGTGCCGCCCAACACGGGCCGGGCGAGACCCAGCGGGTCGGGAAGAACCAAACGGGCCGGTCCACACTGTGGGAAGGGCCAGGTCGGTACAACCGGGTTGGACCGGACCATGGCCCACTAAGACCCATATACATTGTTTTGGCCATAACATGGCATCGAACGTCCATTTGATGAACCGTAAGCGGCACTGGAAATCATGGAGCGAGACAGTCCCTTTGAGTATACCCCACTAGAGTCTTGGATTAAGATGTGGAAGGGAAATGTTGGATGGAGAATGAATCCAACCAAGCCCCGGGACTAAAATTCTAATAACTCACTGACCGGGGCGTCCGATTGACTCGCCATCTGTTTCATTAATACCTGTATGACATGGAGGATCATTGCGATAATTACTTGTGGGGAATTGTGGCAGTTGAAGTATCGACTAGGAGCTCGTGGATCAGATCCTCCCAGAGACGAGCGAGCATAGTGCGGGAATCCTGTAGTTGGCTGAGGCTTGAAAGCAAGTAACCTTTTCAACTCAGTGTGACTTAAAATGCCCAATGGGGAGTGCCTCTTTGTGACGTGGAAGACCCATGGTGAGGAGTGCCTCTGTGTGATGTGGCAGAACCATGATACTCGACAGGAGGGGTACCTCAGCAGGCCACGGTGGGGAGCGCCTCTGTGTGACGCAGAAAACCCATGGTACTCGACAGGAGAAGTATCTCAGCAAGTCATGAGGGGGAGCGTCTGTGTGTGACACGGTAGTCCCATGGTGGAGAGAACCTCTATGTGATTCGGCAGAACCATGGTACTCGATAGAAGGAGTACCTCAGCAGTCCAAGATTAGTAGGAAGCGCCTCTGTGTGATGCAGGAGGCCCACTATACTCGATAGAGGACAAGTTCTATAATAGCCGAGGTGTTCCACAATGTGACTGGAGATGTTACTTGTTACTACCCCTAGAATATCATGGTGTGAGCTGAGTCAGTATTTTTGTGTTTTACTCATGTTTGAGATGGATTACATGATAACATAGGTATATGTATGGGCATAAACCTACGTAGAGTTATGTGATGATTTCATTCTTTTTGGTTTATCAATGGTATATTCGTGAGACCTTGAGGGTCTTGAGGTCCCTACTAAGTATCATTATAATCAACCATGCATGGGCTATGCCCACACCTTGTTGTTTTGGATGCAGATGACAGATAGCGTTGACTAAGTCTGGGAGTACCGGGACTGGACGGTACCCAAAGGTGGACCACACGGCATGACGGTACGCAGAGGAGATGGGTGGAAGTGGAGTGCTGAGGAGGCAATCTGTACCTACCCTTCAAGTAAGAACCTTGGAAGATGATCCAGTAGTCGTCTTTTTAGTTTCTTCAGTTGTTTTTTATTTTAGTTGTACTTGTACTTTTACTGTTGGGATTGTATTCTAGACCCTTTACATACAACACTCTTTGGTAATACTATTTTCTTATGTTTGTATCTTACTGGGTTCTTGGTTACATGAGGTTATAGGTTATAAAGGCAATTCCTTCCCAGTTTTAGGGAAAACATCTCTCAGTGCTAGTTTCTAGCCCCTCGCCTATGGAAGGCGGGCCTGGGGTAGTCACGACACGAGACCCGGGGTACGGGTCCTGACATAATAAACACGTGTATATATAAAATTTTATATATGTAATGTTAATCTGACAACATCATCATCTTTGGTTTTTTAAACCACTTTCAACACTCCCACTTACACTAGATCCAACTACAAAAAAGACTTAATCCGCTAGCCCTAACATGAGTATCCTGCTTTCGATTAGATATGGATTTAGTTAGGGGGTATACCATGTTATACTCAATGGATACCCTTATAACTACAACTTCACCTCTCTGTAAAAAATCTCTAAATAGATGAAGCTTATAAATTATCTAATTTCTCCCCTGGGGTATCCTAGGATCCTTGGAAAGCACAAGTACTACAATATTATCACAACAAAATGGAACATGTTTTTCACATCTAGGAATAAAAAACTTATATGAAAAATCTATATATCCAAACTCCCTCTTTAACTATATTAAAATACTCTATATACTTGGATTTTGTTGTATAATCAGCGACAATTGGTTTATATGAGATTTTCCATCTCACTACACCTCCATTCTGGAAAAAGACATAGTCTATCTTTGATTACATATCATCATGATCTATCTGAATACTAGAATAAGTGTATACTCTCAATAATAGTTCCTCATCTTCTTTATTCACAATCAACATATCCTTTTAACAACTCGTGTACTTCAAGATTGTTTTTACAACTACCCAATACAACTCTCTACGATTATTCTGATATCTTACCACCATTATTAATGAAAAGGAAACATTTAACCAAGTACACAACATGAAATATATGATATATCCCATGGATAATTTTTAAGGGATTATACTCATTATTTTAGTCTCCTCCTATGTTTTTGGACAAATTTTATTAATGAGATTGATACCTTGTGGAATGGGAATCATACCTCTCTTGGATGCTTCTAAACTATAATTTTTGTGTAAATTGTCAATATATTTACTTTTACTTATCCTAATAATCCTATGAGATATATCTTGACAAATCATGATCCCTATAATATAAGTTGATCATTTATGTAATAAATAGAGTAGAATTCATTTAATCCTATTATAACTAACTGTAAAACTTGCACATAATTTCCAATAATTAATTTTTCATCGACTTGTAATACTATGAAAACAATTGAATTCCCATTAAACATCCAATAGACACAAATATCACTTTATTTTAATGAATCCTAATTACCTTATGGGCTCATAAAAAACATTTCATGATCATGATTAATAATTCAACTCATAAATGGATCTCTACATATTAAATTAATTTCAATATTTCATTATCCCAACAAACAACTTAGGTTAAGTCTTCTAGACATATTAAACAAAGTTACTATTTGGAGGAAAAAAATTTACATCCATTTTCCAAATTTCATAATCTTGAAAGGATTCTATTATATGAATTATTCTGACGGATTTCAGTATTTCCACAACTGATAAACTTTTATCATAGTCTATTCCTTAACATTATTTGAAACCATTTCCTACGAATATTTAATTTTAAGTATTAACCTTACCATCTTTGTATAAATTTTTCTTGAATATCCATTTTCACACAATGGGTTTTACCTTAGTTGGATGGTCCTCCAAAATCCAAACATGATTTTGGTACGTGGAATCTATCTCAGAATGCATCGAATATTTCCAAATAGAATCATCATTTCCCTATACTATATCCATGTAGGTTAGAGGTCCATCATCATCAAGGATTAACGTGTCCTCATACTCAGTGATAGGAAACAAATAATTCCATAGTTATCTAAACTCCTAATATGAATTACACATTAATTGTGTCTCAAGAACTTCATCGTCTCCCAGTGTCCCCTATGGAGATTGTTATATGACCCACACTTATGCATCTAGAGCACCAACATCTTAAATGACAATCATTATCCTAATATTTTCATTAGAAATGTGTTCCATTTCTAGAAATACACCTTGTCTGTCCATAATATGTTTTTATCTAATGTTTTATATAAGTAATATAATTTAGATTTATTAGGATACACTTTAAAAACTCAATTTGTGCGTTGGGGTGACTATTTTTTACTTCGTATAGTATTGAAAAAAATCCTAGCATCCCCATAGACATATTATTGATAGTCTAGGTTTCTTTCTATACCTCATCTTATTTGAAATCCATTCTATATATTTAAATGGTACATAGTTAATTGAAAATACCCCTATATATAAGGAATATCCCTCAAAGAATAATGAAAGAGTTACTTCACACATAACTAATTTGAACATGTCTAGAATGGTCTGGTTTATCCATTCATTAACACCATTCTATTTTGGTGTATACTGGGGAGTGAGTTGGCATACTATCTTGTACACCATTATGTAACCAAATAATGCTTCGTTAAGATATTATCTACATTTTTATGAGAGGATTTCCTTGATTCCTAAAGCATTCAAGCTTTATATTTCATGATTATATTCCATAAAATATAAAATTAAATTGAAATATAACTCGTTAATTAAATATATAGATATACCTAGTATATTTATCATTAAAAGTAATAAAATACAAAAACCCACACCTTACATCTACTAGAAACGGACCACATATATTAGTATGAGTTTATTCAAGCTATTCGGTGGCTCTTTCTCTCTACCCAAAAAAGGAAGATTTGGTCATTTTCCATTGTGAAAAATTGTGACATACATCAATGGGTTTTTAATCAATAGATCATAAAAACCCTACTTGATGAAATTCTTTTAATCACTTCTCATTTATATGACAATGTCCTATGTTCTATATGAAGGTGTTATATGATTTACACTCATTATTTTTCATTGATTTTAATCACACAATTTTCATGTTCAAGTATATATAATAAAATTTTAATATATTCAATACAATAACAAATATTATCATTATAAAAGATGAAAAACATATTTCTGAACATGAAAAAAATCCCACGGTGTCTAGACTGTAGAATAATTTTAGATGTTTGTTACGATAATTCCGTAAAACAATTATATAATAAAATAACCAAACCAACAGTAAATCATACATTAAAAATATTCCAAACACAAAATATTTTATGCATAGAGATCCACTTTTTCATTTTCAATCTTCTTAAATATTCCTAGTTCCTATACTTATAAAAAATGTTCATACCACCTATCATATCCAAAACCCACCTTATATATAATGAAGGATTACATTTAATGAATAAAATACCTAATGTAGAAGCATCATCTTTCATCTTCCTAGAACTATAGTTTTTCTTCAAGTGTCCTTTCATTCCACATAGAAATAAGATAGCCTCCGACTCATTTTTTCCCTCTATATCCTAGTATTTTTGGAATGATGGTGCATTTGTTCTTCACCTTGGACATGGCCTCAGAACCCTTGCCCATTATTTTCAATATTTTTTCACCGTATGAACTAATGAATTAGTGTTCTTCATATCATTATCATATTGGTAAACTAAATAAAAAATATTCTTGAGCTTCATTTTCATGTTATTCATGTTGTAATTAACCGTAAATATTGAGAAACATGATGTTAAAGAGGTTACAATTGGATCTTTCTATATTTCATTGTTCATCATAATCCCATGGAATTTAAGTATATCAATGTACCAAATATTCTTGAGTACATGAGGCCTTTAATTATTCTGTTCTTCTACCCTTCACCTATATAGTGTACTGGATATATCAAACATTCTTTCCTATCTCTCTCATGATATTTTTATTGGAGATGAGTTATCATATTGTAGGAAAAATAATGGTTATGAAATTTTTAAAATTAAAATGGGAATGATAATAATAAGATAAGATTTACATCTAGTGCATCATCTACATGCTTGTTATAATTTTATTTGTTTATCTAGCATGCTACCTAAGGAGGCTCAATAGAAAGTGAGGACTCCAAAACACAACTATTCTTTTCTTGATGTAGTATTATATGGAAGTGATTGCATCACTCTTAAAAGTTATTCCCAATTAGGATAATTTATTTATCTAATAAAAATCATAGTGAAAACATTCTAGTAGTGATGGTTACTCCTTTTTATATGTACAATAAATAATTTAGTAGTTAGTATTTTACCACGATTAACTATTTAACATTTTTAATAATAAATCATTAAATTTCTCCCACAATTTTATTGAACATAAATATCCCTTTCTATTATATGTAAAATAATTGGGGGTTTTAGTATTATAGTGGATATGATACTAAAAACCTTCTATCATAGTCTAAAATATATGGAAACTCCAATACATTGAGAGATCCAAGATCGATAGTGTTATGGCTACTTGCATTAAATCATGATTCATTGATCTATTGAGTGAAGTCCCCCTAATAAAAATTTCAACACTGATTTCATAAAATATTATCATCTAATGTAATATAAAGATATCTATGGGTACAAAATTTTAGTCAACTTTAGTTAAGTCCACCCACTTCTCTCATAAAAACCCCTTGACTTAAGGAGGCTCCCTCAAATTTGGTTGTGAGCACCCTAAAAACTCAGTACTCTTCATATTTGAGAAATAAAAGGAATTAATAATTAATATATAGTTGACATATTTTATTATTTCTTGAATAATGTAATCTATTTATATTAAATGTGATTAAAATATGTTGTTTCCCATACAACTAGAAATGTATTAATAGAAAATAAATATGTCTCATTGTTATGAATTTTTATAATTTATTATTTTTTGTAACCTCCGAGTAAACCTGAACAAATATAAAATGATAAATAATTAATTAAGGAAATACTTTTACCTGACTGGTATTAAGAATATAATTTATATTAATCCATTTTCAACTTAACAGATCAATCGTGACCGAGGTGTTATCATACCAAAGTTATGTCTGGGCTCATATTTTAGCTCACCCAGGACCAGTGTACTCACATTTCATCTACAGTACCACCTCATTTTAGTAGTTTCTAAATCATAAAGTATCATAGTCAAAAATTAAAATTATACTCGCACATAGGAGAGGGGGTCTAGGGAGTGCAATAGTCAATAGATAAATTGGGCATGCATGACATTATATCAATTATTAGTACTATGGTGTGCAAGAAAAGTTAGAGGGATGAGTATTTAAAATTTTTCCATCACTAGAGTCATAAAAATACATTATATCTTGTGATCCAAGACCCAGTAATGTCTGGATTTCATATGGTTTAATCTGAGTATATAAAATTAAAGAACAATTTACTCATTCTTCTTTTTTATTTCACATATATGTCCCTATCAATGGAAACTATTTCTTGGAGGATCTGATTCTGAACCACTCTAGATTATCCAAACATGAATCAAGATTATTCACACACCTTATTCATTAGATTTTGGTTGATATAATGATGTTTCAACAATATCATCGATGTCGAGATGATCACCATAATCTCAAACCTTCAATCTGTATGGGCATTCTCGGATCATTCACTCAGAGTGAGTGATTCTTACTCTAGGATTCATGAGGAGAGAGAAGTTATCAACATTAACTAATGGATTATCACACATATAGATATTCCCTCTAACTTATATAGTATATGTCAAAATAATCTATTTATGTTCCGCATGCCTCATTTATATATCATCAAAAAAATAAGTAATAAATATGTAATTATAGTGAACTATCTATGTCATAAATATTATTTACATTTCATCACATACATATAAAATATTTTAAATATATTACCTGAAAAACCCATGTCAGCAGCTCGACACATAAATCCTGATAATATTAAATGAATGTGGAATATTAAATTAATATCTGTTCATTTAATATTAATACATATATTTACATAAACAGTTGTAAATAGTTATAATAAATAGATTGAACCCCACTATTGTTTACTTGAATTGTATTGAATTTATTTATTTATCAATGATAGATAAAACATATAATGCTCTTGGACCCCGTAGAGGGGCCCACCATGTGATATATACCTATTCACCTGAATATTGAAGATTCTCGAATACACTATTGGGTGTGACCCTTTAGGTCCTTATATTGATATCATTGAATAGTATTAAATTACTATAGGTGGTGTCTAGAAACCCATAAAGTCCCCTAAAGAGATAAGGAATTGTTTTAGCGGTGATAACTAACTTACAAACATGTACTCTATACTATAATATATTTTTCATCTCATTTATCATAAAAAAGGATGAAAAATTATTTTATCATCCTTTTTTGTTTTATTATATTTTTATCTTAACAGACAGAATTACCTTTTACTACCACGACCATAGATTTAGGAGGGTTTTTTAATCCCGATCAACCATGCTAGATATTTCCCATCCTCAAATCAAACGAAAAAAATTGAATGTTGATCATTCCACAAATGTCATACTACCAATTATATGTCGAACATAAGGCACATCTCCATGAATTCATTTTCCTAGATTTTCCTTTCAAAAAAGTAAATGATCAAATGGAAGACAATTATAATGATCTCATGTCAAGAGAAAAATGAGCATGTAGGTATATATGAAGAACCAATGGAACTCTAAAGGCGTTGTGTTTATATGGTAAGGTCTATCCCCATGACCTCAACTTCTAGAGATCACAAAGTGAGAACATAATGAGAAGAATTATTAGTTCTTATGATCCCCTCAAAAAATAATTGTTTCACGTCATCTATAACCTTTCAATATTTTGTATCCATAAAATTGAATATTACATTAAGATTACTATCATATTATATCTATGTTCTCTTTATAGTCATAGAATCTCTATAAACCTTTGAGATGACATAAAATATAAATAAAGTACCATAAATATAGTGGAAACATAAATTACAGCACTATTATTATATGATAAAAATGAGTACATATCAAAGGGTATGCATGTAATTGTAATCAATATACCCCAACAAGTTAGGCTTAAGAAACCCATTATCAACAAAAATGAAGTTAAAAATTTATTTATATTTTTTGGAATCCTAATAATGATATAAATATCAATATTAATTGTTAAATTTAATTTTTAACCATCTAGGTATGCTACTGATGAAAAATTAAACACATCGCTAAAGGAGGTGGTAGTCCACATGTAACATTAATGTTGATTTTATTCTTCTACAGAAAGTGGAACAGTATTTAATGGTTATTTATTTAATAAGAATGTATTTAAATATAATTAGAATATTTATTACGTTAATGAGTGATTGAAAAATTAAATTTTAATGTTTTTTGAATAATAATAAATTGAATAATGATTATATTAGAGAAAATAAGTAAATGGATAAATATGATTTCTTCTTAGAAACCTTCTTGATTTAAAAGAGATTTTGAAAAAATAAATGGACCATGAGCTCCAAAAAATTGGATAATATTTCTTTGTAAGGAAATGGGTCATAGTATATATAAAAATTATAAATTCCAGTGTATCTTTCAACAGGTGGTGAGAGAATAATTTTATATGTGAATGGAATGAACTTTTTCTATATATATTTTCAAAAATAAATCAAAAGAAATAATTTTCAAAATGGAATGATGATCTATAGTGGAAAATAACGGAGGTTCAGATAATTTAAGGGCTATAAAACCATGAATAAATTTTTTTTATACATATTTAACATGTATCTGGACTTTTACCTATTAGTTTAACCCAATTACTATTTTAAATTTCAATGTGGAAAATAATTTTTATATAATAAATTGATAATTTATGGCTAAAAAATGGAAATTATTAAATAATTTTGAACTCATTATTTAAAAGGATATATATATATATGTATTCAATTTATAAATATAATAAAAACTAACTCTAAACTTTTAAATGTATACCTCATTATAAACCTTTTTAGGGAAAAATATAACATATTTTTTAAAATTTCAAAATAATGAATATAAATTAAATGTAATATTTATTAGGTATAAATTTAATTAGAAAGAAATTATTTTTTAAATAAGATGTTTCATAAATTCTTATTTTATTTGTATGTATTAATGATGTCATAAAAATCACACAATATGTAGAAATGGTATTTTTTACTTTTCACCTAAAAATTAATATTTTTATAAACACCCCAAACATTCATGATTAAAATAAATTTTTATGTTGAATAAAAAATGATATTCATTTTTATAAATTAAAAAACTAAAATTTTGAAATATAATTTCTAAATGAAAATATAAAATATTATGAAAAACTATTTTAAAGGAAAATGAAATTGTCAAATATAAAATATTATTGTTCATATTTAATATCAATTAATATTTTAAAATTTTGTTTGTATATTTTTCATATAAAAAATATTTTTCATCCTGCTTAAAAAATTATATATTTAAATTCACTAAATAAATAATATAAATATACATTTTGAAGGGTAAGTGATCTTATGAGATATTTAGCCATAGTAATTGTATTTTTTCAATGTATTAGATTATAAAAATGTTTATTTTCTTTCAAATTTCTTATGGTAAATTTATAAGATACATTTATTATATAAATTATTTATTACATTGAGAATGACATGTTTATATCATCTTAATTGATAGGTAATGTACCCCTCTATATCTTCAAGTATGACCTAATGATAATATAAGTTTTAGTTGAAATCATGGGCGGAGGATCAACATGGATAGATCTCATAGAAATTATATAGCTTCTCTAAGAACGATTTCACTCAAGTTGTAGTTCATCATTTTTAGATTTGGATAGATATCAGGAAAACCCATAGAAGATACCTCAATTCCATGTTAAGAAAAAAGATATTATATGTAACACCCCAAGATCTTTTTGTATTTTCCTTCAAATTTTTATCATCTTCCATATTTTATACTTCACACAACACTTAGTTTAAAACTGTAACAAACTAGTAAATATGAACATTGGGATAGTAATGTGACCATTAGGAATAGTAATGTGATGAATATAATAGTAACTTCGCCGACGAATGTATAAATAAAATTTAGGTATCTTAAAAATGAAAATATGGTATATTTATATCATGGATTAATTAAATATTTTATTTAGAAATGATAAATTAACTATTAGTATTTTTGTGAAGCATACTTATTTATTTCCAATTTTAAAATTAATATAATAATTAAAAATAAAATTTATTTTCCAAGATTTTATTCATTAATTAATATTTTATTATCTTATGATTAAAATATAGTTTTATTAGACCTTAATTAATTAATTAAAGTGTCAAAAGAAATATTATAACAATAAAATCAATAATTTGTTTTGAGTAAATGATGATTATATTTAAAAATAAAAATTCTCATATTTAGAAAATTATTTTCTTAAAATGGAGATTATTTTTTAATTATACATGTCGAAAAATTATTAAGGTGTAATTTTGGGATTTATCTAAAATAGTTGAATTTTTGGCGAATAGTTAAGTATGGTAATTTTCCGTATGAGCAAAATATTCGATTATAGATTCATACAAGATTTATGGTTGATATAAGCAACTGATATCAAAATAAAATTCATTATTTTATAATATTTTAAGATATTTCTCAAAAATTTAATATTCTGTATACAAAATAATCAACAAATGAATAAAATATTTTGAAAAACCACTCTCTCCTCCAATATAAATACCAACCCTCACCACCAATTCTCCATAGAAATCCAATGTCTTGAAGATTGATTATATTCTAACCAATAAACATAACGAGCCCGTCCCCCATGTCTGGGATGCTTTTTTCTCAACAGGAGACAAATTCAAATTCTTTTAAGGTGGTTCTTAAGGAGAATTAATCCAAGAGTTAAAAACCTCTTTTGTTTTCCATTAATTTCATTTTAATTTATTTTCTAATCTTATCCTTTCCAAAGATACTATTAATAAACATGAAAGATAACTATTATAACTTATATATACTATAATTTTATTTTTATTATTTTATACTGAACATGAATTCTTATCTATTGCATTTTTTTTTTCTAAAAATGAAAACATCCAACGCGAGGTGCCGATTTACTGTCTTCGTGGATGACAATTTTTCATTTTTCAATTATTCCTAAACTGATGGTCATAAAAACATGTTTATAATTATTAAAGGTCATAATATATGAATTAATTCTTATTTAATGTTCTTTAACTGTTATATATATATATGTTATTAATTAATTAAACAAAATTATGTCATGGTGATCAAAAAACTGAGTAATCTAAATAGCTATCATTAAAATTTTATTAAATGAATCCTTGTCACATATGATAAAAAATGATATATAAGACCATATAATATTATATAGGTTCTATAATAACATGTAATTTTAATGTTGTACATCTATTCACATTGTATATTATTTTCCATATAGGTATACAAGTAAATCGATAATGAAAACTGAGGAAATGGACACTTTCGAAGATAAAATTGTATCTTATAACTCTTAAAAAAAGATCTAAATGAATTTAATAAAATTATAATATTTTCAAAACCTATTTATGAGATTTTGAATTAACTAAGTAATTAATATAATTTCATTTTTCAAAATGGTAAGTATATGTGCAGAACACTTTCAAACATAAGGTAATGGTTTCTTCCTGGACCTCAATTTACCATTTTTTTACACAATCTCTCCCATTGCCTAGATTTGATTGTTCATTATTTTTCTATAATTCTTATAAATTCTATTTATATGTTCTAAAATCATGAATATATATCTTTTAGTGTTTATTTTATGGGAAAATACAATTTTTGCAGGGTTCCCTTCCCAATTTTTCTCAATAAGAAACCCCGATTTAACGGGAACATCCGGATTTATTACCAATTTTCAATTACCATCTATAATTTTTTAGACACCATTAATTTTATAAAATAAATAAAATTTTCTGGATGAACATTATATTTTCATTTTTTGTTTTATAAAATTAATTGGGGAAAATGAGAATGATTTTTCCAAAGAAATTCTTCTTTGTAGAGTAAAAAAGTGTATTTCTCTTTAGAATTCATCGAATATTTTATTAGAATATTTTCAGCTATTTCAAAATGTCTATTGAATCAAATTATTTATTTATATTTATATTTTAGGACTTTCATGTACCATATTTTTTCAAAAAATTTAAGATCATTTTTTCAGTGGATGTACTATCGTGATACCAATAACTATACTACACACAATGGTTAGTGATTATGTTTACATATTTGGAAAATTTATTTAGATTTCAATTGTATAGGATGATTATGTTAAAAACCATTAATATGAGCAATTAATTGGAATTATTATGTGATTTATGGTGCCCTCTATACCCCTGTGATGCATCGATAGGTCTCATGAGAGAAAAAAATATGGTTTTTGGTCGAGCCATAAACCATTTATTTTCAAGGGTCTGGGCTGATGCCACCACTACAAGTTTAATTTTTTCAACATTATCAATTCACTCATTATGTTATTAGTAATTGATATCCTATTTTACAATTATACTTGTATAATATACATGGTTAAGTTTCATCCTTATGTTATTACTTATTTGGAATTATTCATTTTTTTCCTACCATAATATGATAGAACTTATGTTTTAATGGAATGTGATTTTGTATTGAACATTCCTTATTTAAATATTTATATTATCTTCTACTCTATTACTTACCCCTACCGAGCAACAAATATTACCCCTTTATTATTTTTTATTTTTCCCAGAATGTAAATTTGTATATTATGAATGACTTTAAGGGATAATCTAAATTATTATGGGTGTTCCCAATGAAGTTTTATGTTTTTTTTATATCAGGTTGTAATGTAAAACATATTTATGTATCTGGTGTTCCAAATATACTAAACTATTCTTCTTTTTGGATGTAATTTATTGTACATAGTATCAATATAAATATGTAAGGCACTATCTCCATACTACTCAAAATTTGGTAATTATAATTGGTATTAAATGAGGTTTAGTAGGAATGTTGTAAAATTGATTTGGAAAACCTTGATTAGGGAACATAAACTAATGATATTATTTGAGGATAAGAAGATAAAAACAATGTATAATTTTTTATGGTATATATTATGTGAATCGTCCTAGAAATACATCCCTTTCTAGATACTACAAGTGATGTGGTTCTGGAACATATGTACCTAGGGGTAATAACTCCAATAAAGTCTGTCGATCCTCACTTGGCCTAATCTGATACATTATAACATGACATATTTTTCACCTATTTTGACAATCCTGAAGGATAATATTTTTATAATTCACATTTTATTTGAAACCCATTTTATGGATTCAAAATTAAATATGTCCCCATAGAAACCATTTTTTGATTATGAGATTACATGGGAAAAATTTATTCAATTATTTTTAACTGTTACATGTTTAAAATTGTGAATTATGAACAATAATGTAATTTTTTGTATTCCATTTTTTGGAAATGGAGACTAGTGAAAGTAATTGAAACTATATCAATATGTATATCCCAAGTCCGGATTTCCCTCATATAAAAGATCAGGACAATGGAGATAGAGCTCCAACTAGTGCTGAGAAACTTATAACTATATTGGGATAACTGACTCAAGATTTGAACAATATCTTTACCCATATAATGAATTCTATTCTATAATGTGGTGGAATAATGTTATAAAACTTCATGAGACAACAACCTCAATCATTCAATGGGACTAAAAACCCATTTTTTTGTGGATTAGTGGATAAGTTCATTTGAGGATAGATTTCACTATTTGTGATGTTTGAAAAGGGAAAAAGTTATCATAAAAATTTATCATATATTGGGAGATGCAGGTAAATGGTGTTCAATAATTCAAAATAAAAATTATATGAACGAAGTAAAGAACCTTTAATGGATGGGTTTTATGGAACCTTTCTTGAAAAAATATCTTCATAATGAATATTGGGGAGATATAGAAAGGAAATTCATGAATATGAGGAAAATGGAGGATGATAATGTTGTTAAGTATGAATCCACTATTGAAAGGTTAGAAAAGAAAAATAGTGTATTAAGTACACAATAAAAATAAAAAAATTTATCTATTATTTTATGGGTTAAAACCATTTCCTTGAAACAAATTTCTCTCTAAAACATTCTCATCATACAAAGATATAGTATCATGTGCTATCAAGATAGGGAAAGTATTCTCTATGACTTATGAATTTATGGGAACAAAAGGGAATAAAAGTTTGGAAGAGAAATTAACAAATAAAGGGAAGAACAAAATAAGGGACATTTGTATGTGTGATACTTATGGGAGGAAACATCATGGTGCCTATATAAATGTAATGGGACTTAGTTACATGTGGGGATAAAAACACAACAAATCCCATGATTTCAATGGAATGAAAGAATATACAACAGTTAAATGATACGATTGTATAGAGATGGGACATTATGAAAATGATTTTCCAAAGCACTGTGGAATCATTTACATGAAAATTAAAAGGGATAGGGCCATGATTATGTGATCACAACTACTGAGGTTGAAGCTAAAAATGATTTTGTGTAAGGTACTTTTATCATCTCCTAAAAATTAGAAAAATATTTATTTGATTCTAGATCATTACATTCCATTATATCAACCCTATTTTATTAAAAAATTATATATTTCTAATACTCCTTAACAAGGGAGTTATCATTAAAGACTCATAGTGGAAACCATATTACATCAATGATGAGTTGATAAGTTCCTCCGATAACACATTGTTGGGCGGAAGAAAACAAGGAAAGATGGCAAGAGGGGGTGAATTGCCTTTTAAAAAATGATTAACAATTTAAAAATCAAAGTTAAGATGCAGCGGAAATAAATGAGGCAAAACACAAAACTTGATAACGGAGTTCGGCCAAAAAACCGGCCTACGTCTCCGCTCCCAACTCAACCGTTGAGAGATTCCTACCGCTTGCTTTTCAATGGTTTTAGCAAGAAACCCACTAGGCTTTGAGGTAGCACTAGGACCTATTACAGCTTGCTTTTTGTGGTTTAGCAAGAACCCACTTGCTTTTGATGGTTTAGCAAGAACCCACTAGCCTTTTTAACGGGTGAAGGCTAGCTCACCGAAACACAAGCCTTTTAAAAGGAAAGGCTTGAAGAAACCTCTTCACACCTTAATGGTGATGTGAAACCCAAAAGAAAGGGGGATGAGAAAAGGGTTGGGGTTTGTAGGCACAAACCCAATTTTAAAGCTCAAAATAAATAAAACAATAAAACCCGTAATGGAGGAAGTCTTGGGCGCCTTTGATTGATTGGAGATGTTGAAGGCCGCTTCCAAGCTTCTTGGGTGGAGCTCCTTGGATTTGGAAGTTGTTGGAGCACTTGAGGTTCCTTTGAAGGAAGTCGCCGGAGGTTGGCCAATTGATCCAAAATATGTCCGTTGGCTTCGTATATATTCCGGTAGGTGTCCGGGGCTTCCTTGGCCTTTATTTATAGGCATGGAACCCTTGGGGAGGCTTCGGAGCCATTGGAGAGGCTAAAAGAGCTGTTGGGAGCCAAGTGGGCAGGCTGGTCAACAGCCCAACGGCTAGTTTGACTGGCTCCACCAGCTGGCCGGTAAAGTCCCACCGGCTGGCCGGTGTGTGAAAAATGGCATAGGATTCCTGTCCAGGGGCCACCGGCTGACCGGTGCCAGAGCCACCGGCTGGCCGGTGCCTTGGTAGAGAAGAAGAGTCTTGATCCAGGCTCTACCGGTCGACCGGTGGAGGAGCCACCGGCTGGCCGGTGGCAAGACAGTAGCAAATACTATTTGGGCTGGGTGCCACAGGTCGACCGGTGACAGAGCCACCGGTCGACCGGTGGAACCTGGCAGTGGGCAATCCCTCTGCCAGTTCCACCGGCTGGCCGGTGCTATCACACCGGTTGGCCGGTGGACTGAATTTCAGTCCATTTCTTGTCCATTCTTGGGCCAATCCTTTGGCAATCTTTTGCCTATCATCCACAACACTTAAAAACAAAGTTAAACATATATTAAAGTGATTGTGATCATGAAAATCAAAGAGTGTGGGGTACAACAATCTCCCCCTATTTTGATGATCACAATCACTTATCTAAGCAATGTAAAAACTTAAATGTAAGGCATGCTTTTAATGAATAAAGTGAAAATAAGCAATGCATGATCAAAAAGGTTTCTCCCCCAATCAATCAAGAAATTTCTCCCCCTTTGTGATTATCAAAATAGAATGGGGCATAAAACTTGATTGAGGGAAATTTTGAAAAACAAGAAGAGATTTTAAATCAATTGAAATTTTTGAAATGAAATGAGAATTTGAATAACAGTTTGAATTGAAAGTTTTGAATCAAAAACCAAATGAATTTTGAAATTTGAAACCAAGAGTTGAAATTGAAAGTTTGAATCGAAAGTTTCGAAAAAAAAAATTTGAAATGAGAATTTTGAATGAAAAATTTTTAATTCACAAAAAGGCTTAAAAGAACCTAACTCCCCCTAAATAAAAACAATAAATCACCGGGGAGAGGAATTTTGAAAAGAGATGATTTTAGGCCCGGAGAGACTCGCTAGAAGGGATTTTTCAATCCACACTTGTCTCATAGCGGGTCTTCTCCTATAGAATTCGTCGGAATAGAAAAAAGACTTGGGTTGGCCATAACGGTCATTTTTACAATTACATTCATAAATAAGGTGCCCGGTTTTCTTACAATAATTGCAAAATTTGTAAGCGGAGCTCCCCCTTACAAAAACAGTGGGTGCATGGGAGTAGGAAGCTTGGTTGGTATAGCCAAGTCCTTGAGTGGTCCTAGAAACCCTTTGAGAACCAAGCAAATTGTTCAAATTTTGTTCCCCTTTGGTGAACTTAGCTAGGGTCTCCCTTAGGTCTTTGATGGTTGATTCCATAGAATCAACATTTGGAAAATTTTGGATTTTAAGGGTGAGTTCCTCCTTCTCTTTGAGAAGTTGGTATTTTTCGGAGGAAAGTTTTTTGAAATTCTTTTTCAAAGCAATGAATTTTGAAGAAAGCTCATGAAAACCATTTTCTAGTTGGTCTCTAGCGTGTGAGAGTTCTTCATAAGATAGATGATTTAAAGAATTTGAATTTGAAGAGCAGGAGGATGAGGAATCGGAAGAAGTTACCTCATGAAATGCCATTAGGCATTTTGTACCTTGGTCGCTCGAGGAGGAGGAGGAGAATGAAGAGGTGGAGCTATCACTCCATGTTTCCTTTGAAGCCTTCTTCTTCTCCTTTTTCTTGGCCCTTTTCTTGTGATGTGGGCAAGCGGGTACGGATTTTGCATCGAGTTCTTGCTTTTGAGCGGGTTCTAGATTTTGAGCGGATTCTTGCTTTGGAGCCTCGCTAGTACCTTCATAGGTTAGTTCTAAAAATTTCCAAAGATCGTAAGAAGATGTGCAAGAAGAAATATGATCAAAAACATTTCGGTCAAGACCACAATGTAGAGCATTCATGGCTTTGCCATCAAGCTCGAAATTTGCAATGTCAGCGGGGGTCCATTGAGATTCATCGGGAGAAGAAAGGGTGAAACCATGCAAGACAATTTTAAAAATAGGATAACCAATGCTTTTAAGAAATGTGGTCATGCGGGTTTTCCAAAAAGAATAATCGGCTCCATCAAAGAATGGAGCACGATCCAAAGAAAAACCTTCGGGGGATTGAGAGGAAGAAGCGGTAGAAGCCATAAAAAAAAAATAGGATCTTTAATTTGAAACCGGTTAGGGAATTATTCAAATACGTCCTTTGATACCAATTGTTGGTCGGAAGAATCCCGAGGGAATGGATGGCAAGAGGGGGTGAATTGCCTTTTAAAAAATGATTAACAATTTAAAAATCAAAGTTAAGATGCAGCGGAAATAAATGAGGCAAAACACAAAACTTGATAACGGAGTTCGGCCAAAAAACCGGCCTATGTCTCCGCTCCCAACTCAACCGTTGAGAGATTCCTACCGCTTGCTTTTCGATGGTTTTAGCAAGACACTCACTAGGCTTTGAGGTAGCACTAGGACCTATTACAGCTTGCTTTTTGTGGTTTAGCAAGAACCCACTTGCTTTTGATGGTTTAGCAAGAACCCACTAGCCTTTTTAACGGGTGAAGGCTAGCTCACCGAAACACAAGCCTTTTAAAAGGAAAGGCTTGAAGAAACCTCTTCACACCTTAATGGTGATGTGAAACCCAAAAGAAAGGGGGATGAGAAAAGGGTTGGGGTTTGTAGGCACAAACCCAATTTTAAAGCTCAAAATAAATAAAACAATAAAACCCGTAATGGAGGAAGTCTTGGGCGCCTTTGATTGATTGGAGATGTTGAAGGCCGCTTCCAAGCTTCTTGGGTGGAGCTCCTTGGATTTGGAAGTTGTTGGAGCACTTGAGGTTCCTTTGAAGGAAGTCGCCGGAGGTTAGCCAATTGATCCAAAATATGTCCGTTGGCTTCGTATATATTCCGGTAGGTGTCCGGGGCTTCCTTGGCCTTTATTTATAGGCATGGAACCCTTGGGGAGGCTTCGGAGCCGTTGGAGAGGCTAAAAGACCCGTTGGGAGCCAAGTGGGCAGGCTGGTCAACAGCCCAACGGCTAGATTGACTGGCTCCACCGGCTGGCCGGTAAAGTCCCACCGGCTGGCCGGTGTGTGCAAAATGGCATAGGATTCCTGTCCAGGGGCCACCGGCTGACCGGTGCCAGAGCCACCGGCTGGCCGGTGCCTTGGTAGAGAAGAAGAGTATTGATCCAGGCTCTACCGGTCGACCGGTGGAGGAGCCACCGGCTGGCCGGTGGCAAGACAGTAGCAAATACTATTTGGGCTGGGTGCCACAGGTCGACCGGTGACAGAGCCACCGGTCGACCGGTGGAACCTGGCAGTGGGCAATCCCTCTGCCAGTTCCACCGGCTGGCCGGTGCTATCACACCGGTTGGCCGGTGGACTGAATTTCAGTCCATTTCTTGTCCATTCTTGGGCCAATCCTTTGGCAATCTTTTGCCTATCATCCACAACACTTAAAAACAAAGTTAAACATATATTAAAGTGATTGTGATCATGAAAATCAAAGAGTGTGGGGTACAACACACATAAATGTGATCCAGTTGAAGATTTTATCATAATAATTTTTTTACATTTTGATATAAATCTTGGTATGTACTAAATTTCAAAATATAAGGGAATAAATTATTCCAAATAGAAGGAATTTATGATTTGTGATGATGGTATGAAACTTTTCATCATTATAGCGAAGTCTTCACCATCTTGGAAATATCTGGATCAACATTTTGTATCTCTTCTAAATTAAATTATTGGGAATGATAGAAAATGTCATCTGTTGATGAGGAAAGAAATATTAAAATTCAATATGTCCTTATTATATAGTAATAAACTGATGTATTTCAATAAGATTTTCCTTGACATACTCAATAGAGGGAATCTGATATTTCTATTGATTTAGTAACCAATTGATGGACAATATCAAAGAGTATTTGTAGAATGGCCACTATGGAATTAGTGGAGTATAATAAAAAACTATAAGAATTGATTGATAATGGATTTATTCGCACTATTGTTTCTACATGGAGAGACCCTGATCATTTTTTCAAGAGGAAATAGGAATCTCTGAGGCCTTGAGTTGACTATAATGAAATCAATGCTATTAAAATAATGGCCATGTATTCTCTAACACACATTGACAACTTATTTCATCAATTTCATAGAGCTCATATTTCTCAAAGTTTGACGTTTGATCAAGGTATCATAAATTGAATGTAATGAAGGAAGATATTATGAAGACAACATCTCAAACTAGGTATGTACATTACGAGTTTACTGTAATTCCATTTGAACGGTGTAATGCACCTTATATATTTATGGATCTATTGAATAGAGTGTTCAAGTAATATATTTTTGATTTCTTGTGGTATTTATTGATGATATCTTGATATATTAAAAATGATATGAAAACCATTAGAACCACTTTGGGTTGTTCTGAAGGCTCTTATAATAATAGAGTTATATGGGATGTTTAGAAAGTGTGAATTCTAATAAAAAAGAGTTTCTTTTCTTGGAAATATTCCTCTATGGAAGGAATCTCAGTTGATCCTGTGAAGAAAAATTAATTCCAAGAATGGCTTACACTAATGAACAAAACTAATGTACATAGTTTCATTGGTTTAATAGGTTACTATCATTTTTTTCATATTTTATCCTGATTATCTAACCTGTTAACCAATGTTAGTCGTAAAGGAGTTATGATCATATGGTTAAAAAAATGGGAATAATTTTTTGAATAATTGAATATGTGATTAGTGAATGCTCCGATCTTGACTCTACTATCAGAAAATGGTGGATTTTTAATTTATAGTTATGCATCAAATATAGGATTTAGTTATGTACTTATATAGAATCATTGAGTTATTTTCTATACATCAAGGTTGTTAAAAAATCATGAACATAAATATCCAACTCTTGATCTTGATTTAGAAGCTTTAATCTTTTCCCTTAAGATTTAGGGGCACTATCCCTATATTTAAACAAGTGATATAAATAAAGATTACAAGATTTTGAAATATATATTCTAATAAAAATAAATCAATATGAGGAAAATATGGTGGATAAAGCTAGTACCACATTATTATATTTAAATACATTATCACCAATGGAAGGAAAATAAAGTAAAATATTAATTGTGAATAATGTATACTGGGGTTCTAAACAAAAGAAGGATTTAAAGGGATTATGTGTTCATAGAACTTGTGATGATAGAGATGAGAATTATCAATAAAGATAAAACATCACTACATTTTCAATTGATTTCCCAAAAATATTTTTTTGGAAATGATTAAAAGATATTAGTATGATGATGATAATTTTCAAAGGAAAATTAAATTAGTGAATGTTGGAAAGTTGGAAGATTTTTTGTATGAGGATTGAATGTATAAATTTGGGAAGAGGAATTGCCTTCCCTCTCTACCAGATTTAGAAAGGGATTTATTGGATAATTTCTATTACTCAAATTTATATATACATCATGGTAACACTATGATGTATAATGATTTGAATGAACATTTGTAGTGGGATAATATAACATGATAAATTGCAGATGATCTTTCAAGATGTTTAGTTAATCAATAAGTGAAGTCTAAAAGACAAAATACGAGAGGTGTCATGAAATCAATTCCTATACCTAAATTCCAATGGGATGGTATTTATGTTAATTTTTTATTTTGATTACTAGAAACTCCAAGAATAAATAATGCAAAACTGTTAATTATAGATCATATTACCAAATATGTATATTTCCATTCTTTAAGAAATGATTTTCCACTAGAGCACCTTGCATGAATCTATATTAATTAAGATGTGAGACATTATAGATAACCTAATTAAATTGTGTCTAATCATGATCCATATTTAAAATTAAAATATGGGAAATGTATTTAAAAATATTCATATCCTAAGATTTATTTGAGTATCGTTATCACCCTCAAACTGATAGGCAGTATTAAAGGACCATTCAGAGATTAGAATACATATTGATATCACTATCCCATTACTTTCATGGTATGAAGGATTATAATTTAACTTTGGTTTAGTTTTAATATAATAATATTTTCCATTAAATTATTCAAATGGAACCATATAAATAATTGTATGGAAAGAGGTGTTATACACCTACTTGTTGGGATGAAGCTATGAAAAGGAATCATGTAGGCTAAGAGGTTGTGTAGAAATAAATGTAAATGGTAAAGGATATTATATCACATATCAATGACGTAAATTTTTATAAAAATGCATATGATTATAACTAGTGTAATGATTTGGAGTTTATATGTGACATCAAACATTCATAAAAGTATATACATCGAAGGGTGTTATAAAATTTGGAATGAAATTAAAAACCTTTCCCTAGGTATATTGGAAAATTTGAAAACATAATGATAATTGGAGTTGTCTCTTATCATTTTCAAAATACACCTATCCTTCTAAAGTACATAATGTGTTTCAATGCTTTTTTTTAAAAGTACTTTCTAAAACTAACTGATGTCATCACATCTAAAGGAATAGAATTGAAACCAGATTTATCTTACTATAACAATACTATCCAGATTCTAGAGAAAAAAAGAATCTATTTAGAACTCAATTGGCTTATCTTGTAAAGGTACATTGGGAAAATTATAAATTTTAAGAGCCGGTGTGTTAACCATAAGAATTTATGGTAAATAACTACCCAAAAACATTTATGAGGTGACACTCTGGATATTTCAAGGATGGAATTTTTTTTGGATGGTAGAATTTATCACCCCATGATAATATGGTACGTCCCTCTTAATGTTTAACATTTTTGATATTTTATGCTTCACACAAAACTGAGATTAAAATAGTAATATAATGTTAAATATGATTTTTGGAATAGTAATTTTACCATTAAGAATAGTAATTTGTAAAATAGAATACTAACTTCACCTATGAATGTATAAATAAAATTTATTTATCATATAAATGAAGACATGGTATATTTATATAATGGAATAAGTAAATAAATATTTTTAAATCAATAAAACAAGTGTTAGTATTTTTGTGAAACATATGTTTTTTACAATTTTATAATTAATATATTTTTTAAAAGAAAATAAAATTTTATAAATTTTTTTCCTAAATTAATATTTTAGTCTTCTTGTAATAAGATAGTTTTATTAGATTATAATTAATTTTTCAATGGTAATATATTTTACTATAATATTGAAATATTAATTTTTCTATTAAAGGAAGATTTTATTTAAAAATTAAAAATATCTTATTTAGAAAAATATTTTCATAAAATGGATCTCATTTTTAAATTCTAAAAAATGAAAAATATATATGGTGAATTTTTGGTTATTTAATAAAATAATTGAGGTTTTGGAGTATAGTAAAATAAAATAATTTATAGTGTATTCTAAATACATAAATTATTGATTCATAGATTATGTATGGATGTTGTAATCCCATAATTTAGAAATATGGTTCATTATTTTAATATATTTACTGAAAAAATCTCAATTTATTCCTTGTATTTATAAAAAATAATAAAAAATGAACAAAATGTTCCAAAACACCCCTCTCCTCCACAATAATTACCACCCCCACCACCCCTTATCCTAACACATTAAAATCCTATAAGAATACTTATATTATTCCTCTGACTCTCCACAAGACCCTCCCCCATTTCCAGTATTCTTTGGTCTAAAAAATTACCAAAATCAATCCCCGTAGATAGGGTCTCAAGGAGAATTAATTCAAGACGTAAAATCCTCTTTCGGTTTCCTTTTTTTCTTTTAATTTTATTTTATTTTATTATCATTTACTTACCTCCAATATCCAAATATGAATGAGAAATAAATTATCTTATTTATTGTAGACTTTTATGGTTATTACGGGATATCCACCATTAATTCTTTTATCATAAAATTTTTGTTATAAAAATTAAAACATTGTTCGTGATGTGTTGATTTACATCCTTCATGGATGATAGGTTTTCATTTTTCTATCAGTCCCTCATGGTTATTCATAATACCGTTTTTGTGGTTCAAAAAGATAATAATATTTTTTTGAATCCTATTTAATGTTTTCTAACCATTTTATATACAATATATTAATTAATAAAAAAATAGTTTGTGACAATCAAAAAACACAAAAAATTAAAAATGGTTTCATTAATGTTTTATTTAATGAATCATCATGAAATATAAAAATATATATATAAGAAAATTTAATATCCTATCAGTTAATAATTAAAATATCAATTCTATTTTTGAATAATATTTTAATTTTACATGGGTTTTAATATACTTATAATGTAGCACCCCAAACATTTCATTGTATGTTTCTCTTAAATACATTCTAGTTATACCCAATATTTCCTATATCATAGAGCCAATATAGACCAAAACATGGTTACTTATAGGAGATATCCATAACCTAGCCATTAAACTTAAATTCTCCAACTCTACATTTCGAATTTTTAGAATCTGACATACACGGTTGTGTTCAAGATGATATTTAGAGTCTGATAGGATTAACTTAATTTAAATTGAATAGTAACCTACCCTTATGAATAGTAATCTACCCTTATGAATATTAAAATATCCTTATGAATAGTAATATGACTCTTATGAACCGTATCTATACTATTGAGTGTGTAAATGAATTTAAGCACCTTAAAATGAAGATAAAAATTTTAAGTGTTTGTATTTTTAGATTAAAAAATTATTTTAATTAAATATTTCATTAATAATTTTTAGAAAATTAATTTTTCAAAATGGAATTCATTTTTGGATTCTACATGTTGAAAAATGGTTAGGGTGAATTTTTGGGATTTTTCTGAAATACTTGAATTTTTGATGAATTGTAAAATCCGATAATTCACAATAAATGCTAAATAATGGATTAATTGAGTCATTGATGATGATATGCTGATGCAAGACCAATTTATTCAAATTCACAATCATATATTACTATTCCTGGTCATGGAATACTCACTATTGGTTTTTTTGAGAGGAAATAATGAAATAATGAATTTTATATTATGAAAACTCCTCTCCCCTCCACTATATAAAGCACCCCTCACCCCCTCTTCCTCTCACACCACTCAAGCCTTGTGCCTTGCAAATATTCTGCCCATGTCTCTTCCCAAGAACCTACCCCACGTCCAAAAACTCATAACCTCTTCAAAATACCAAAACCTCTTCCTTTAAGAGGTTCTTAAAGGATGAAGTCTCGAGAGGTAAATTCCTCTTTCCAATTCCTTCAATTCTTTTAAGTGCTTTTCTATTTGATTCATTCCTCAACATAATAGTATGATATATCCAGTAACATATATGTACTAGAATAATTTAATGCTAATTTTATATTTTATTTCCTTCTTTCCATTCCCCACCATTTATTTGAAAGAAATGAAATCACCGTTTGAGATGTGTTAATTTAGCACATTCAATGATAACAGTTTATCAATTTCTATTATAATCATTAATTCTGGTCATGAAACCATTTGTGTTATGGTTGAACCAGATTATTATATATTTAATATATCATCTTTTTAGGTTTGTAATCCTTCTATACAAATATTATTATGATATAAGGTAAAACATGTTCATTATAATCAAACCCACCCTTTAGCCAAAACGGTTGTCACTAAGGTTATATATATAATAATTTGACCACAATATAAGTATCAAATTAAGTTTAAAACCATTTAATCTTACATATGTTCACTAATAAAATATAACCTAACTTTTTTAAAACTACATCCATCTTATATATTTATCTGGACTTCTATATAAGTGAACCGATGATTTAAAACCATGTAAACAAACGAGCCCGTACAATGAAATTGAACATTATAACTAATCAAAAAGTCCTTGAATGAACTAAAAAGGGTTATGATAAATAATATACATATATAATTGGTTATGGACTTATGAATTTTCAAGCGTAATGTTTTTATTCAGGTCATAAATAACATGTCCAGAACACCTTCAAGCGTAAGGTAAGGGATATCTTCCCTCAATTTCCATTTATTGAGTTACAAATCTATGTAATTGGTTTTTTCTTTCCAATAAAATGTTTTTGAATGACCTATGATTGTTTTATACTATATATCCACTTATAGTTTGTGTATTTATATGTTTCACAGATAAATATTTCATTGATTTGTCTTCACTCTAATGATACAATCTTTGTAAGGGATCTTCTCTCTCAATTTTGTTCAAGAAGATCCCCTATGTTGTTCTCTATTATTTTTATTTCCTAATGATGTGGTATGTTATTTCACCTTCCCCATACATCCCTTGTGACATATAAATAATATAATACCCCTTTTCCTCTCGTTAATCCTTCGTAATAACACTAGTTACCATGCCGGAATGTTTGTAAGGGGTTTCTCATCTCACTTTCACTTCTGTGAGATTTTCATTGTTCTCCACTTATTTTTTGAATGTGATATATGTGTATTGAAATTTGATATATAATAACATGATTATATTTATATTCATGTTATTCAATGGTTCATTTGAGGGTTATTATGTTATGTTCATATGATTCGACCGATTACATTATGGTAAGAGTCTTTGTCTCAACTACTGTTTTGTTGTGACTAAATTTTTATGGTGCATCTAATAATCCATATGTGGTGTACCTACTACCAATTTGAGATAAATTTTCATTTGAAATTTTATTTATATTAAATATCCATTATCTCATATCATGGATATATTTTTTTGTCTAAATCATATACCGTTTAACATACGGTGTTTATTGTGAATGTTATATTAATGTGGATGAATTTGAATACTATATTCTATATAGATTTTGAAAAGGCATATTTATCTTGTATTGAATCAATGTATAAATAATTTTTTGGAAATGAAGTGGTGTGTGGGGTCCACCATAGCCCCTCGATGCATCGGCATGTCTCATGAGACAAATCAGTTGGGGAAAAACCCTTCGAGTTTGTTTCCAAAAATCTGATGGGTTTCTACCCCTAGAACTAAAAAATGTTAACGGTATTATGGTTTCATGTGCATGATACATTACGTCTAATTAATAATAATTACCTGTATTCATTATCTGTTATTATTATTATCCACGAGTTTTTCACTATGAAAAAATCTATGGATGCAGTTTCAATCTTAGTTTTTAATTGCATTAGTTATTCATTTATTCACTATACCATATTAATTATTCCAAAGTTATTGTGATTCACTTGTTATTGTACTAATGCTTCTGCTATTTTTAACCCTTACTGAGCATTTGAGATCACCACATTCATTGTTTACTTTCAACATGTGACAAAGAGAAGATCGTTTATTGAGTTCTGGTGGATGTAGTTTTTAGTTTCATTATATATTGTATTTTGCAAACTTTTCCAATGTAATTTGTTTAACATCTATGTATATTGTCTCTTCAATACTACTAAATTGATCATTCCTTTGGGATTTTTCATTCCTTCTAACCATACCAATATCACATGTAATGAACCGCCTCCAGCCTAAAGGGGTTGGGGTGTTACAGTTGGTATCAAAGGTAGTTTAGTAGAAAACATGGAAAATAGAGTAAAAAATGTATAGTAGGTAACAAATATCTATGGTAGTCTTTGAGGATAAATATACAACAACCTCTTGGTATTTTGGTAAGGAATATATTATGTGGATCTTATAAGAAATACGTCCCTATCTGGATACAAGTAGGTAGAGGCAGCTTTGGCACATATGTATATAGGTGTAAAACCTGAAAACACCGTTTTGAGCTAGACTTGACTGGGAAATGGTGCACGACAATGGGCCTTGCTGTACTCTTGGTTATGACACTCTCGGGGGATATTCTTAGGATAATTCCTATTTTTTTACAAACCATTATGAATGAGTTTAATGTAAATTTTTTTTAGAGAAACCATGTTTATAAGATTAGATATTGATAGAATTTCAATCTATGTTGAGTGCCTTCCTATTTTAGATTCATAAAATAAACCAGTGTATCCCATTATTTAGAAATGGTGTCTAACAGAAGAAGGGGAATCAGTACTCATGCGCAAGGTAGGGATATCCCTACTAGTCAAGTCAACACAGTCAATGCTGGAGCAAATCAGATCATGACCATATTGGGACAACTTACTAAGGTTGTAATGAATAACCATTCCACACCTGTGTTGGATCATTTCATGCTTCAGAAGCCCCCATCTTTTAGTGGGACTTCTAACCCAGTGGTTGTTGAGCAATGCATCAAGTCCCTTTAAATGATATTCATGGAATTAAGATGTAATGAAAATGAAAAGGTAGTAATGGTAGTATATTGTCTCACAGATGACGCTGATCAATGGTGGTCCTTGATTCAGAATACCATGGAGGAAGATGAAATAGAAGATATGGAATGGATGAATTTTAAGGAAATGTACTTCAAAAAACATTTCCCTCGTGAGCAACGAACTAAAATAAAGAGGAATTTCTTTAGCTTAAAACAAAGGGATAAAGGCAGTGTTGTAGAATATGAGGCTACTTTCACAAGGTTGGCCAGGTTTTCCATATATTATGTACATCACTCGACATACAATATTGATCATTTCTTTGAAGGTCTTAAGCCAGGTCTTCAAAGGGAACTGGCTTTGCAATCATTTTCATCATATGATGAAATTGTATCAATTGCCATAAAAAAATGGAATTTTCTAGATCAAATCTTTTCAAATGGATCCAAGAAAAGAAGTGGTACTCTGATAACAATGGAAAAGGAGAAGCACCAAAGAAGAGAATGAGAACAAAGCTATTCTCATTATGTGAGAACTGTGGAATGAATCATCTTAGGAAATGATTGAAAGGAATGGGAGTCTGCTATAACTACGGAGAAAAGGGTCATCAATCTGATGAATGCAATGGAAAGAAACAATTCAATGATATTCAATGCAACAGTTGCAAAGAGATGTGACACTATGAAAATGAGTGTCCTAAGCTCCATGGAAACATGCATTCGAAAAATCCAAGAGAAAAAGGGAGAGCTGATACCATTACAACCGCAGAGGTTGATGTTCCTAATGACATGGTTGAATGTACTTTAATTATTTCCTCAAACATAACCAACACTTTATTTGATTCGGTATCATCGCATTCATTTATATCATCCATGTTTTCTAAGAACATTAGATATGTTCAATTTGATTTAATAAAGGAGTTGTCAATCAAAACTCCCAGGGGATGTATCATTGCAACAATGGCATGTCGATTAGTCCCCCTCCAGACACCAAATCATGCTTTAGTTTCTAACCTTATCATCATAGCAATGACTGAATTTGATATAATTATTGGTATGGATTGGCTGTCAAATTAGGATGTGAAGATTTATTGTAAGAAGAAGGAGGTTACAATTTTTGAAAATGGTGTGGAATCCCTTGTCTTTATGGTAGAAAATTCACCACTTGATTATTATATAGAACCACCCCTAGTAGCTCTACTAAATGAAATACTTATAGAGGAAGATAAACCAATATATATGGGAGAGGAAATAAATATTCAAATTCAAGATTTACACATAGTTCAAGAATACATTGATGTATTTCTAGAGGATTTACCTGGACATCCTTCAGAGTGGTAAGTTGAGTTCACTATTGATTTAATTCCTAATACTAGACCTTTATCAAAGACTCCCTATAGAATGGTTACTATGGAATTTATAGAGCTAAAGAATCAACTAGTTCATTTGAGTAAAAAAGGATTTATTCGACCTAGTGTTTCTCTATGGGGATCCCATATCCTCTTTGTCATGAAGAAAGAAGGATCCATGAGGCTTTGCATTGATTACATAGAAATCAATGCTATTTAAATAATGAATAAGTATCCGCTTCCCCAGATTGATGATTTATTTGATCAACTTCATGGATCTCAATACTTTTCAATGATTGACCTTCAGTCCGGATATCATCAGTTGCGTTTAAGGAAGGAAGATATTCCTAAGAAAACATTTCGTAATAGGTATGGGAATTATTATTCTACAGTAATTCCTTTTGGACTAAAAAATGAACCCTCTATTTTCATGGATTTAATGAATAGATTTATCATGTAATATCATGATAGCATTGATTTGGTATTCATCGATGATATCCTCGTATACTCAAAAAGTTCTAAACACCATGAGAATCACTTGCGGGTTATTATGAGAACTCTTAGAAGAAATTAATAATATGGGAAGTTTAGAAAGTTTGAATTCAAGCTTCAATAAATTTATTTTCATAGACATATTGTCTCTAACGATGTAATCCAAGTAGATCCTGTGAAGATAATAGCAATCCAAGATTGGCCCATGCCAACAATCATAACTCAGGTACGCAGTTTTATTGGATTAGCAGGTTACTAACGGCGTTTTGTTCAGAATTTCGCCAGACTGGCTAACCCAATAACCAAGGTCACACATAAAGGGGTTAAGTTTTTTGGGAAAAAAAATTTACAGAATGCTTCAATGAATTGAAAAGAAGATTGGTCAATGATCCAATTTTGATTATTCCATTGGGATGTGATGGATTTATAATATATAGCAATGCATCAAAGAATGGACTGTGATGCATCCTTATGAAAAATGATAAAGTTATTTCTTATGAATCAAGAGAGTTGAATACACATGTGAAAAATTATCCAACTCATGATATTGAGGTAGAAGCCGTAATATTTGCACTGAAAATATGGAGGCATTATCTCTATGGATAGAGATGTGAGATTTATACGGACCACAAGAGTCTGAAATACATTTTCACAAAAAAAGAACTCAAAATTAGGCAAAGAAGATGGATTGAGTTAAACAAAGATTACAATTGTTCAGTACACTACCAGACTGGAAGGAGAATAAGGTGGAAGATGCATTAAACATGAATGATCATATCCTTATGACTCAAATGAGGATTGAAAGAGATCCTATATTCATGGATCTACTGAATATGGATATGGGAATTTCTAAGGAAGGGAAAAAATAACTCCTATTTCAAATGATTGCTAAACCATATTTATTAGAGAAGATAAAGAACACTCAATCTGATGATGAGAATCTACATAAGATAATTAACACAGTTAAGAATGGGAGACTGGCTGACTTCATGTATGAAGAAGGAGTTCTGAAATTTGGGAAGTGGTTATGCATTTCATCAGCAGCTGATCTTAAAAGGAAAGTATTAGATGATTCTCATTGATCAAATTTCACTATACACCTCGGTAGAACAAAGATGTATATAGATCTGAAGGAATATTTCGGGTGGGATAATATGAAGCGGGAAATTGCTAACTACCTGTCAAGATGTCTAGTTTGTCAACATGTGAAGGTAGAGAGACAACATCCCAATGATGTGATGCAACCACTACCTATTTTTATGTGGATGTGGGATAACATTACAATGGATTTTGTCACCGGAATACCAAGGACACCTAGAAAAAAGGATATAGTATGGGTAATTGTTGATCGGATAAAAAAATAAGCACATTTGCTTCTTATAAGAGAGGATTTTCCATTTGAGCACATGGAAAGAATTTATATTAATGATGTTGTAAGACTTCATGGTGAACCTCTATCGATTGTGTCTGATCGAGATCACTGGTTTACAACAAATGTTTAGAAAAGTCTCTAGAAGGCTTGGAATACTAAGCATCATATGAGTATTGTTTATCACCCCCAAACTAATGGATAGTCTGAAAAGACTATTCAAACTCTAGAAGACATGATGAGGTCACGCTCTCATGATTTCCAAGGTATGTGGGATCAATACATTACTTAGGTGGAATTTTCTTACAACAATAGTTTCTATTCTAGTATTAAAATTTCTCTATATTAAGCATTGTTTGGAAAGAGATTTCAAACCACAACTTATTGGGATGAAGTTGGTGAGAGGAAACTTATAGGCCCATAACTTCTTGAAGAGGCCACGAAAATGGTGAAGACAATATAAGCCCATATTAAAGAATCCCAAAGTAGGCAGAAGAGTTATGATGATAACCGGAGAAAGGACATGTAATTTCAAGTGGGAGATGATGTATTACTGAAAGTATCTCCATGGAAGGGTGTCTTAAGGTTCGGTAAGAAAGGGAAACTGAACCCCAGGTATATCACACCATTTGAAATTTTGGAAATAATTAGAGCAGTAGCTTACTATTTAACAGTGCCGCCTAATCTCTCCAATGTCCATGATGTGTTCCATGTGTCATTGTTGAAGAAATACATGCCAGACCTAACAGATGTACTCACCTATGAAGGAATTGTACTGGAACCTGATTTGTCATACTGTGAAAAGCCTATTGGGATTCTTGACACAAGGGAGAATGTATTGAGAAATAAGAAAACTCGTCTAGTAAAGGTTCATTGGATGAACCAGAATATGGAGGAAGAAACATGGGATCCATAGTATTTCATGAAAAAGAATCACCCACATCTTTTTTGTGAGTTTCATGTATAAAATTTTGAGGACAACATTTCTGAAGGACAGAATAATGTAGAACCCAAAAAATTATATGGTATGTTTCTCTTAAATACATTCTAGTTATAGCCTATATTTCATGTATCATTGAGCCTATATAGAAAAAAACATGGTTACACATAGGAGATATCCATAACCTATCCATTAATCTTAAATTGTCCAACTATGGTTTTTGAATTATAAAAATCTGACATACACGGTTGTGTTCAAGATAATATTTAGAGTCTGATAGGATTAACTTAATTTTCAGTCAATAATAATATACCCTTATTAATCGTAACCTACCCTAATGAATAGTGACTTACCCTTATGAATATGATTCTTATGAAAGGTATCCATACCATTGAGTGTATAAATGAATTTAGGCTCTATAAAAATGGAGAAGAAAATTTTATGTGTTTGTATTTTTTGATTAAATAATTATTTTAATTAAATATTAAATTAATCATACATAGAGAATTTTTTTTGATAAATGGACTTCATTTTTGGATTATACATGTCGAAAAATGGTTAGGGTGAATTTTTGTGATTTTTCTAAAATACATGATTTTTTATGAATATTAAAATCCTACAATTCACAATCAATGATAAGTAATGGATTAATTGAGTCATTGATGATGATCATCTAATTTAAGACCAATTTTTTCGAGTTAACATGAATATATTACTATTCTTGGTCATGGAATACTCACTATTGGTTGTCTTGAGAGGAAATAATAAACTAATGAATTTTATATTAAGAAAACTCCTCTCCCCTCCACTATTTAAAGCACCCCTCACCCCCTATTCCTCTCACACCAATCAAGCCTTGTGCCTTTCCAATATTCTTCCCAAGTATCTCCCCAAGATCCTCCCCCATGTCCAAAATCTCTTAGACTCTTCAAAATACAAAAACCTATTCCCTTAATTGGTTCTCAAATGTGGAAATCTCAAGAGGTAAATTCCTCTTTCCAATTACTTCAATTCATATAAGTCCTTTTAATTTTGTTTCCTTCATCACCATAATAGTATAGTAAATCTAGTAGCATACATGGAATATAATTATTTCATTCTAATGTTATATTTCATTACTTTCCCTTCTTTCCCCACCATTTATTTGATAGAAATGAAAGCACCGTTTGAGATGTTATAATTTAGCACATTCAATGACAACAGTTTATCAATTTCTATTATAATATTTAATTGTGGTCATGAAACCATTTTTGTTATGGTTGAACCAGATCATTATATATATGATATAATATATTTTCATTTCTGCAATCCTTTTTTACAAATAGTATTAAGTAATAATGTAAAACATGGTGATTGTAATCAAACGCACTATTTAGCCAAAACGGTTGGCACTAAAGTTATATATGTAATAATTCCACCTCACACTAAGTAAAAAATTTAATGTTAAACCATGTAATCTTATGGATGTTCACTAATAGAATATAACTTCATTTCTGGACAACCACATCCATCTTATATATTTATCCAAACTTGAATATAAGTGAACTAATCATTTAAAACCAAGTAAACAAATGATCCCAAACAATGAAATTTAACGTTATAACTAATCAAAAAGGCCTTGAATGAACTAAAAAGGGTTATAATAAATCATTTACATATAGAAGAGGTTCTGGAATTAGGAATTTACAAGCCTAATTTGTTTATTATGGTCTTAAATAACAAGTCCATAACTCTTTTAAGCCTAAGGTAAGGGATATCTTAACTCAATTTCCATTTATTGAGTTACCCATGCATGTAATTGGTTTTGTATTTCCAATAATATGTTTTAATGATCTCTAATTGTTTTATACTGTATATCCACTTATATTTTGTGGAATTTTATTTCTCACACATAAGTATTTCATTGATTTACCCTCACTCTAATTATACAATCTTTGTAAGGGATCCTCTCTCTCACTTTTGTTCAAGAAGATCCCCTATATTGTGCTCTTTTATTTGTAATTCCTAATGATGGGGTATGTGTTTTGACCTCCCACATACTTCCCTTGTGACATATAAATAATAGAATACCCCTTTTCCTCTCATTAATCCCTCACAATAACACTCATTACCATGCTGAAATGTTTGTAAGGGGTTTCTCATGTCACTTTCATTTATATTAGATTTTCATTATTCACCACTTATTTCTTGTATGTGGTATTTGTGTACAACCATTTTATATATAATAATTTTATTCTCATTATATTCATGTTATTCAAGGATTCATTTGAGGTATATTAAGTTCTAGTCATATGATTCGACTAATTACATGGTGGTAAAAGACATTGTCTCAACTACTGTTTGTTGTGACTAACTTTGTATGGTGCACCTAATAATCCTTATGTGGTGTACCTAATGACTATTTGAGATCAATATTACTTTGAAATTATATTTATATTAAATATCCATAATCTCATATCATGGATATTTTTTATGTCTTAACCGTATACCATTTTATATACGGTGTTTATTTGGAATGTTATTTTAATATCGATGAATACGTATACTCTACTCTATATGGGTATTGAAAAGGAATATTTATCATATGTTGAATCAATTTATAAATAATGATTAGGACATGTAGTGTTGGGTGGGGCCTGCTATAGCCCCTCGATGCATCAGTAGGTATCGTGAGACAAATCAGTTGGTGAAAACCCCTTCGAGTTTGTTTCCAAAAATCAAACGAGTTTCTACCCATAAAACTAAACAGTGTTAAAGGTATTATGGTTTCATGTGATGATACATGACGTCCAATTAATAAGAATTCTCTTTATTCATTATTAGTAATTATTATTATCCATGAGATTTTCACTATGACTAAATCTATGGATGCAGTTTCATTCTTAGTTAATTAATAACATTAGTGATTCATTTATTCACCATGCCATATTGATTATGTAAGATTGATTGTGATTCACTAATTATTGTACTCATTATTCCGATATTTGCAACCCTTACTAAGAATTTAAGCTCACACCTTTAATTGTTTACATTCAACAGGTGACAAAGAAGAGATCTTTTATTGAGTTCTTGTGGATGAGGTTTTTAGTTTCATAATGTATTTTATTTTGTAAACATTTCCAATGTAACTTGAGTAACATATATGTAACAAGTTTATTCAAGAATAATAAACTGATTATTCCTTCATGATTTTTCATTCCTTATAACCATGCCAATATCACATGTAATGTACCGGCTTTAGACTAGAGGATTTGGGGTGTTACATATATATGTAAACCAATAATAAAAAACAAGGAAACAAATTATCCTAAACTATAATATTTTATTTTATAACTCATCAACAAAAACATAAAAAAAATAATAAAATTATAATAAATAAAAAACATGTTAAATATGTTATTAAATAATTTATTAAGGAATCTAATTTCATTATCTAAGATGTTATGTACATTTCCAGAATTCATTCAGATATAAGCTAAGGTTTTCAACCCAAACCTCTATTTTCTATTCAGGCCACACTTTTTCACTCTTTACCCAAATTTAATTCAAAATTATTTTATATAATTCTTATAAATATTGTTTATATGTTAAAAAATCATATATATGCATTAGTTAATCATTATTTTATGTGGAATTACATGTTTTAAAGGAATCCTTTCTCAATTCTTTCTGATAAGAAAACCCGCTTAAAGGGAACTTCTTATTTTTATACACATTTACAAGTACCACAAACAATATATTTTTACAGAAACTTATTTTTATAAAATAATTTTTTTTTCATTAGAAACTATATTATCATATATTATGGTTTACAGATAAATTATGATAAAACAATAATATTTTTAAATATTAAATTTTAATTGATAAGTAAAGAGGTTATTTCTCTTATGAATTATTTGATGATTTTACTATAATGTTTTCATCTATTTCATCACCTATATTGAATCATATGATTTATTGCGATTTATCTCTTATATTATCATATACTATATTTTATTACATTTTTTATGATCTGTTTGAATATGGATGTGCTACCATGATACCATTCACCGTAGTACTATGAATGGTTAATGATTATGTTTATCGAATAAATATTGTTATTTAAATTTCACACACACACACATATATATATATATATTGTTTTTGTTTCCCCACATTAATATGAGAAAGGAATTTTACTTTGTGTGTGATGGTTAGGGACAACTATATCCCCTAAAATCCATAAAAAAGTATCTTGAGACCAAACAAATATGAATTTTGGCCATGGACTAAACCATTTATTTTTATATGTCCTATTCAAGTCCTAAATAGTATGTTTCAGATGTCTGGTTTTATACATTACCACATTATGATATTAGTAATTGATAATCAATGTCATTATTAGACTAATAGAATAACCATGCTAAAATTTTATTCTGTTTTGATTATTTATATAAAATTATTATTTTTTTATTCTTTATATTTTATGATCAGAGATATGATTTAATGGAATGTGATTTTAATTATTCACCTTGTCATTTTGATTATGGTTATATCAAATTCCATTGTAATTCTTACCCAAACTACGAAAATTACCTCACCTCTTTATTATATTTTATTTTTCTCAAGGATATGAAGATGTATATTATGAATGACTTATATAGAAAATCATCAAATTTATCGGTGTTCCAAAGAGTGTTTCTATGTATTTTTCCACTCATGTTATAAATTAAAACATATATGTGTATCTTTTTTTCCAAATATAGTAATATCTTTAGTTCATTATTACGTGAACTACTTTTCATAGTACCAATTTAATTTGTAAGGAACCTGCACCATGCAACTGGGGATGAAGACTTTACATTATATGGATGTCTTCCTTTAACTAACATCATTTCATTCATTTTTCAACATAGTCTTCATATTGTGGATATATATTTATATACCCATTAGATTCATGGTTATATTATTGTGGTAAATTTAATAATTATTTTATTGTATAATGATTTCATGTTAATTTGTTTTTTTTGAAACCTTTTGTTAAATATATTATGTATTTACTAGGTAAATAATTATATCTTTCTCACATTAGAGTAATAAAAGTCCCTTGGAAATTAATGGATCATACTATAAAAAATGATAAATATATAAGGTATGTTTCTATTTTAATAAAAAATAATACTTATAGTATCTATGCTATAAGAACTAATATAAGTACATGAATTATTTTAACTGTTATAATGACGTGTATATATAAGGTTTGAAGTGACTATTTAGAGTGTAAGGAGACTGCTAGAGTATTAATATTTGTAATCAGACAATTAGAGTAGTAAATTACCTATAAGACTATTATAATAGTAATATAATGCATATATACATATTTTCATCAATTAAAATATATTAAATAATTTGGAAATAATTCAATAAAATATAATACATAATTTATAATTATTACTTCATATTGATATAATATCCTTGATAAGACTTAGAATTAAAATAATATTTATTGAAGATGATATTTTAATTATCTAACACAAAATATAATTTTTTAAAATAAATTCTTATTTTTATTAAAAATTAAATATCAAATATATATAAATATATTCATTAAAATAAGAGAAAAGTTTCATTAATAAATCTTTTCATGAACTGATTCAGAGACCCCGATACCTTGACAACTGAGATGATGCAGACATAAACTAAATGGAATTTTTTATCCCCATAGGTTGGTGACTAGATACATAAACAATGAAATATAACGGGGGAACAATTTTTCAACATAAATAGTGGAAAAATTGCTAAGATATGGTTTGTAAAAAGAAAATTCCATAGAGATAACATAACCATAAGTCAAATAGGTATATAAACACAAAGTAATACAAAAAAGTAACCTAATCTAAAATATAAACAACACAATTACCTATCCATACATAATTCCAAACTAAAATGAATAAAAAAACAACCCCATCCATGTGGTGCTTTCACCATGATTGAACATCGTAGAAGAAAATCCAATAATTCCCAAAGGAAAAGGTATTGTGTGAGCTAAAATCCCAGTAAGGCCTCACCATGGATTCCATGTTACGATGCCATGTTGAATAAACAAATAATGATTTTCATTATTTATTATAATAGGAATGGATGTACAAGATAAAAATTAAAAAATTAATCATGTTTTTTATTTCAATTGATGGAATAATTTTAAAAAATGGATTAATAAAAATTTTATATAATTTTTTTTACATAAATTCATCAGGCATATGTAAATACGTTTTACAAACAATGTAATATATATCAATGTAATTAATAAAATATTAAAAAATAAGAAACATATTCATGTTCTGCAACATAAGAATGTTCCTGGTTATGGGATGATCACACACTCATATAGGGGAGGATAAAAATATGTGTACACATGTCTCTCAGACACTGGTTGAAGATGAATAATGAACATCCCATCGAGTATTGGATCTACAAAACTTTTTTTATATTTGTGTTGTAAATTTTGAAATGGTGAATGTTCATCAAAAATAAATCACTAACTAAACAGTCTTTCATGTTCCGAAATGAAAATTAGTAATTGGAATATTATTTAAAAATGGTTCAATATAAAATTTCCCCATTTTATATAATTGTAAGCTAGATTTTATATAAAAACCAATACATGGGCAATTTATCAATTCATGGATTTTTCTAGGATAAAACAATGGGTTCTTATCAAAACAATTTTTTTTTTCTAAAAACCAATTTCAAAATGAAATTTTAAAAATTTAATCCAACAATTTCCATCTCTTCTAAATCATAAAATAATTAATTAGAATTTTGTTTTTCTTAACAAATTTCGTGCGAAATTAATTTAGAATCCCAATTAACACCATATTTTTTTCACAATTTACATTATATAAATTTAAACAATTAATCAATTTTATGTTAAATTATTTGTCCAAAACTATATAGAACCACATATTTTATGTCCAAAAATCACATATCACAACACCTTTAAAAGGAAAATCCAACAAAAAACATCATAAATGACGATTCATGAATCCAACCTAGACTCATGATATATAAAAATTGATATTAGATCATCCAAAAACAAGAATATCCAATATACCCTAAGATGGAGAGATTATTATATCAAGAGTGGCTATGAAGAGAATAATCACATACATGAAGGAGATATATCATGTTTCATAGCTATTTAATATTCCTAATATTGAAATAAAGGATCCAAAATGTGTTCTTGAGATCCATGTCATCCGTGGAAATCATTATGCAGGGAGTTTGTACTGAGTGGGAGGTAAAAAAATGGTTTATTATTTTATTTATCACTTTTTAGGATTAATTATTCCCATTCGCATGGCTAGATATGAAGGGTGACTTAGTTTTCCAAACTGTGCACCTTATGAGTTCACCCCACTAAATAGGTACATAGTTTCTACTTTTTGGGATCATGGATTTTTAAACCATGAAACAACCATGAAAACCCTCAATGGGATGGTTTTCATGTATTTTACTAGTAGGGATAACAATTGGGGGAAACTGTACGGAAACTGTGCACAACCAAAGAGACTTCCAATATATAAAAACTCTTTCCTAAAACCGCCTGATTCAAACCACAAATAATCCAAGATCAAAATTATGGTGGATGAGTTCCTAAAAATAGTAATAGGATACTGTAAACTCCCCAAAATAGAATCATTATACACCTATAAATCCTACTATGATATATCCATGATAGAAATGAGTTTATTGTTCTCTCATAATTGACTCATTATCATACGTCTGATGAATGTCATAATAATGTTTCCATTGAACTCAAACCATATGTATCATCCTAAAATTATATAACATGGTTTTATAAATTAAATATTTAGACAAGATCATCCGTCACAGAGAAATCAAATTAGACATCAAGACTACTCTAGCTTAGGACATGATAATGATTAGAAAGATACTTCCATAAATGAGATATATAAAACTCATTGTGCACCAAGGTCAACTATGGTAGAAGTGATAAATGATATTATACTTACCAAACCTTCTCATCTAATTGAAAAAAATTCTAAGATATGAGTATAATTATTCCCTTACCTCCCTCAACAATGATGACCTAAGCAAGGTGAAACATTCAACAACACCTCATCACTAACTGAAAATTACAACGATCTACAACATTGATCAACATAAAACATATATTAAATAAAAATTCTCTAAAATATCAACTAAATAAATTCTATAATATCATGAATGAACCGATCTCCAACCATTGAACATTCATCGATATTCAACCAACACAATAGAGATTTATAAAGGCGTCCATACATGGTGTTAAATGGATCCATCCTGATAGTAGACTGGTTACTATTTTAATAAGAAAACTCATCTGGATCAAAATGGTCATCCTAAGCTCCACCAAAGTCATGAATATTGGTGTGAAGAATATATTAAAGAATCTATATTGTTCTCTTTCCCTGAATATACGATTAAGAATGGTATGTCATACTTAAATAAACCTGAAATACTATTGCCTCTTGAAGGTCTATCCAAAAATTGATAAGTAATCTGAGAATCCCTATCATATACTATAATAGATGGTACTCTATCAAAATTAAAAGACTCATGAACATATGTATTTCCCAGATCCTCAATGCTAGTTATATTATGAATGGGTATAATGTGAGCCAATTTGTTCCGCATATCGATCACAACCCATATCATATCCCCTATGGAATATAATGTCCGATGATATATATGATATCATAATTAATTTTATAAAATTATGCTTTATATATAATATATATTAAATAAATACATCATTATAACTAGATAAAATACATTACAATTAAACATGAATTATATCGATTCACGAGGCGGTAGTACACCATATTAATGATTGATGGTTTACTTTCCCATTTGATGGAGGATGGGAAGGATTTAGGTTATTAAATCAATAATATAACATTTTAGGATATTTTAGAGATTTTTATTATTATAGCATCAAAATTGAATAATATGTGAAGGAGGTTGAATGAGAAATAATGTAAAACTTATTGTAATGAAGCATACATCAACTTCAAACATCATCCTTAGGTTTGCAACAACATCATCACTAGGACAAGTATCTGATAAAAAAAAGATCTTATGATATATGGGAGGGGGGTTATTGTTTTTAATTTGGTAGGTATTTTCAAAACTAAACTGGTTTTATGGTGTGAAGATGAGAGGATAGTTGTTGTCTTCTTTAATGTGAGGTGGGTGGAACACATGTATTTTTTGAAAAGAAATTAGGATTCCCTCATTGATCATATGCCAAAAGACTCCAAAATGGACAATTCTAGAGAAATAGACATTCTAATGTCTTAATATATTCATAAAATATATTTTATACAATTTTTTTTCTTTTTAGTCCTTATCATTTTAGTTTACCCCCCCCCCCACAAATAAAATTCTTCTATATTGAACTTTGTAAAATATTTATATAGTTTTAAATTTATATAATGAAAAATATTTAGTCAAACTTATTATATAATATAAATTATTTTTAGTCAAAATTTATAATTAATTTTAATAAAATCAATAAATAAAATTTTTATAATATAATTTAAAAATTATCTAATAGATGTGATGAAAAAGTGGGTGCCCAATATGTGTAATTTTCATGGAAATGATGATTTTATATCAACCATATGAATTCTAAAAATGACTGTATTAATTTATATTAATATTTTTTGATATATAATATATAAATTTAATTTCAATAATTCATAATTAGTGTTATTTACATAACTTAAATGGAAATCATTATGCACTTTAAAACAGTAATTTAAATAAATCATAATTTTCAACCCAAAATAATTTATATTAAAATACAATATAATGACGATTAAAAAATAATTAATTAGATTAAATGTAAATTTATAATATTTTTCATCCCTTCAATAATATAATAAATATAATGTGAATTCTAAATTACTTAATTCTTTAGATTGAGATGTCATTTTTACAAAATATGGCATTTTTCAGTATGCCCTAAAAATCCATATATTCCAAAAATTCACAAATTTTAACCATATGATAATTTTGATATTATAAATTAAAAAACAAATAAAATTTTTTAATATAATTTTTATAAAATCGATAAATTTAAATATTAATTTATGTATGCAAAGCGTGATAAAACTAACTTTTGGAAAAACAATTTTTTCTAGAAAACATTTCTTTTTCTTTTGAAATATTTTTTTTAATTTTATATTAAATACATAAAAATTGAATTTATTTTATACATGTCTAAACCATATATCATTCATTATTTAGTTATCCTAATTTAGAAATTCCAATTTAATGGCTATGTTAAAATAGTATACTATATTGGAGTTCATTTATACTTAGTGTTGTGTGTACCACAGTCTATTTAAATAAATATTTTACGTGGGTCATTTAAGATATGTTTTTCATGTCAAATACCCTATGAAACATATATTCTGTTTTAAAAATATATATATATTTTTAAAAATACATTTTGTGTATAGAAACATTTATAAAAATTTCATGTGTTCTACTCCCCTAACATATAATTGGTTACCACATATTCACTCTTCCAAAAAACACTAAATCGATTTCAGAAAAAAACCAGAAAAACCTTCTAACAACACTCCCCATGTGATATAGTTCTTTATTAACCATATACCAAATTAATAATATTGACATGTAAGAAAATCGTGGTCTTGAAAAGGGGATGTATAATTCATAATAGAGTGTTTCATGTCAATTTCTTATTCACCATCATTCAAAAAATATATAACCATAATTATATGATAACATAAACATCTTACACAAACTAAAATGGTATTATGTTGATGTAACAACGATTCATCGTCTTTTTTTTCTATCCTATAGGAAATGAAAAATGAATCATGTGTACGTGTGGGATACTACCTCTAGTAAGAGATGTGTTTCATTTTTCATCACCACATCACAAGGATGGTTATTGTGATTAAATTTAATAATATATATTATATATATGAGATAGTTTTTATTATTAAAATTTAATATATTAATTAATATTATTTCCATCCATTTGTTGGAAAATGATAACACAGATCTTGTATATGTTTAGAATTTCAACTCCATGAAGCAATGTAAATAATTTTTTATTCCATCATTTTCTCATTGGTTATAAAAAAGAATTTAATTTATATAAATGTTAATTAATTCATAATTCATATTATTTGTATGATCTATCAATAACCCTATTTGACCATGGTCCGCCTACAAATGTTTTTTTGATTATGAACAAAATATCCTCAAAACCCTAGATATGAACATAAAAAATTTAACTACTATAAAGAAATGATAATAAAAAAGGGATAATAAAAAGATGATACACATAAAATGGTTCTTATGAAATTAGAAAAAAAAATATTCTACATGAAATAAATAACATGTGTGGCGAGTCAGACATAATGAAAGATATTTTTTCCTTCAAACACAATATTAAAATATTGAATGTCATTTATTCTAGTGTACCTCTATATCGCATGAAGTAAAAAATATGTTTTAGAAAATGTTTCAATTTAATTTTTTCCCTTTGATACATGTGTTCCATGAAGAACTCGTTTTAAACAAACATTTATTAACTATTAAAATATTATTACAACATATTTGTTAAATTTTCATGTATAAATATGATTAAATACATTATGAAATATAGATATATAAATTTCAATTTCAACATAAATTTATTGATCAATTCTTAGTAAATAATTACTATATTTTAGTACTATTACTTTTTGTTTCAAATAATACGTCTAATTCTAATATGTTATTATTATTTCTCTGGTAAAATATTATAATTAATTTCTACAACATTTAGAAATTTTATTTAATAAAAGTTATATAATTTCTGAAATAATATAATCTATATTATCATTTGGTGAGTTTTTGGGAGTTTATTGAAAACACTACTTTTTTAGTGATTTTTGAGAAATACTGAATTTTACAGAATACAAAATGTTTTATCATATCACCATGACATAAACCTAATACTAATTTTTTTAAAAAATGGAATAACCGGATTGTTATTAAATATAAATAAATATTTCAAATATAATTAAAGAACATAGAAATTATAATTTATACCATGATAAATATGAAAATCATATTCACTGTTGTCGTACAACCTACGTATCATTGGAAGAGTTAAATTTTTGAAACCTAAATACAATTATTAAGATGGAATAAGTCCATTATTTACCTGAATATTGAATATTATGTAGTATAGTTGATTTTTAGGGTCATAAATTTTATTTCTGACTAGTGTATTATCTATATTCATGGGCAATGCTTCCATAGGTCCCAAAAGTAAAAAATAGCATATTACGTATGTTTTCCTGACATAGATATGATTTGAAATATATATTTAACAAATATTAAGGGATTTTTTGTGAATAATAGATGTATATTAATGATGATAATTTATTTATAATTTAAAGGTATCTTATAATCACCATAAATATTTTTTTGTAGCTTTGGAAAAATAATTATCTTATTAGTAGAAAAATAAAATAAATGATATTAAAAATATAAAAAAATAATATAATTGGATTTAATTAAAGATAGAAAGGGATTTTATAAATTAACGTGAAATTTTTATAATGTATTGTATTTTTAAATTTACTATTTGTATTAATTTTTGAAAACTCAATGTAATAAATAGTTCTGAAAATATAAATTAATATTATTTTAAAATAAATAATATTTTATTAAATGATAAAAAATTAATCAAAATAAAATCTTCCTACAAGTGACTAGGTTATTATTTTTAATATCATTAGTGATATATTTTTTGTCTATTATTCCATTTATAAAAACTATATTGACCATTAATGAGTAAAAAACCATATTTTCATGGTATGTTTGAAAGGGGATAATAATGGGATAAAACAAACAGATAAGTGTCAAAATATTGTCAAAGAATGTCAAAATTTTATCAGGATAATGGAATTTTATGACTATGACCTTATTATAGAAAATTTGTTTCTTAATTGACCATTTTCTTAGAAAATGACATATATTATATTCATCAAATAATGTTACTAAATATCAACCTTTTTTTGATTTATATTACGACTCCGTATTGGGAAAAAACTAACTATGAATTTATATTAATAGTTACACTGTGGTTAATGAATTTTTTTTCATTATTCAAATTTACTTCTAATTTTAATTAATAAATATTTACTATAATTGCTTACAAAATATTGATGTAGTAATTCTTCAATTTGTAAAAACAAATATAGTAAACGATTTTAAAAATATTAAAAGAAATTAAATTTTAGTTACTCAATGTGTAAAATGAATTTTATAGGTTAATGTAACTGATTTTGGTTGTTTAAAATAATTATATACAATTATAATTATTGATTTTTTGTATTTGATGATAAATTTGTTGAGTGGTGTCTAAATATACTATAACAATATTTGATGAGAATAATATTTTATTAAATCGCATGAAAATTATAAGAAACCTAAAATTGGAAAATTAGAAAACCTGAAATCATAGATTTTATCTATTTTCCATTTATAAGATGTTTGGAAACATTTTTCACACTAATTAATTTATTATAATTTAATCTTTTGATACATTCTAAAATTGGGAATCAACTCAATTATAAGAGTGGTCCTCCCACCCCAGTTCTCCAAACCACTTTGAGAACTCTATCTCAACCATACTTTTACAATAACCCTTATAAAATTACCTACGAAATTCAAAGATGTTTTGGAATTCCCAAATCACCATCATTTGATTCTATTAGAAGATATTTAAAGGAGTCATTTCCAAGAAGAGTTAATCACTTTAACCAATCACATTATTTACAATTAATCATTACCAAATCTAAATCTTTTTTATTTATCATATCATAATAACTAAAGTATACACAAAACTATGAAATTTTACTCTAATATTGGAAACACCATTATACTCCAACATTTCAATCAATATAAATGTGAATGTATTCTTATTTTATATGTACTGCTTACCATCTCCATATTGAAATACAATTGAGTTTTCATCATCATATTATATTTTTCAAAAACCCGCCTAGATACCCTGGTGATCTTATACCTGATCTAGTACTACCATATCCCAAAGAGAATTCCTGATTCCCATGTGATGGATATTAGCACCTAGATCCATAATAAAAAAATGTGGGAAAATTTTTTACACATAAACAATAAAATATAGAGATTAATATTTGTATGATCAATGGAAATCCTAAATGAGATAGTAAAAGAAATAATATAGGTATATAAACATAAAAATAGTAAATAATCATGTATTGAAAACTGATTAGATGAAACTCAAGCATCCAAAAGTTATCAACACTCCAAGCCCATAGGGTGAAGAACATCCACCTCATCCCAAAGGCACATTCCCATTACTCGAACCCGATAGAATAAAATCTACAAATGCCCAAATGAAAAGTTATGTTGTGAGGTAAAATCCTTGTATAGTCTCACAGTACGTTCCATAATAAGATTTCATAACAAATCTACCGGATCATGATTTATATTTCTAAACAAAAGGGAAATGACAGAACAAATTTATATTTAAATCAAAAAATGCTTCCTATTTCAAAATATTAGAACATTTATAAAATTGTTAATAATCACTATATATAGAAAAGTATATATAAATCAAATGTCTATGAGTAAAATAGTTTCACAATCAATATAATATATATACAATCTATAAAAAATCAAATAAAAATCGAAAAATTCCATGTGGTATTTTAGTTACTAGATGTTGGATCCTCACACTCTTATATCGGTGATGAAGAAAAATACCCACTCCCACTTAATGGAAAATTAAAATAATGTAAACCCAATTAAGTGAAAATAACAAGACAATAATAGGTTAGTTAGTGTTGTTATCATCAATCCTTATCTAGGGAACTACCATCCTAGAATTATAGTCTTAACCACCTACTAGTAGACCATACTAACATTTACTACAATCAGTAAATAAAAAACTGGAAAATCATTTCAAATCAGTTCAAAATACAATTTCCCTATTTCCAGTTTCAATATTACAATTTTATTCCAAGACAGAAAAAAGGTTTTATCATCATATCATTCATTTTCCAAATAAAAATAATAATATTATTTAAAATAATCAATTTATTCCATTTTCCAAAATAAATTCTAAAATATATTTATAATTTTCAGCAATTATTGAAGTACACCCAAATTCCAATTCTATTGGAATTGGGGGGTTTCTATATAATCCATACCGAATATATTCAAATATTAGTTCACATAAAATTGGATTTTCATAATTAAATTTAAATTAATTTAATTTAAATCAATGAAATCAAGGGTTTATTGTAAAGATAAATATCAATGGAAATATCTAACATTATCATGGAGATCACATAACACACAACCTTCCATAAGATTTTCCAACAATTAACTATAGAAACAATGGTCTCAAAAATGAATTGACAATCAAGAATCAATAAAAAGAGTACAAACCCATAAAACACGTCATGATCTAGGAAACCAAATGAAAGAAAGGAAGAGGGAGGGGTAGATAAGGATCAATAGAAGGTTCACTTAGAGGAGACGGACTGAGTGAGACACGACATGCTTCAATACACACAAGAAGTAGTTTAGTGGAACCAAAAATGTTTCTTAAGAGCATCAATGACAACGGATTTAGAGATATGATGGATTGGGGTTGAGTGGGTTTTAAAAAATGGGTTCAATATTTTTTATAAATTTTATGAATAAAAAATATTGCATGCATGGTTAGTTAGAGAGAGCTACATGACTAGACAATCCATGCACCCTAACCTTGCACCCCACTAATGGGGTATATGGTTTCTTCTTGGTCGGTTCATAGATTTTCAAAAAGTTTCATAACCATGAAAACCAAAACTCATTAGGGTTTCATGGTTTACACTGGGTGGGCACACAGTTTTCCCAAACCATGCACCAACCTTGTACAACCCTAAAATTTTAAAAAAAATTGAACATCCACCCAAAACAAGCAAGACAACCCCCAATAAAAAATCATTAAAAATTTGGTGGATTAGTACCTTAAAAAACTATTATAAATTAACAGTCACCCTAATATATAATGTTTATATCCGTAGAATACCCATTGTAATGTCTATTTTTTTTAAAATGTGTGGCCAATGATCACTTATAAGTGAATCTATCTCCAAAATCCCATATTTATTAAAACCATGCTAACATAACACTTCATCCAAAGGTATCATCCTCTCATGAGTTTTAATAGTTTTAGAATCAACTATCCTGATTGGATTATTGGTTATAGATAAATAATTCTCAACCTCAACATCACTCTAGCTCATAACATGACATAGATGAAGAAGATACATTGAAAGCTATGATACATGGAACAAATTATGTATCGAATTCAATAGTGGAATAAGTACTAAAAGTTAGCCATATTTTCCCACCTCCAATACAACTTCAAAACATCATAAAAAGGAGGTTCAATTTTACCTTTCCTACTAAGTCATCGATGAACCAAAGTAGGTGTAACATTCTAGAACACCTGGTCACCAATTGAAAATTACAACAACCATTAGATGTCATATACAAAAGAACTATACCATATCCATGCATTAACATTATCTAACAAATAAACAAAATCATTTATATTATCTATTGAACCAATCTCATTCCGACCGAGGAATGTTCACTGATCTTTGACAAAAACAATAGATATTTACATTGAAAGCCATATAAGTCCCCAAAAAATCATTTTGATCACAAACTGGTTACTATAGTTATAATAGAACTCAACCATTACTGAATGGTGATCCCAAGATCCATTAATGTCTAGAATGCAGGCAAGAATAATATATTCAATAATCCGTATATCAATATCTATATGTCCATCCGTTTGTGAATGATATTCCATAATCAATAGAAACTATGATCCCAATCCCTCATAGAGGTCTCTCCAAAACTGAGAGGTGAAACATGGATATTTATTACATACTATATTGTATGTAACTCTATGATAATTAAAAACCTCTCTCACATTTAGATTTCAAATCCCCACAACATATATAGCATCACTAAAGTGTATAATGTGATTATATTTGGTATACATATCAATACCAAGCCTTATAAAATTTTTAATCCTATAAGTATGTAGAAACCTAACCACAATGAAAATTGTGATATCATTCCCCTTTCATGTCATTATTAGAAGTGGTGTAAGAAAACATTAAGGTCTCTAGTGCTCCACCGTAACCTATTTGAACATATAATAATGAGAGACAATATTTTCAATGCCTCATCTCATACCTCACCACCATAATAATCAAAATATATCATAGAAAATAATAATGGATCCTAGGTTTACTTAACAACGTGAATTTGTACAATCCCCCATAATATATTTTTTCAAAAGGAAAGGTACTACACATGGGTTCTTGAAACATATGTTACCATATAAAGGAATGACCACTCCGAAAAAATCTCCCCACCATAAATATAGTTTCTAATTATATAGAATTCAACATCAAGATCCTATTACCAATTAATAAAATCAAAAAGAGAGGAGGTCTACTAAAAACTAGATGAAGAAACCAAGAACCTTGTTTCCAGAAATTCGAAATGAAACTGTTCAAAATGATTCATTTGGTTTAACTCTTTCAATGATAAATTAATGTATTGGCTTGGTAGTTTCTTATTCAAAGAATCTTCAATGAAATTACCGTTCCAAAATGTATAGGGGATGTCAAAATCAATGGATTATTGGTACTCCATCGATGCCTCTAGTAGATCATGAAATATTTCTGAGTGAGGATATAACAAAACATCTTATGGACAGAATGCATGGTAAAACATTCTCTAAAATGGTAATGATGAAAACTCCAATGTTCATGCATCACAGTTTAATGTTAAAGGTTGTGAGTCGGATAATTATTCTTGTGAAGACTAAGATGCCCATATCCTTAGGAAATGTCATGATCACCCTGCACAAGAACTCATATTAAACCAAAACATAATGCATTGCTGAAGACCAAATATCCCAACCCATCCTTTGAAAGAGTCTTCACCAACACTGTTTTCAATAGATTTTTTAGATCAAAAAAAGAACTCTGAAATTTCTCATCCTAATAGAATTTTTCTACCTTTTATGTTTGATCATACATTAGAGAATTCAATTTTAATGAATCCTTTACAAACATGAGATAATATCCAGCTAAACCCAAGATGCTCTGAATCACAAAAATGTTTGTTAGTTTCCCCCATTTCAAAAAACATTATTCACCATAATATGATCTACTAGGTTACCATGTTTTGACACCAAATGTCCCACAAAATTCACTTCCCAAATCCAGAATTCAAATTTCAATATCTTGGTGGAAGGTTAGTTATTTCTCAAAAACATCATAACTTCTCTTAGATGATGCGCATGATCCTCCTCAGATGTAGAGTAAAACAATGACTTCATCTTAAAAGAATTAAAATAATGTATCAAGATACTCATCAAAAATCCTATCCATTTATGACATGTAGACTATAAGAGAATTTGTTCAACCAAATGGAATTACAAGGTACTCAAAATGGCCATATATTCTCTAGAATGTATTTTTTCAGAATGAAATATTCTTTTATAATAAATTAGTGATAACCATATTGAATATCAGTCTCCAAGAACCAATTTTACCCATTCAAGTAGTAAAATATATCATCGATCAATGAAAATAAATACTTTTTCTTTACTAAAACTATATTGAATCTTCATAAGTCAATATAAAGCTGAAGTGACCCATTATATTTCTTAGCTAAGAGAAAAGGCCCTACCCATGCTGACAATCATAGGAGTATAAATCTTTTATGTAAATGATCATCCAATCGATTATTTAACTATTTAATTTCTTCATGTTCCATGTGGTAATAAGGAATACAGATTGGCTGAGTACTTGTAACTAAATTGATAGAAAATGATATTTTTATTTATAGTGAAAAAATAAAGAAGTTAGATGGAATAATTTCAAGAAAATTGATATCAATTTGAGGGATATAACCACTCCAAGATTTTTGTTCTATATCAATGGTGAAGACATATATCAATTTCCCCAACACTAGATAAGAATGTATTTCTCTTCTTAGCCTCAAGTCCCATTCTCTCTGAACGATATGACACACCCCATCAGATGTTGTAGAGGAGACCATATGAAGATAAAAAACAATTAGGGAATTATTAGTAATGACATAATATATATTGAATATAATGCCAATACTATTCACTTATAGAACCATAAAATCCTAAATAAGATCAATCCATGAAAAAAAAGAAGACCCAAGCATGACAATAGATACCCTACCATCCTGTTGTTCAGAGGGGTGCAGTAATATCCATCAAATAAGATAAATGATCTATAAGAATATTTAATATATTGAAAATATTTGTTGGAATGAACAAATGAGATTTTACAATATCAAATAAAGAAGTCACTAATGTAAAAAATAGAGTGATGCTAGATCTCATTGTTGCAAGGCCTATATGTTCTTCCTCTAGAGACATTTCTCTTGCATGAAGATGCCATCTTTCAGATGCATGTGTCCAAAACCTCTGTCATTGAGGAAAATGATTACACAACAGTAATATTTGGTGATGATGATACCATGGTAATACATGAGGAAGATAAGACGTGAAATAATTTATTCATGTGACCTGGCATTCTATAGGAATCATATACCTTATGTGCCTTAGTGCACAACCATTTAGAGATCCCATGATTTCCACATTAGTATACAATCAGTGGAAATATTCTCGGAACTACAGAAGTTCTAGAATAATCCTACTATTAATATACCCAATAATAATCATCACGCATCCTCTTACCATTATGGGAACTCAAAAAACTATAATTAGGAGAAAAAGTAACTATTTTCAACCCTAACTATCCAGTTATATCCATCTCATCCATAAAACCCTCTATCTATCATATCAAGATAAAAAGATATCTAGTACAAGAAAACCTGAGAATGAATATCTGATCGAAGACCCATATCAAACCCTCAAGTTTTCATATCCTCATTCAATACTATCTTAGGTGAAATCTACACATGCTTAGCAAAGCGATTTGCATATAGTATCACCATCCTATTAGTGAGATCGATTTTGAAAAAATCTATAACCTTATTCATCACCATAGATTCCGGATATAAATAATTAGTGAAAGTAGTTTTAATTTACTTCCAATTTAATCCCTCATGCTTTATCTTCATCATCAATATTTTCCACCATCACTAGATAAGTCACTCTAGCTTAGCGGTGGCACATTTCACATTGATTGGTTCAGAAGGTCCCAATAAGTCAAAAAAATATTCATAAATTTTCTACCTATGATCATCCTCCAAAGGATAATATAATCCTTGGTAATCTATTGGATTACGTTGAAGGAATTCATGATCATGAATTCTGAATTCATCACTATGGGGTTCCATATCTTGGGCCTTTAGGAGAATGGGTGCAGGATTCTATCTTGGAGCATATACTACACACACAATGAACTCAACTATACTCTTGTCCATTAGATAATTTTATAACTGTGATTCAAATGTAGCTTCCTCCAAGATCCTATAAGAGTTAATTATTGGATGAATTATGTTAGAAAACAACAACATAAAACATTGAAGTCATCATAACATTACTTAGTCCAACACTCAAATAAGAGAAACATGGTAAAGTAATACCATTAGATAAGAAAAATGTATTTTAATTAATTCTATCATAATAAAAAGTAGGCAAATGATAATAAAAATTCATAAATATTTCATTCCAAATCCACGACATGGGAGTTAAGGCTTATTATGATGATATCCGACCAAGAACTAAATCGTAAATACATCCTATGTCTCAAAAAGATTAATCAAACTATATATGAACACCAGCGAAAGATTATTACCTGTTTATAAATATGCATCATAGTATCATTGAATCATTTTTAGGAGATTGTTCTTGTTGACAAAGTGGGCGGTTGGAATATTACGCACCAGGAATGTTTTATTATCACACATAAAAATATGAAAAAGGACAGAAAGAGTTACACAAGTAAGAAATTGGAAAGAATGCAATTAAATGGAACGTAATTCCTTAAGGGGATTGAAAGTTTTGAATTGGTGTGCAGGTCGTATTTCATGATCATCCCATCAAAATATGACAAAGAAATGAAAGTGGCGCACATGTGATGAATTGGTGGGAAATTCATTATGTGGAACACAAGTCATAATGGGGTGTGAAATTATTGAAGTGGAACACAAGTCATATTTAAAGATCATTACATCAAAAAATGACAAAGTAAAGAAATTGGTACAAATATCAGGAAGCAGCGTGAAAGGGAAGAAGTGGCACACAATTTAATATTGGGCATGTATGTTAATAATTGGCATGAAAGAGAATAAGTTTCATGCAAGTCATATTTCAATTCCACTGTGCCAAAATTTGACAAAGGGAAGAAAGAGGTGCTCAAGTTAACAGCTGGAAAATAATTCATCAATGGTCACACAAGTCATGAAGGGATGCTCATGTTATGAAGTGGCATGCAAGGTGAGTTTTTCAACGCACGTGCATGGTCTCAAGAATTCCTATAGATATATGTATAACCTCCTCCTTTGAATTTGTCTCAAAAATTATAGAATATACGATCTCTGATAGCACGAGTGGAAGGGGAACACATGTTATGAGGGGCGTGCAGGTAGTGAGTTATGCAGTCAGTGGTGCACAAGTAGAGTTACTCTAGAGGTGGTTCTTTAGTAGTGGTGCACAAGCAGTGTCGTGCCAAAAGTGTCTTGAAACTATAACATCGGTGCACAAATTGGTTTTCCCACAACAAAAGATAATGTTGCACGCTATTTAAAGGTACACACAATTCACCCTAGAGTTACATGAAACTTGAAAGTTTCCCATGTACTCCTACGGTAAAGGGATATTCATTGGTGGATGAAAATTTGAAATCAATGTATCATCTACAAAGAGTGGAGGATAAATTCATTAGATATAACGAATGTACCTCAAGTCATTAAACTGTTAGTGGATCTTCAGAAGAATCGGTTAGCTCTATACAGTTGAGAGAGTAGTGATCATTCAAATTATGAATGGTTGTAAACCATAAGGGATAGTGAGTCCACTCTAAACATTGTAAAAAATAATGATCTTTTTAGTGGATTTGGTACTCAGAACATCGTCAGTGTATGCTCCTTGTATGTATCCTAGTGAGGGTGAACTACGTAAAATTCTCATGTCACGTTCTTGATTTACGGTTTTTTCGTACTCTACAATAGGATGAAGAGAGCGGAGGGTCATGTCTAACATTGAAACAAGATCGATATGGGTAGTTGTTTAAATATGTCATACCCTGATTAACCCCCCCCCCCTCCAGGTATAAAACCTAGTGGACATAATAATTGGTATTAGATGAAAAGGTTGATATTAGTGTTTCTCTCTCAATAGAGGTCACCAATACTAAAGGTCTTCAAAACTTTGAAGGGAACTAGTTTCAGTTATGGGTGACTCGGATGCAACACTACTTCCAATATTTGGGAATTAATTTGTTTAGAGCAGTGATGCCTGGTATCTCAGCCGATATCAATAGTGTTGTGTTATCAATGGTTGAGAGAAGGGAACTGGATACTGACGCTAAGGGAATGAATGCCTTAGAGTAGCCATATTCAATGCTATCTGTATGAAGGTGATGTCATGAAAAACATCCCATGCAAAGTGGGAAAAGCTATTGAATATATATAAAGGTGATACAAAGGTCAGAGAAGAAATATATACAATTTATGTAGAACAAGTATTAAGATAAGAGTATGATCCAGAATGAGTCTGTTGATACATTCTATGACTGGGTAAATATCGTTGTTGAAGAAATGCGAGTTCTTGGAGAACATATTACAGACATAAATATTTTTATGCGCATCATGAGGAAACTTCCACCTCAGTTCAATCTGATGGTTTCAGTTATAGATGATAAATCTCTGAAAGAGATGACATTAGACAACCTCCACAACAAATTTATTTCATATGAATTAAGAAATGATTAAAATGAATATGTGGAAAAGGGGAAATATATAATGGTGGATTTCAAGGCCATGAAGAAGCTCAATATTGTAGATTCTCTAGAAGATGAAGAGACAGGAGAGATGGTGTCATTAATTTCCTCAAACCTACAATGAGGAAAGGGAATGTTAAAAGGGAACATCCAATTGCATGTTTTCAATGTTGAATGATTGGGAATCATATGACAAGGTGCTCTAAGAAGTTCAAAGGAGGTCATGAGGATGAAGTTTAAAATCCAAAGAAGAAGTCCTCAGCCTATGTCAATGGTAAGAAATAGTTCAAGAGAAATTTTATTACGATAAATAATATTCTTTCACAGGAATGAGATAGTTTAAATGAGTCTGAGGATGAGTAGGTCAATGAGATAGAGAATTGAAAAGTCTTGGGAGAAAATTCGATGGTGGAAGTTGTCTGGTGTTCTCAGAAAAAGGAAGAAACATACATTAATGAAGAAGAAGAGGATGTTGATGTATGAGTTGAAATGGAAGATAACTTTTAATCGTCTCTTGAGGAGATAGATTTTTGGAGAGATAAAATGAAGAATGACAACAAATTGGTTCATGATTCCAAACTATATATGCAACAAGGGGAAGAAAAAAAGTCTGATCTAGTAAATGAAATTGAAAAACATAAGTCGTACAGTCTAGAGAGCTTAGAAAAGGATGATGAACATAAACTCAATCATGATGAATAGAAAATGGAGATCGATGGAATGAATAATATAGGGAATGATATAATCAAGAAAATTGAAGAACATGAATAAGAATTTGTCTTTTTATAATGAAAATCAAAGGATCAACAAAAAATATTGACTCCCTAACAAAAAAAAATAATTCAGAATAATGAAAAGCTGAAGGTGTAGCATAGTTTCCTAGTCGAAAAAAAAAGAAAACATTTTGTTCATATGTTATGGATAATGTGGGGATTTACCGAAAACAGAAAACTATGAATGTTTAAATCAGATAGAAAGCAACAGCTTCAAAATATATGATTGATTTGGGTAGGATGAAAAATCAAAAAAAATTATCGAACCTAAGGGGAAGTTAGATTTGAAAAGTTACATGAAGTAATTCACCATACATCAGGTGTTATTGTTTCAGAAAGAAGAGACATTCACAGAATTTATGTCTCATATCCAAGAGATACTGAAGGGCACAAGACCAAAAATGTTAGAAAAAAAGAACACAATTTCATAGAACATCTATAATGGGATAGAGATTTTGGTATGTAGGATTTTAGAACATGACAAGATAATATACTTCAGTCTTGCAGAGGAATGTGCCAAAATAAATCTTGTGTGGTTTCAAGAAGCAAATCAGATAATCAATAAATGAGATGAAAATAAAAAATCTATTTTCGGCATTATAGGATGAAGCTGGTACATCATACTCTGAGGAACCTCATGATTTTTAATCCATTATGAGTATGTATTCAAAAGCATGGATAAAAAATAAGAGAGTTGAGAAGAAGTTGTTGCCGAAATATCCCTTAAAGCACCAGACCGTTCTAGTGTATGGATCCTTGATATCGGTTTGATATCTCACATTATTGGTAATAAAGATCATGTTACATGCATAAAATATGAAAAATAAGGAGATTTCATGTCTGGAAATGGAGAAGGCCAAAAGATTATTGGATTGGGAAAGGGAATGTTTGTGGGTAATGAAATAAGACATGTTGATGTCTCAGTAGTAGAAATTCTTCATTAGAATTTGTTCACTGTTAGTCAATTATGTGACATAAGGAATTCTATAATTTTTACTAGGAATTTGTGTATCCTCAAAGGAAGAGACGGTTCAGTGATTCTATAGGGGATTGGAAAAAGGGAAATATTTACCTTTTAAGTGGTGACATTGATGGGTGCATTTTCTCCATAGAGGATCAAAACAAGTTATGGAATAAACGACTTGGTCATCTAGGACAACCATCCCTAGATGATCTAGTAATTTTTGATACACCTAAAGATATCCCCATGCTATCATGTGATAGTAAACATACATGTGATTCTTGTAAATAGGGGATGATCATCATAAATACTTACAAAGAAAAGGAAAAGAAGTCAACATGAGTACTCGAATTGGTGCATGCTAATGTTTTTGTACCTATGTCACCATGATCCATTGAAGGAAATAGATATTATGTTTCATTCAATGATTATTATAGGATAATGGCATGGGTATTTTTCATTTCACATAAGTCTGATGTGTTCAGTGGCCTAAAACTTTATCAGCATAAATATGAAAGGATGCTTGTGCAAACAAATTCTAAATTGTCATATACACATTGGTACGTAATTCACATATAGTCAAGTGGAGGACTATCCTAAGAAACATAGGATAACGAATTGAGTTTCTTAAGTAATAACTCCCTACTAGAATGGAGTGGTTGAAAGGATAAATCAGATCAGCAAAAACATGGATACAATAGTGTTACAAAAATGCTTATAGAAAAATACCTACCATATAAATTTAGGAAGGAAGCAATATTAACACCGGTCTATATTTAAAACAGGGCTCTATTGTGTCAAAAAAAGGAAGGACTTTTATGAGATGTGGTGCATAAGAAATCAAATAGTGAAATACATTCGAATCATTGGAAGTTAGTGCTTCATTATCAATAAAGAAAGAAATAGAAAATTGGAGTCACATGGAGATGAGGGGATGATTCTTTGGAAAAAAAGGAAAAAAGTATTAAAATTCATTAACAAGTGGTTTTGAAAATTATTTGACAACAATGATTTCACCGTTGTGTAAAATGAAAAGAATACACAACATCATATTAAATATTTTCTTGATGAGACTGATGAAGAGGAAAGTAACATAGGGGGCGTAAGAGTAGAAGATACTAACTCATAAGAATAGATAGATGATGAACAAGAAGTATTAATGTCTGTATCTAAAATGAAGCCAAATATTCAGGCTGAAATTGACAGGAAGAATATCATTGGTGATCAGACAATGCTTGTTTAGAAAAAAATAATGACGTCACTATGGAAGACATCTCTTTTATCTCAAGGTGAAACTAAATGTTTTGATGATGCAGCTAAAGATAAAAATTGGGTTTAGGTAATGAATAATGATGTAGACCCGATTGAGATGAATCATACATGTGATATTGTTTCAAGTCCATAAGATAAGAATTTCATCTAGAAAAATTGGGTCTTTCACAACAAAATTAATGAATATGTATTTTGATCTGAAACAAAGCATATCTTGTGTATAGATGATACTCACAAATAGAGGGTATTTATATTGATGAAACTTTTTTACATGTGGAAAGGCTGGAAACACATAGATTACTCTTGGCCAATATAGTTCAATAGAAGTTCAAACTGTTATAGATGGATGTCAAGTGAATATTTTTTAATGGGGTTGAAAAAAAAAAGTTTATATTGATCATCTAGACGTTTTTCACATTCATGAAGATGATAAAAGTGTTTTTCAGATGAAGAAATCTTTGTATGGGTAGAAGCTAGCACCAAGAGAATGATACGTCAGGCTAGATCAATTTCTTAGGAAACTCGACTACTAATGCAATGGAGTTAATTACAATTTATATGTGAATATTGATAGTAATCAAATGATGTCGGTCTAGATATATGTTAATTATATAATCTTTAGAGAATTATGTAAAGCATAGTGCTGATAGTTTTTTGATTTAATTATACATGAGTTTGAAATTTATATGATTTGTGAGATGATGTTATACCTAGGTTTACATGTAAAAAATAAGGAATGGAACATTTATATCACAATCCAAATATGCCAAGGTGGTTCTAAAGAGATTTGGGATGGAGAATTCCAAGGAAATCAAGATTCTGGTTGCTACCTAGATGAAACTGTCAAAAGATTATTTTCGCAATGAGGTGAATATCATAGAATACAAGAAAATTATTGAATGTTTACTCTACATGACCGTGACAAGTCCTGACATTATATTTGCAACATTCCAAGCAACGAGATCTCAAATTAATCCCAAGAAAATCTGCATGATTTCAGTGAAGAGAATACTTTATTATATCAAGGGAACAGTTTATTCCTACTAAATGTATAGTGGAAATTCTCAACCAGGGCTTTTGGGATATACAAATGAATATTGGGACCGTTAAGCAGACGACAAGAACTCAAATTCTAGAGGTACTTTTTATATTCATTGATTGTGTATTTTTTGGTTGGGATAAAAACAAGATTTCATTTATTTGGTCACCATCAAAGCTGAGTATATTGCATCCATGCAAGAGTGCATGCTATTATTGTGAATAATGTAGAATCTTAATTACATTGGCGTGATAGTTCACTCTCCGTTCAAAATTTAGTTTGAAAAATCTAGTGCAATAAATCATAGAAAAAATATTGTCATACTTTCGAGGTCCAAGAACTGTAAAAACAAATATAATTTTATAAAGAATAAGGTGGATAAAGGGTTCTTGATATTAGAATATATGCCTATAGAGCTATAGGTTATAGAAATTCTCACATAGGCCTTACAAATTGAAGTGTTCGAGAGGAATCAACTAGCATCAGGAGTTTAGTCGACTCCCCTTACTTGAATGAGCGTGGATGTGGAAACGCCTACCCCCTCTTCCTGAGGTATGGTCTGTTTTCAATAGTTTTCTAATCTATATTCTTTTCTCTATTGCAGACCACAAATAAGTGTCCTATGTGTTTGTTGACATCGGGGTGAATGAGTAACTCCAAAATTGGGAGAAACTATGGCAGAAAAAGGGACAAAATGTTTTAGTCAATGACATGGGGAGAATATGACTGTGGGGCAGTGAGATAGGGGAATGAAATGAGATTGGGGAGAGTTTTAAATCTGAAGATGCATTATGTGATCGATTAAATATTCGTTATAATGTCAAATGAAGTTCATGATGAATTTAGAAGAGTGGTATTGGAATGGTATCAAGAATTAGTGTTTGGAACGAAGTGATTCATTGATTAACTTATAATTTTACTCTTGTTTCTCGTGAAAATCAACTCTCATTGGGGTTTTGATTAAGTGTTGAGAAAATCATTGATTGCTATCAGAATCGCAAGAGGAAAATGGTGGTTACTAATAGAAGAAAATTTAATAAGGTATGAAATTATGAAAGTGTTGTCAACAATCCCAAAGTGGGGGATGGATAGGCATGAATCCCTCAAGGTATCATTGCATAACTTTTGAGGTGATTGTTTTTGTTGACAAAGAGGGCTATTGGATTATTGTGCATCAGACATATTTCAAAACTAGACATAAAAATATGAATATTGGAAGAATGTGGTGGAAAAGTGAAGAATTTCTGTGCAACTCATTAAGTGGCACACATGTCCTCATGTGGTGCTCACGGCATGAAGTAGAGAGAAAGTCATATTTCAAGATCATAACATCAAAATATGACCAAGAAAAGAATATGTCCCGTAATTGAAGAATTAGTGCGCAAGTCATTAAGTGGTTCACAATTAATAAAGAGGCTCAAAAGTCTTTAAGTGGCATCCATTTCACATATTAGGATAATCACATCAAAATATACAAAGGAAATAATGTGGTTCTCAACTCAAGAAGTGGCATGAAAGTGAAGATGTGGAACATAAGTCCTTAGGGATGCGCAGGTTAATAATTTTCATGCAAGTGAAGAGGTGGAACATAAGTCATATTTAAATTCGATCATTCCCAAATATGAAAAAGTATAGAAATATTGACACATGTTAACAAGTGGTGTGCTAGTCATCAATTGGCACACAATTCATGAAGGGGTTCACATGTTACGGAGAACCACTCAAGTCACGAAGTGGCATTCCGGGTGAGTTGTGCACCTCACATGCATGGTCTCCAAATTTCATATAAATAGATGCTACCCACCTCATTTGAAATTATCTCAAAACCTAATGAATATTCAAGCGCCTAATACACATGTTGATGTGGTTCGCAATTTATAAGTGTCACACAAGTAGTGAGATGCACAATCAGTGGCATGCAAGGATTGGCATGAAAGAAGTGTGTCGTGCAAGGAGTGGAGTGCAAGAAGTGGAACTCAAGTAGTGCAGCGAAAGAAGTGGCACACAAGCAGTGGTACCAACTATAAAATTGGAGAGAAATATGGTTTTCCCACAGCAATGGAAGAGGCTGATCTTTAGTTAAAGGGGCACATAAGTCACCATAGGGTTGCGTGAAAGTTGGAAGATTCCTAGTACACCTATGGTAAATTGGTCGTCAAATCTGGATGGGAACTGGACTTCAAAATAGAATCTATATATAGTAAAGGATACAATCATAATAGATAATTAACGGACCTACAAGTCTTTAAACTGTGATTGGATATTCTGAAAAAAAAGTTATCTCTCTTTAGTTGAAAGAGCAGTGAGATTTCAAATTGTGATTTTTTGTAAACAAGGATGGACAATGAGTCTAATTAGAACAGTTAAAAAAATCGGGAGCTTTTCAGTTGATTTGGTACATCAGCACATCATCAGTGTATTCTCCTTAGATGTAGCCCAGTGAGGGTGAACCATGTAAAATTGATGTGCCCTGTGATTGTATTAAAAATTTTTCGTACTCTACAATGAGAAGGATTGAGAAGAATGTTTATTATAACAATAAATAAGAACAATATGGCCAATTATTTTAATCTATCATACCCTAATTAACCCCCCCTATGGGTGTCTAACCTATTGGACCTAACATTGACCTTCACATATGATACCACATTGTCATGGATCATCCTCTATAACCTAGTACCCTAATATTTGAGGCAACATTGGAATTATCCAAAGGAAATTACTGATCACCATGGGTGGGGTTTTGATCATAAGACCATACAAGAAAAATGTGGGAATAATTTTTCCACATAAACAGTGGATGAAACATATATATGTCTATTTTCTCGAAGAAAAATATATAGGGAAAAAATAACCAGATGAAAAAAATGTATAAATACAAAAATCAAAGCCAAATGCTATAAAAAAGAATGATAAATAATAATAGCCTCAATAGATATAACACTCCAAGATCAACAGAGTCAATGAAAACAACAAACTCCTAGTGTTACTTTCCACTTGATCAAACATTGAAAAAGTATATCTAAAAAATCCTTAAGTAAAAGTTAGGGTGAATGATAAAATCGCAGTACATACTCACCAAGGATTCCATATAAATATTCCATAATAATTTAAGAAATGGTTCTTATCATTTTCTAATATAATGAGTATGGAAATAAAATATTATATTTAAAAAATCATTCAATTTATTGAAAAATTTTTACCAGTAGATTAGTAAATAATTTATATAAAATAGTTTATATAAATTCAATAGAAATAAGTAAATCTGTTATATAATGAATGTAATATATATCAAAATAATCCAGTAATGATTAACAAATCAGTAAAATGTTCATCTCCCAAGAGGTACAATAGTTCCTATTTATGGGATCATCGCACACTCTAATAGGCTATCAAAAATATATGTGTCCACACATCTCTTATACAATGATCAAGGAGGAATAATCTACATCCCTATATGGATATGATATACAAATCTATAATTATGTTTTTGTTGTAAAGTGTTAAACATAGGATGTTTTTCCCAAATAACTCACTGAAAACCTAGTATTACATGTACTCAAATAATAATAAGTAATGTTAATATTATTTCAAAATTATTCTAATTAAAATTTCCCAATATTCCAAATCAATATGAAAAATTATCTTTGAAAAACAAAATATGATTTTAAAATAAATTAATGAATTTTTACAGGATAGAACCTGTTGGTAGTTATGAAACATATTTATTTCATATTCTAAAAGTCAATTTCACAATACAACTTCACAAAATAGAATCCACAATTTTCATGATATATGAATGACATCCCAATTTATTAGAATCGGGGGTCCTCTACAAATTTCATTCCAAATAAAGATAAAATAACAATTTAAATTGAAATGGAATTTTATAATTTAATATAATTTAATTAAATAACATCAATAAATTCAATGTTAAATTAATGGGCTAAACATATAGAGAATCACCAATTGTAGGTAATGGGATAATGAAACACCACACAAAAAATATGAGAAAATCCAATGATGAACATTATAAATAGAGATATGGGAATCAAACATAGATTCATGACCTATTACAATAGAGATTATATCCCCTATCAACATAATGAACCAGAAAATAATAATGAGATAGGATGTGATCGGTAGATACCAAAAAGAGAAGATTCAAACACATAGAAGAGATCAAAATGATTCACCACTCTTCCAATTTTTATATAAAGGTGTCTGGGGTACCTCAAAAGGGTCATTGAGAGTCCTATTAACCTTTTAAATCATGGTATCAGAAGGTAGATATATTCGAGATGTAAAAATAAGATTTAGGAATTTTTTATAATTCTAAGAATTAAATTTTCTTGATCGTTAGGTTATCTTGGTAGGGTTGTATGATTTTTCATACCATGCACTGCTCTAATGGGGTAAACTATTTCTACTATGTGGGATCATAGCTTTCAAACCATGAATCAACTATGAAATCTCTTACAATATGGGTTTTCACGACTTTCACTAATAGGGAAATGAGTTTGAGAAAACCATGCGCCAATAGTTCATTTCCCAAAGCCTTCCAAAATTTTCAGATTTATTTCCAATGATACCTATGAAAAACAAATTATACCATGATCAAAAATGGAGTGAGGAGTACATGGAAATAGGAATAAGATGTTAGACATCATAGTTATCAAATGGTTAAATATTATTAATTTTTTTAGAAAACTAAATTTATAGTTAAATAAACAATTATATTTAAAAATATGATAAAATATTATTCCAAAATAATAGTATATAAATGATGTAAAAAATCATATAAAATTTTTTTTCTTTAAAAAATTATTTTCTTAATTAAAACATTTTATTTTTAAAAAAATTAATTTATTTTCCAAACTAATATTGATGTTTTTCATAGACTGGTGTATATTTTATGATTTTTAAAATAATTCATTATAAATAAATAAATTTTCCACCTTTAGTGGAATTTATTATAATGGTATTTTTTATTAATATTTTAAAATGAATGAAAATTGAGGTCTAATTAAATTGTATTAAATAATTTGAAGGCCAATGATTTTTATTTTTCAACAACCAAATGTTTATGGCCTATTTTTTGTAAATATTAAAAAAATTCCCACACATTTTCTATAAATATCAACCCATCCACATATTACCCTAGGAAGGAACGTGTTTTATTATGGGTGAATATTTATTTTTTCTATTATTTTTAAATGCTTAGAAGAAATTTTTGGGACAAGTATCTGGAATTTTAGGGTTTCGTAGAGTTTTCCTAGAATTTATGGAAGAGGTTGTGTGATTACTTGAGTTATGTATTAAATATTTATATAGTGGTTTCAAAATGGATATTTCCTTGAGATTTTATTCGAGTTTATTTCTTACTATAAGACATTAATGAGTCATATAAGTCATTAAAGGATCATGAAATACTTTATAAGATTCCATAATACACCCCGAAGTCACATAAGACACTACACATATAAAATTCCTATTCATGTAATAATTTTTGTGTGAGTCTGTGTATGTCTTCAATCTCACTAAATCCATTCAGTGGCCCAAGTAAAACATTTATCTTTAGTGTAATATTTTTTTCACTAATTCATATGACATTCAATGGGAGTCCACAAAACATATTATGGCATTTAAAATAGCATTGTATATATTAAATTATGTTAATGGAATAGTCTCATTGAATATATGAAGACGTCAAGAGGACATTAAAATTAAAATTATCAATCCTTTTAGAGATTATTATAGTTAAAAATTTGAAACAATATTTTTCAAAACTTAAATAAATATTAAATGATCTATTAATAAAATATTTACACACCAAAAAATGCAAATGATATTTTATCCAGGATATGTTTGAGGAATTAATAGGGGAATATTAAGAATAGAGATAGGTTGATTAATACATATAAAAAGTTCCATTATAAATACTCTATAAATTTGATTTTAAATAAAGGTATAGTTTGATCGAAATATAACTGTATACATATTATAGAAATCAAAGAAATAAATTTCATGAAATTTAATGGAATTTAAATGTTGTTTATTATATTAATTTATATAATATTTAATGAAATAATCATGGAATTATTGTTTTTGGATATTAAAATTTAATATTCTGAATTTAGGATAAAGATTAAGTCAGATGTATCTTCTAATTAAAATAAACTAGATTTGAAATTATTTCCTAGAATCTCTTGGTATTTCATAGAATTATTATATAGATATTATTCATATTTACTATAGATATTATAGGTATAGATAAAAAATAATATATTTTCTGATAACTGATAATATGTGACATGATACATTTTTCCATTTAGGATCATCTGTATTAAAGATAGTGAATCTTATTAATATTAAACTATGTTTCAATTTTAATTTATTATTCTTTTAATGCTGGTTGATCTAATCACTGGTCTTTTGGTCATATACGTATGAGGAAAAAGAATAATTTCATGAGCATGAACTCTCTCATGCATTGGGAAATTAATCAGAATAACTCAGAAAGAGGGTATATATGCATGTTATTTATTAATATTCATTTTTCAATTATAATAAATATAAAAGAATATATATTTACCATAATTTATTAAAATTGAAAACATTATATATATATATATTGATGATAATCAATGTAAAAAAGATAAATTATAAATATTGGTGAAACCAATTTTAATAATTATCAAGGTTGCAGTTGAGGTAAAAAATTCCAGGATGTAAATTTACCTTATTTTTTAAATTCATTGATATTGTAAAAAGTTTTAAGAAATAATAATAAAAAACTATTGTAATAAATATTTTATTATAGTAGTAATATATTTCTTGGATCTCAACCCATGTCCAGAAAATATTTGATTTTCAAATTCAGTTTGATCATTATGAAAATGTTGTGTGCTATGTATTAATCATATTATTTAATACATACTCACTTGGGTTGGTGTTATAATGATCATACCATGATTTTAATATATCAATGATCATTAATTCAATAGAACTTTTAAATGATAAAATCAAGGATTCACCCCCCCCCCCCCCCCACAATGGAACTTTAATTGATATGGGAACCTCAATTGGAATTTGGGATAATAGTATTTCCCTCCAGACCTATACATTAATGTTGAATCATGGAAAAATTACATTTATGGGACTCCAAATACTGAATGAGGACTTGAAAAAATGATGAACATAAACAACGGGAATGGAAAAAAATCAAAGAATCCAAATTTAAAAATTATAAGGAATAATATGATGACATGTGAATGGATACTGATGAGAAAATGGATGATTATTTTACTAGTGGTAATGATAAATATAGTTACATTAGTAGCTACATATATAATACTGATAAATATATCATTTTTATAAGATTATGATAATTATTCTAGACATATTTGACTTATACATTTCATCCCATGATGAAAAAGATTATATATCTATAGATTATTTGCACAATACTCTTCTCAACAATGAGATAATATACGATGTAATATTTTTTGAAATATTATGGTGGACATTTAATTAATAGTTTTATATAATTTAATAATAAAGGATTAGGAATTTTAAACCTCTGGTTTTATAACGAAAGATGGTTTGCGTGATGAGAAAGATAATAGAATTACAACATTTTTCTCTAAAGTCATGAATAGTGTTATAAGAAATTAGAAGGGTGGTTTTCTTCTTAATTATTCAATGATTATAGTATTGTACACTTTATAAATATTACGCAAGGAAAAGGTCATAGTAGTATGAGGAAGATAAAGAGGTTCCTAAAATAAAATATTGGGGAAGAGGATCCAAATAATTTTGAAAGACTGGTGAAGAGAAAAGAAAAATTCAATTACTAATGAATATAAATCTAGTATGTAATGAAGAATTTTATTAATATTTTACGATTAGTGTTTTTAGGAAGATTCTGATTTAAAATACATTAGATTCATGGAACATGATGAATTAAAATATGAAACCTCTTATATTAGGGTATAAGGTGAATAATTATCACAAACCAGACTAGATACCATTGTAACCCGATAACCGAGCCAGATATGACATATCCTGAAAGAAATTCCCAATACCTATGGGTATACGACAACCACATTTTTTCTTACAAAATTAATGTGGGTAACATCCCATAACAAAGATAAATAATTAATTTTGAATACAAATATACTTTATAAAGAGAAGGGTACCAGAAGTCCAATAGGTAAACAGACACAAAGGCCTATAGAAATGTACTAAAAAAACATGATATATAACCCATGTCCTAATGGAAGAAACCCTCCATGCCTATGGATCAATATCTAAAACCACCTATAATTGGGGTTTTACCCTAAATCAAACCTAAAATGATAAAATCTACAAATTATAAAGGCCCATGTAGGGTGTGAGCTAAAAACCCTATAGGTTCTCACCACAAATTTGATAAAATATACAAACATTTAATTATCCAAATAATTATTTCAATTTAAAATATATAGGGTTTTCTTTTTGTTAGAATATTTAACTAATAATAATTCTTTAAATTTAATATATTGTAAACCCTTTACAAAAATTATTCACATTTCAATTGATGTAATATTTCTAAGAAAATTTCCTAATTATTTTTTTAAATAATAAATTTTACATAAATTCACAATGAATATAATAAAATTTACAATGATGACATATATTCATTTAAAATACAAACAAGCGAGCAATATTGTAATATTCCTCAAATAAATGATAGTTACACGCTATAGGAATCCATATTGTCAAGCTGACTGAAATCTTTTTGTATACACACCACCTTAAACACTGGTCATTTGGACATTACCACCATCTCATAAGGGATGTGGCATGCAACATTTATGTTTTGGAATATTGTAAATTATAGAGTTTTGTCGAAATAACCGACTAAATACCTATGGATTTAATGTTCTCATGTCATAGACAATGATGGGAAATTTATTTTAAGACCCATCAATATAAAATTAATCCCACTATCTATTGAAAATATTGCAATTTACTATAAAAGAAACATGTTTTTAAAAAAAACATTCCTTCTTTCATGATAAAACCCAATAGTTTCAATCAAAACCATTTTAAGCCATTTTTTTAGAAATAAAAATTTAAAATCAATTCAGTTTCACAATTGCACAATTAACTTTCAAAATTAAAATCCAAAAAAATAATTTTTAAACAATTTCCATCAATTTCATATATTTAAGTTAAATAATTTAAATTTCACCAAATTCTATCAACTTCACAATTACCCCCAATTTAACAGAATTTGGGATTTCCACCAAATTTCTTGCCAAAATAAAATTTCCAAAACCAAATACCTCAATGAAATCGAATTGAAATTTTAACAAATTAAATTTCATACAAATCTATTCATTCATATAAAATTAAAAGAAATTTAATCAAATCATGAAATTTATGGTTAAATAAATTGGACAATCAAAATGTAACCACCTACCTCATGATCTCTTGACCTCAAAACTCCAAACACCAAATTGGATTTTCTAATAAAGATTGAAGACTATGGAACTCTAGAATTACACATTTCATTAAGATCCAAAAAATGTAATTAGATCTACCCCCGACACATTGATCCAAAAAAAATAGGGATGAAGAGAGAGAGTGTGTGTGTGGGAGATAAATAATTGATAGAGGAAACACAATAAGGGAAGACATGATGTCATTTTCCTAGATATGATGTTCTTACAGAGAGGTTTTTTGGGGAAGAATATCCTCTCGGAAGATCATATAGAATAATAAATCATTTATGGGACATGAAAGTCCATCGATGGTCTAAAAATAAGGTTTTCAAAATTTTATAATTAATTTTCCAGATTAAAATATCATACTCATGGTTAGTTGGGAAGCGCCACATATTTTAGACCACCGTTCACCCTATCCATGTGGCTATCTTAATGGGTACCATAATTTATCCTAAATGTTCAAAAAAAAAATTCAAACCATATGATAACTGTGAAAATATCACTACATTAGTTTTCATAGTTAGATCCAATAAGGCGCGCACTTTGGGAAAACTAAGCATCAATTATACACATCCCTAAAATTATCAAAATTTCAAAATTCTCCACTTGAAACAAACCCACATGAAACAAAAAAAATGGTAATAAAAGATATATTGGAAAACCTGAAAATAGAAACATGATGATACAACCTTCTATCCATCTAAACATATTATCCCTTGAAATCCTACTGAGAAGCTTTAGATCCAAAAATGATGAGGCCCCTACTCTCAAAATAGTTCATCCATCTCCCAAATCTCATGGTAATATTGACCATGATTCCATATCACATGAACCAATGGTATCATCCTCCAATAAAGTATTTTCTTATTTCAGAATCATCTATCCTGATAGGTTGTTCAGTCATAAGAAAATCATATTTGACCTAAAGATCACTCCATCATAGATAATGAGATGGATTAGATATATAATTTCTCATATGTGATTAATGTAAAATGTTATTTATTGACTTCAGATATTTTGGGATTTTTAAATGTTAAGAATACTTTTCCACCGACTTGATGAACTCAAAAATTTTCAACTAAACATGGAGCAAGCATTCCTTACCTCCTAAGCTATCGATGACCCAAATAGGGCAAGATATTCAAGAACACTTCCAAACCAATTGAGAATTCCAATGGTATGTGATGAATATCATCATAATACTTATACCTTCCTTATTCCATCAACATTCTCTGATAAATAAAATAAAACTTTGTTGTTTTCTCTTGAAACAATATTGGTCAAACAAAGGAACTTTCACCAACCTATGATAAACACAATGAAGATCTACATGGTCGGCTATAAAAGGCCATAAAAGGATCCAATAATATTGTGGACTAGTAACTATTTTTATAAGTAAATAAACTGTCCACACGTGATAATCCCTAGCCCCACCAATGTCAAAAATGTTGGAACTATGAATATCCTCAAGAATCTGTACATCTCTTTATTTTTGGCAATCTGACTACGGATGGTATGTGATTCCCAAATTGAAGGAAGATCCCAGTGCCTCATGAAGGCCTCTCAAAAAACAAGAAGTGAACCAAGGATACCTATCACAGAATATTGAAAACGGAACTCTATAAAAATTAATAATCTCATTCACATAGTTATTTCTCAACTCCCCAATCTATGGTGTATCAAGAATGGGTATATAGTGATCCAACATGGTATGCCTATCAATCAATACCCATTTTATATTCTTTATTATCTATGCAAGAATAAACCCAACCACAAAGTCTATAGGGTTCTCATATCACATCCATGTATATACTAGAAGTCGATGATGTAATATTAAAGGTTTTTGTTGCTCGACCTTTACCTATTGTCACATATACTATTGTTAGAAAAAATCAGCAATACCCTATCTCATACCTGGCCACCAGAATGAATTTCCAATGTCATTGAACAATATTTTGGTACCTTGGTTAACATAAAACTAGATATTATGTAAATACATTATAAAATCTTTTATTACCACAAAAACCACAAAAAAGTGACACAAATAGCATAGAATTACCTCAGTAGAGAATTAACAATCATCCATTGCCTCCCACATTAAAAGGAGTCTCTAATAATATGGATTTCTTCACTATGATTTTATTCCCAAGGAATCATCTGAAGAAGAGTGGATTTAAACATAACACTTTCCTAAGAAACCTCATCTTTTAATTCCCACAATCTGAGATTCAATGGAGGGATGAGTGAAATCATGTTCCACTCGAATGATGATGCATTCACTTCTTGGTTTGAAAAATTCATTTTCAATTAATCTGTGAAAACATTCCCTTTCACCATGGTATAAGAAATGTTGAAATTTAAAATTGAAGGTATTTTACAAAAATGATATAGTAGAGATTCAAATATGTATTAGATAAGATATAACTCAACATATTGTGAACTGAAATCACGGGTAAAACATTCTTTATAATGGTAATGAGACTAACCATTAAGCATATGAATCAAATCACCATGTTCACCGTCATGGGTGAGATAATTTTTCTTATGTGTTCTATGCTAATGAGATCCATTGGCAATGATGCTATCACTTTTCATAGGAATTTAGCCTAAACCAAAACCTAATGCATCACAGAATTCCACATAGCCCTATCCGGCCTCAAGAGGATTCATCAACGATGTATTAGTTTAAATTTAGTTCAATTCAGCAAATTAGTTCTGAAATTTTCTCTCCCATAAATCCATTTCTTCCTTCTGAGTTAGATCTATCATCAGAGAATCTAGCTTTGAGAAGTACATAACAAACCCATGACAATACCCAGCTATTCCTAAGATGCTTTAAATCTTGAAAACATGTCACAGTTTATCCCATGTCATAACAGCCTTAACCGTCAAAAGATCAACTAATATTCGAATTTTTTACACCATATTTCCCATTAAAATAACTTATTGAATCTAGAAATCACATTCCATATGCATGGAATAAATTCGGTGATATCTCTGAAATTCCATAACTGAGCTCAGATGAATCATATGACCCCAGTGTATATAGATTAAAACTAAATATCAACCCAAAATACTACCATTAATGTTTCTAGATACTAATGAAAAATATTTTTAATCAAATATATAAATAATTCAAGATAATTGGTTATACTAAATGGTATGAAAAGTTACTCATAATGGAAATAACTTCTCTAAAAAGAGGGTTTAGGAACATTGGATTCTTTTATCCTCAAATGTTGGCTGTTAGACCGAAGGTCAATTTTTGATAAACATTTACCCCCTTTATACTGAACCAATAGACCATGAATCTTTAGAATCATACACCCTTTCTTTTTTCATAACATGATTATGTTTTTGATAATCAACACAAGGCGCAGTGAACCACTAGCCTTCATATAACATTGAACAAGAACCACCCAAGGTGACACACTCAGGTGTATAAATCCTTTATCTCAAATATCATTCAACTGATTATTCAACTACATAATTTTAGCTAGTAGAATTGAGAAATAGGGGTATAATGTTAGGTTGAGTAGAAGGCAGTAAGTAAATAGAAAAATCTACCTCTCTTACCAGCGAGAAGCAATGAAAGATAGAATATAACATGTTAGAAAACTCGACGAAAACTAGAGGGGGATAACCTCTTAGAAGTTCCATCACCATAGAAAATGAAAATATAGAAATAAATTTCCCAAAAATCATATATGATAGACCATATCTACTCGAAATTGGGACCCATTCTCATTAGATGACGTGCTACACACCATTAGTTGTAGTGAAGGAGACTCGTCAATGCTAACAGTAAATCTAGTATTTAATGTAAATGATCCCATACATCTGGAATATGATATATAATAGTTTCATATAGATAACTATAATATAATAATCCATCTTGACAACTGATAGAGAGTAAACAAATAAATGACTATAGAGACCGTATTTTCTCCTCATACAAAGGGGAGTATTAATATCCACTACATTAGACAAAATATCCATATGTAAATTTAGAATATTTAAAATATGGGTGTAAATAAATGAGTGAGATACACCCATATAAAATAAACCAATCACAAATGATGAATCTATAGTAATGGTACCCCTCACAGTTATAGGACCTCTATATGTTACCTTTAGAGACTATTCCGCTATGTTATGAAAAATCATTTTGGATGTCTATGGCTGGAACCCTTTTACCAATGAAGCTTCTAATTTCCCCACATTTTTAAAATGTTATGATGATTATAGGGCACTAATCATTATGGAATAAACCCAGATAAAATTCTGTAGGTGGAACGGGCAGGCACATGTTCCACATATTTTGGGTTCCTCTATTAAAACCCTCTTAGAATTCCCTATCTTGCCACACTATTGTTAAATAGAAGGACCTCTTATAAGCACTGTAGAAGCATTAGAGAATACATGTTGTTAATAACTGCTACATGAATCAGTCGACTTCAGCTTTCCCATTAAGGAACATTCACTACTAATGTGAGAGAAATAAACTACTGAAATCCATGACTTGCATTCGAAGTCCATTTTGACAATAAGTTCTCTATTCAACACATCAACATAAGAAATTATCTTTAGTAGGAAATCATGTGAATTAATATTTGATCGAAGTACCAAATAAATCCTTTGATTATTAATATTCTCACTAGATACTATATTATTTGATAATTCCATGATCTCAACAAAACAGTTTGTATACTACATAATGGTCCTATCATTCTTCTCAAGTCTGAAATAATTTGTAGAAATGGACTACAACATTAAAACAATATAGAAATAGTCATTTAAATGGACCTCTATGTCTTTCCTCTCAAATAACTGATGCTTCTTTGTCCCCACCTTTGTGTCCCACCATCTTATTATTGGGCTACCAAGAATAAAGGTGGTATAGTTCATCTTTATTTACACAAATTTCTCCAAGAAAATGAATAGACACTCAATACTTCTCAACCATTCCTCAACATCTTGAGGATCATGAGAACCTTTGAACGCTATAGGAATCTAGCGATGGAACACTTTCAAATTAGTTTGATATCATCCCTTTCCACAATTAGATCCCAAACATGAGCTTGTGGTGGTGTATGTCCCAGAGCATGGATATTATGTGTGATCACCTCAACTAGATCTTGGTCCATGGGAGGATTCTATCACTGAGGTTCATAAAAAAACATCATTCTAGATATGAGTCACACTTATTCTTATAGAGATGATGCTACACAATATCCCAGATAATTAATAAGACATCAGATTAACACTCAAGTAGTGAAACAATGGAAAATTAATCCAAATAGATAAAAACTAAGATTTGGATTCCTCAATATTGAAATCAAAAGAAGGTAAAATAAAAAGAATAAACCGTTAATAATTCATTCCTAATCTACCCATGACAACTCATGATTTATTATGTTGAGATCTAACCATGCACTCAACCGAAAATACCTCTTATTTCCTGAAAAGTTAACACCATTTCAAACAGACTATAGGACAAAAGCTCAACCAAAAGCTATAATACCAATTTTTCGATAATCATCCTGGGTACCATAGTGACCTGATAACTGAGTTGGTCTTCACATAGCCGAAAGAGAATTCCTAATCCCAAATGGTTAGAGAATATCACCTAGCATAATTAAAAATGAAATAGGGAAATGTTTTCCCAAAACATCACTGAAGGAAGTATAAAAATTCTGTATGCATACAAACAATCTCAACATAGAAAAGTGTACTAGATGTCAAATAGGTAAACAACCCCAAATTAATATATAAATGTACCATATAACTAGGATAGATAAACCATGCCTCAATGGGTGAGTGTCTCTAAGTCCATATATCAACACATAGAACCACCTCCAAGTGGGTCTTTACAATAACTCGAACATAGAAGGAGGAAATCTACAAACACTTGAAGGGATTTGAATATTGTGAGAAAAAACCTTGTAGGATATCAACAAGGACTCTATAAAATTTTCCAACAATTAATTAACCAAATAAATCTTCCAAATTTTAAAAAATAGGTTTAGAATTTCCAAAGAATATCTAAAAAATCTTGCTTTAAATTTCAAATGATACAAATTCTTCAAAAAATGCTTCACATTTTGAACGATAGATTTTTTCTAAAAAAATATTAACAATTTTTTTATATAAAATAGTATATATAATTTCACAAGCCCTGTAAAAAATTTCATAATAAATTCATATATTCATTTAAAATACAAACAAGTGAGAAACATGGACATATTCCAAAATAGATAGATAATTCCATGCTATTAGAAAACACACACACTATAATACATAGAAATATTTTTATACACACACACCATTAGAAACAAATTATGAGGGCTTAATCACCACCCCATCAGAGATTTGATATCTACATTTATATTTTGTATGATTTTAAATCATAGAGTGACTTCCAAATAACATAGTAACTACCTAAGTATTTTATGTTCTCCAATAATAAAAAAATGGGAAAATTATTTTATGAATTCTTAAAATACAATTAAACCCATTCACTATTTAAAAATCTAAATGGGTTTTAATCAAAAACATACCTCTTCAAGGATAATAAACAAAGGTGTCTATCAAAACCATTTTAATCCATTTTTGAAAAATAATAATTTTATGAAAATCCAAAATTCAATTACACTATTGAATTTTTCAATTTAATTTCAATAATTTATGTTTCAAAAAAATTTCATCATTTTCAAATTTTCAAATTCAAAATTTTAAATTCCAAAAAATTTTATCAATTTCAAAATTTCTACGCAATTCAATGGAATTGGGGGTTTTCCCAAATTTCATGAAAATATAATTTCCAAAACCAAATCCCCCAATTCAATGGAACTGTGTTTTTAAAAAACTTAGTTTAAAAAAAATCCTACAAAATCAACTAAAATTTATATAATCAAATAAATCAAATTAGTGTTAATTAATTTGGCCAATCAAAATGTAACGACCTACATCAGGATCACTAGACTTCGAAACACCAAACCCACATCAGTATTTGTCAATAACGAATGGAAATAACCGAATCTAGGAGTTAAATATATGATTAAGATCCAAAAAGGTTCTTAGATCTTCCTATAACATGGAAATCAAGAAATCTAAATGGGTGAAAAGACAGAGTGGGAGATAAAGAAATGGAAGAGGAAACCTAATAAGAGATGATAAAGCATTATTATCCTGTATTTTACTTACTTATAGAGGGTTATCGATGGACCAAAATCCTATCTTACGAGATCCTTTAAATGAATAAATCAAATATGGGTGATACATGTCAATTAAGGGTTTAAAAAGAGAGTGTCGAGAATTTTTAAATTAATTTTTCAGATTAGTTATCCCATATGTAAGGTAATATGGGTAGAACCACAATGTTTATAAAAACGTTTTACGCTATATATGTGCCCATTTTATTGGGTTGCACGATTTTTGCTAATTGGTTGCAATATTTTTTAAACTTTTCGCCAACTGTGTAAAATACCACTACCAATGTTTTCATGTATTTTTCCATTAGTGAATGTAGATTGGGGAGATCTTTTATCCCCTATAAACAACCCCATAATTTTCAAAACTTCTACATTATCAACCCACAATAAGCCCAAATAAAACCCTACCCATGAATTGAAAACATATATATTTAAAAATATATAAAAATAATAACAAAATATAAGAATAAATTTTTATAAAATAAATGTGAATTATTTATTTTAAAGCATTACTTAATTAAGACGCTAAATAGAAAAAATTAATCATATCACTTTAAAATATTTTTTCACTGCTAGAAAATTTGTTCTTTACGTTGATATTTAAACATCAATTTTATAAAAACTGAAATTAATATCTATTTTAACATAGTAATGTTAATATATAATTTAATTATTTATCTTTTTATTTTTTATCCTCTATTTCTAAAATCCAATGTTAAATTTATACTTGTAATGTATATTTCGAACTAACATATGTATCAAAAAATTTTAACATTTTTATAGAAACCATTAATTAAAAATCCATCATTAGATATATTATATAAAATGTTTTTAATTTTAGTTTCAAAAGATACATTGATTAAAATTGTACTATGATTTGAATTTCCCGAGAAAGATATGTGAAATAATTAAAATAAATTATCAACTAATTTTAAAAAAATAAAACTTCAACTTATAAAAGTAGGTGAATTTGACACAGAAAAAATCATCACTCATAACTCATAGAGTTAATACCATTACCATTATTCCATCTTCAGAATATCATCCTCGAAAAATATTAACTTGTGGTAGCTTGATCTAAGATAACTCATTGAGAATAACCTCACACATTGAAAATTTTATAACATGCCATCAATCCTTGGAAAGGAGTACTTGTTATTTATTGTGACCTAGTTCAGATAACAATAATATATATAAAGTGAAAATCTCTCATTCACCATTTTTTGGAATAACATTAGACCTTCCCATGGACACACAACAGGCCCAATGAAAACCTTATATTAAAGTTCCTCCAACTACAACCACATATCATAATGCTCAATAGAGGATATACAATATCCAAATGTTGATATCAGATTGGTCATGGTCCAAAATATGATGAAAAAATCAATCTTCCACCTCAATGGTAGTCTTCAAACATCATCAAGGAAGACATCCACAAAATAATATAAGATAGAAATAATTTTGATCACTAATGTACCCACTATTCCAATTGATAAAATCACCAAATTATGGGTGATGGTTGATGATTCATGCTCACAAGACTCACTTTCTCCTCTATGAGATATATCTCAGCCAAAAACAGGAATATTTTCCCATCAATCCAAGGGCATCTAAATCCTTTTTAGTAAAATTTAATCTAGACATGGAATATATAAACCCTTCCATACCCAATATGATATTATATGGCCTCATCATGATGACCATGAAGTCCCATGAGATGCTCTCTCCACCAAGAGATAACTCAAAAAATAAGTAGATGAATAAAAACGAAGTATAATTCCCCATAAAAACAACAAGGAAAATATGTTCGGATAAATTCTCAACTGGGAGCTATAGATCTTGAACCAAGAGTAAAAATATGATTTAACTAATCAAGATTATGTCTACTAGTAATGAATCAAGAGTATAATAAACCCATATCATATCTCTAATCATCTCTTGAGCTGCCAGGTCATTTGATTCAATTGTTTAAAATTTTCTATTACCCAATTATCCACCTCATTGAGCCTAGCGAGAGACACCAAGCAGTGTTGGAGGAAGTACTCAAACATTATCCACCAACAATATATCCTCATCCTGGCATCAAACCTACTCATATTCTATCTCAACTATTATAGGGGCCACCTTTCCCTCTCCTAGGATATCCATGATAATATCATTTCCTCTTCCATGGTCATCCATCTGTTATCTATATAACCTATAAAGCTCATAGAGTCGTGAAATAACATTCCATGAGACATCAAAATTCAAATTCATATAATAATCCATCATTGGGAATCCACAATTCTCTATGTGGTCCATTTGCTAAATTAAAACATTATTGAGGCTAACCGTAAGATGCAATCCTATGTCATGGTCTTACTGAATAGAGTCTCCAAGATGATACAGCTGACTCAACCCTAAAGCAGCCACTAAAAACTATATCTACATGAGTTTCTCTAAAAAGAGGTTATCCATCACCAAAAACTACTCCAACACATCGATATAAGTGTTAATGTAAAGGGTTTCCACACCAGAATGAATATATCTATGGAGACACTGTTCAAAATTATGCCCCCAGAAATACCCATCCAAAATTTGGATAAGGGATTCCCATATAAGGTTAGTGAACCTAGATTCAAACCATTAAAACATGAACCCAACCTTATGTAGTCCTAGAATTCCCTTAATAAAATTTTATCGAAGAAATGATGGGTAATAGTCTTTATGAAATATCATTTGTAATTTGACCCATGATGGTGCTGACTCATCATGTATATACTTGACTAGCTTCCACCAGTCCCCAATTACTCTATGAAAAATGATGTCTCCATAAAAAGAAAATGATCATGTAGTTTTTGAATATTTATTAAAACACATAATATTTATTATATCCAATCCTATACTTCCTAGGGATCTGAGTCACAGAGGAACCTCAACAGCATATTGGGATTGAATATGTGGAGTGTGTTAAGCTTTCACACATCCTAAACCTACTATTATGGTACTATCACTAAATAAAAATATAGGGGTGTAGCTACATGTCCACATATATGAAATATCTCCCCTCATGGACCCATAATTGATGTAACATCAATATCAGATCATCCATAGGATCGTTTATTGGTATCCTAGTTGGCTATATTCACAGAGGCATCATAAAAATATAATGAAAATGAACAATTGTAAAATGAGCATATATATAGGGTATATGACTCATGAATTGTATTAGAAGACTAAATCCTATATGATGAATCTTCCAATGTTCCCTATAACTAGTTGCCTATAATTCCAAGTTGAAAAGGAGGTGGTAAGAGTTCAAATTTATGTATACATCTATTGTTGTACCAGCATTGGGTTCCCAGACCTAAAAAACACTCGAGGAACTTTGACTCTGTTTTCCTAAATCTCAACCAAATCCTTATAAGGGGAAATCACTGAAAATACTATCCTAATGAGTTAATTAGCTCGAATACCAATCTGTCAGAACCCAACCCAATGGTTCTCAAGCAGTATGTACCACAAACAGGACCCCATAGGCTAGGTGATCAAGGTTAGCACTAAAATCCCAAAATAATTTGGCAGACATTTTCATAATGAATGTTAATGTAAAAATGAAAACATTTTCATACATAACTATGGATAATAAAAAAGAAAATATTTAAACATTTAGAGTAATAACCATGAATTTAAAAACCTATAGGGAATAAAATAGTATGAACGTGTAATCTGAAAAGTAATGGGAAAAAATTCACACCAAACTAGAAATATAAATGAACCAGAGATTAACTAGAAATGTAATCATTGAGAGATCCCATATTTGAATATCTAATAACAAAAAAACATATGTGGTTCAATTAATGAGGTTATCCTTATACTCCTCTAAATCCCCCACTAACTTTTCATCTTCTACATAATATACGAATTTTGTGGGAAAATCCCACACATGGTTTAATATATACGTACCCAGTAAAACTCCATAGAAGATGAAGGGGAGAGTAATATGATACATGATAGAATGTGACATCTAAACCTTTTTAATGAGGGAAACAATATCCAACAACAATGATATATATATATATATATATACTCATAAAATAATCCTTAGCATGATAGAAAGGGGATATCTATCTTATAGAACATCCAAGGATGATGGTTCTTCCATCAATTCCAAAAAGGTCCACTAATGATCCCTCACAACTAAAATGTCTATCCAAAGAAGAATCAATGTGGATCCACACATTTCCACTGTTCCACAGAGATGGGGGGGGATGAAATATATTGGTAGGGGACTTATGCCCTAGTTAAATAGAAGGGTTCCACTAAATTAGTAGATAGAGGACCTATTATCAGACTCCTTAGGATGGTTCCACTATGTAGGTAGAGAACCCATGTCTATTATCTATTTGATTGCCTCATGAATCATATAGAGGTCACATGTCCTAAATATATTAGATGTTTCTACTCAGAATTTACATGACCCATACCATGATTCCATAGGAGGGTACCACTCAGTAGGTTAATAGAGGAATCGTGCCATGTCCAAGTAGGAGGGTTCTAGTCCAATGGTAGATGACCCATTACCTAAAACTACATTTGGGTACCACTATAATGGCAGTGTACCCATTCCCTTACACCATTCAAGGGTACAACTCAAGTTTTAGGTAAAGGGACCTTACGTGGTCATATTAGGAGTGTGCAATTTAGATATATCTATTGATTCTATCTAATCACTAACATAGTTAAACATCTCTTGAAGAAGAATACTACCAAGAACATCTCACGTATTATTTCAAAATATATTTCAAAGGCTATAAACACTTTTAATGAAGAAAAAATTCAGGATAATCTACTCATAGGCCAAAATCCATGCCTAAACATTGGGGATATGAGAGGTATAATTTTCCCCAATTGAAATGTTCATAGAATATTGGGAGCCTACATGGTGTGTGGTCCCACTATAATTTATATTTTTTCCTCTCAAACATATGGATCTCAAGCCATGTAGTAATATAAAACATATTCGATACAACACTGTGTGCCTTGGCCATGCGGGGCCAAGATGTATTCCCTAGGGAATGTTCATGTCTTTTGGCCCATGTCAATATTATATAGCCATGTGCCAATACATTAATTAGGTCAAGTAGTTCCTATGTATATGTAATCCTATTATATATTATATATATCCAATAAAGATTAACATGGTGTTTTCAGATCCCACTTGATGTGTGATATTATGCTCACATGAAAACCCTAACCGCTACAACTAGGTCACTGCACAGAGTGTGATCATTAGATTACATGCTGTATAGTTTTGATTGTGATGAAAACTCAAATTTGTTCCACATATCCCATATCTACTACCACCGTTTCCAAATCACACCACATGTTCACCTTAAATCTAAGGATAAAGCCTCTGTTCATCGATTCTATCCCTCTGTTGGCCGTATATCATTATCTTCTATTCCACTATTTCCTACCGCTTGCCACATTAGCCTCCAACCACAACCACTCAGTTATAGATCCCAAAAGCATGTGAATCGTCATAAATATCCTATAAGGAATCCAAATACATCCATAAATCATCTATCATTTCATTTCATGAAAATATATCATCAAATTGAATGTTCAATCATGTTTTATTCCACTTGGTATTATTGGAATGTGTCCATACATGCCAAAATAGGAGAATGAGAAGAATAATGGGAGATAACATAAAAAAATAAACAAATCATTTTCTATGTAGTCATGGGAAATAAATTTATATTAGGGATATCTATGGTTATAATCAAGGCACAATGGTGAGAGATTTTGAATAAAATTGAAATATGATACTTTGTCTGAGGAAAATTTTCAATTAAAACATAGATAAAAAATATATAATATTGATCACACTCAATCATTAAATCATATTGGGAGAATAAAAAAATAAAATGTCCCTATTTGATTTTGACCGATCGTTGTGGAATAATACAACATCCAATAATAGAGAAGATCTATTGTGTTAACTACACCTCAATTCTCGTTGATCTGGTTGCTCATCATCATTAAATATCTATTCTCCAATAGTTCATTGTAAAACCTCCACCCTAGGATTTTAGGGTTTTTGCAGCCAACCCTCGAGAGTCTCCATAACATGATACTTATAAGTGGAATTAATATTTTATACATTTAATTAATTAATTGGTTAATTTAATTACCGAATTTAATTAACATACCCACCAACAGTCATCTTATCTGACCTTCTTACACCGACCAAATTTCGGTCGCCGATATGGTAAAACACACACTTATGATTCTACTATGGCCTTATATTTTTTATTTAAGACTCAGTTTTATAGATATTTTATTATTTTTAATTATTTTGAAAAAATTATATAAATTATATTTAATATTTTCTGAAAATAATTTTGGGCACACCAGGTCTCGAAATCACACGCCATCTCATCACTTAGCTTTCAAAATATTCATTGATATATTTCAATGTATTATAATGAAAAAGGATCTCTATATAATAGGGTCCCAAATTTTAAAACGAGGTAGGTGTTGAGGGTTTTTAAATCCACATCTTAGATACACATTAGGAGGCACATTTTGTAAATGATTTAGGTCTTTTACACTTAGTAAAAATCTTTAACCATTTTTTAATTTTAGGATTGTAACATTTTTTTAACATTTAAATTAATTATAAAAACAAAAATTAATATTATTCATATTAATTTACATGAAAATTATTATTTAAAATATAAAAATAATTTCACAAATAAAATTTCCAGACCATGGATACGTTAATTTTAATACTATTACACATAACACATGAGAACTGTTTTTAGAAAAATAATTTTAATCAGAAAATATATGTGGTTTTTAAAAATAATCATTGATTATAATTATAAAAATGGGTTTATTATAAATAAAGTATAATTTATTTGGATTTCAATCCAAAACCAAATATCACCATTAAAATTGTTCATCAAAGTATTAGATGGAAAATATTTTTTCAAACAATTGGTGTGTGAGAGTTTGTAAAAAAATTACACAAACTAATGCAAGAGGGAAAAGAACTTAATTCTATATCAGAATATTATTCATGAATTATTTATAACCATATTTTATAGAAAATTGTGTCAAATAATTGAAATCAATAATTTTTTATGTTCAAAGGACAATTCATGAATGTATCTACCACAAAGGTAAAATTAACGAGGTGAAACACCACGAAACATGATGAGATTGATGTTGACAAAATGAATACTCCCTTTTATGCAGGTAGTAATATGAACATTCACATATATATAAGTAAACTTAGAACCTATGTACACATTTTAATGGCCAAAGTCACACGATTAGGTCCCTACATATATGATTGCAGTTGTATATACTAGTTTGGCTTACACATGTACACATTTTTCATATATATATATATTAGACACCAATCCCCAATATATATATATATATATTCATTAGAGAATGAGTGAATATATATATATATATATATGTGGGAAATTATATCTAAACATTCCTAACATTGCATACACATGTAAGTATCCATTAAAAAATATTAACTGAAACCACCTACAAAAAACACTAGAAAAACAATGTAAACACAGAAACCAGAAAAAATAAAAATTATAATCAATACCAGGTATCACATGAAAAAAAAACCTTACCATAAAATGATACCCACCCTCCTTATAGGATCGGCGTGGCTAGAACTAGACATAAGTGAGCTCCATGAGCACTAGGAATAAAGAACCAAGAAAAGTACAAAAAAACAAATCAGATTAGGGTCTGGCTAGGTCACATAAACAACCTATTTGAAAATAAAACCATGAAAAGAAAGAGGTAGAGTGGAGGAGGAATTCACCATAGGAGATCATAGGATAAAATATAAGAGGAATATACCCAGTGGAGGGGGGGAAGAATGTTCGATCCACCTTCACCCTAGGGTTGTGATCCACACGGAATAAGAATGTTGAGGTGGCATTACAATAGAGGGGGAGGGGGTGGGTTCCCCTTCATGTATTTTTTTTAATAATACTAATAATAATAAACATAATAATTATAACAACACAATTTAATTTTTTTTATTTTTCTACTTATTTTATTTTTATTTTATTTTATATTATTCTTTTAAAAAGACCTAGGCTGACTGAACAATTTGGAAACACGGTATACTCGACCATGGGCTTACAATGTGTACGCTACATTAAATAATGGACACGTACATGGGTTTTCAATATAGTTTGAGAAACTAGGCACCAACCATGTAACTCTATTCTATAAAAATGATAGACCCTCACATATACTTGTTGCACTATCCTAAATAACCATGAACAAGTCATGCGTATTATCCGTGACAAAACAATATGAAAAAAAACATTATCTTTATCCTCACATGGTTTGGGTCATATAGTGCTCAGATTATGAAATGGGATAGAAAGCTACCTAAAATATCGAAAACTATTTACAATCACTAGAAACTCGAAACGAACATCAACCAAAGACCAATAAACAAGAAACAAAATAAAATAAATGTAAAACATGGTTGGGGTGTGACAAATATCTCCCCCAAAAAAATTGTTCCAAAAATATTCTCCTAACTGGACGAGGAAGAAAACCATAACCTAAAATGACATGAGACCAACAGATTCACAAACCTCAGTGTGACCATTTTACTTTACATGTTACGCTATAAAAGATATAAATTGAATAAAAATATGAGATACCAAGAAGAAAATAAGAGGGTTGTACCAACTACAAGAACCCAACTAGTATACAAAATATTAAATCTCTCAACTCGAGCCAGATCTAGAACTACCAACACAAACCAAAATGGAAACCCCCAAATGTCCAACCCCCAATAAAAGGTTCCCAATGTAGGAAAGCCCAGACATAGTATTGAACCATACTAGGATTCATCATTTCTACAAGATGAGGGAATCTACCAAATTTACATAACCCATAATGAAAACCAATCCAAAATGGAAACCCATTAAAGTAGTATAACTATTTATAGATTCTTATCCAAAATAGTACAACCACTATAATTAAAAAATAATGGTGCTAGAAATATTTTAAAAAAAACTTATAACAATAAGGATATATATAACTAGAAAACAAAAATTTTACCCACTCCAACATTGGAGAAAAAATATGGGTGAGGGTCTCCCACAAACATCAATTTTTATCTATTTGAAAAGATTCACTATGCGGCTGATGGATTGATCCCTGAGGTCTTGATGCGTCCACTTCTCCATAGCATAGAGTTCACATCCTCTCACCAAGACATCCCATTATAAATACACATATTGAATAATATACTCTAGATGAACCAAATAGTCACATCATCAACAATCCATTGTATCCTTAGGATAATATTACTTTAAATTACCAATATGACCAAACTATAAAAAAATATAAAGCATCCTGAAAAATAAGGAACATTAACTGAAAATATAGACTCTTAAAAGATAGGTTACTATTGAAAACACTTGTCACCATATTGGGAACCCTCATGAGCACCAAAATAGATTGGATTTTCAATTCATATAGACTATGATTCAAGAACCAAATCAACAAAAATGCATCATCCATTAGCTCTTGGAAAATAGATTCCCCATATAAGAAAAATAAATCTTTAATATTTTGTAATATACATGAGATGAAAAATGATATTGGATTATGAATTTATTATACATATAGAGAGAATTAATCCGGCTTGTAGGAATGGTCAACATAGTCATTCACCACCCCTTGACCATACTGAACACTCATGAGATCCCCCACTATCCAGGTATTTAGTTCATCAGGTAAGTACCATTACATAAAATCTATTATAACGACATCCCATGAATTCTCATATTTTAATGTTGTAGGGATGATCACCTTCCACTAAAACAAAATTATACCTACAAATAAACCCAAAACAACTCACAAACCTTTGGAATGAGTATTTACCATAGACCATAAAACACTTTTGGCATCCCGAATCTATTTAGAAGCATATAACAGGCCATGATCACCATGGAAAACCAATAAAAACCCTAATAATAACTCGACTTGTCTGCACCACCACGATTTTGGGCCGCCCTAACGACAAGAATAGTCTCACTACAAACCATCTGGGTCTTTTTTGGGGGTATAAAAATTCAACCGAATAGGGCATCCAAACTAAACCACCAAAAACACATGACAAACTATCCCAAAGAAAAACCCAAAACTTCTTCATAAAAATACATTTTTTTCTTATGTTTAACCATTTAAAAAAACTATTCCACATTTCAAAATCAATACCTTTTGATGTTTCTAATCCATTTTAGTCAAATGACACTTTGTAAGTACACAAAACTACTTTCAAGAGGAAATTTTAAGCACCCAATCCCACTAATAAAACAAATCTATGTTATCTAAAATCATTTTCATTTGAATGATATTTCACCCAAAAATATTTATTGTTAAAACTAGAGTCTCCTTGAAATTCCATTCCCATTTTTGAAAACCACTTTATTTCAAAAATCCAGTATCATCGACTGAAATAAAACAAAGCATAACTAACACTGAAACTGCTGGAATAGAAAGCTTCTATCCATGCATAACCCAATGATGATGTTTAGCTGTGCATGCCCTATTCATGCTCCAAACATTGGATGTATCCTAAACCATGCGCTCATGATTAACATGTGCTGCTACACTATATATGTCATCTTATAACTCCATTACACTTCCCTTATCATTTTACATCCACGCAAACCCAAATAAAATACTCAATCATAGACTACACCTACAAACTCAATGCCAAGAATAACAAATAGTTCATCACTCTTATTCTACACCAACCTATCAACTCTCTCTAGTCCTATTTCTAATATACCTAAGACCAAAAATAATATAATCCCTATTATGATACCATTTTTTTAGTAACTGACTTGAGTAAAACCCATATCTATCTCCTAATGTGGCCTGAAATAATCCCTACGAGGTATTTAAGATCTTCCAAGATTGGAAACGATTGTTGCAAAAAAATGATAATTAAAACGAAAATGATTTATACAATGATTTTTTTTAAAGAATATTAACTGAATAATAAAAATAACCAGTAATAGTGGAATGAAATAAAAACCACACATACCACCATGTGACCCTGTGGTTCGCCACTGACCATTAAACCAACATTTCACCACGTTGACCAATCTAGAGGTGGAAGCCACACAACACACTAAAATAAAAGATACAACTATATGTTTGAGTATTAAAATGTATTATTCATGCCCTGATAATCTATTCCCATTTCATCCCCTCTAATTATAATATACATCAATTTAATGTTTCAAATAAAATATATAAACATATATTTTTCAAAAAGCCCCTTTAATTAAAAAATTTGTAGTTAATTTCCTTTTTATTTAAAAATTGGTTTCCTTTTTTAAAGATGAAGGATATAAAATTTTAGGGGGAAAGTGGGGAAGTAAATTTTTTTTATACAATTAGGGAATTATGAGTGTGAAAAATTCTTTGAATAATTTTATAGAAGACATATAGAAACTAACTCATCGAGTTTAAAAAAAATTACACCACATAAGAAATTTGTAGCAATGATTACCCATCAAGGGAAATAGAAAATTAAACATATGTGTAAAAAACAAATGAGTATCCTCAATCATTTCCAATAAAAAGTAAACTCTAAAAAACATGGGAAAATCTAGAATCGTAGTGGAGAATATAGAACATAAAATAACTTGGTTCATTTTATAGGTGTCCATAACCAGATGCCATCAACCTGCCAAAATGCTCGGTATTACCCTACATGGCAAATTGAGGGGGAAATCCCAAAGAAGAAAAATGACTATACTAAGGGCTTCTATCCATTTTTTAATATAAACATTTGAAAAATATTCCCATAAAATTCACTATTTATGCTAGGTTCCCATGTATTATTTAATAAAGGGGTTGTTCTAGACTAAATAATCAAATAAAAATCTCAAGAATATGACACACAACCAATAATCTGCCCCAAATCTCCCCAAGGAGTATCCCCTTGCATCAAATATACCAACAAATGAGGTAATTCCCATACAAAGGATCACTCAATACAATTAGTAACTAACAAGGGATGTGTCACAAAATAAAAGATGTTTTTTTAAAATATCCTTTTATTTAAAAGTTCCAATCACGACTCTTCTATTACTTATGTAACAAAACCATTTACAAAGAACCCAAAGCTTTTTAGAAACTAAAAACACATTTATAAAGCCAAAACCAAATATTTGGAACCATAATTTACATATATTGGACATAACATCATATAGAAAAATAGTTTTTGTGTGATAGTTTGTGAAAAAACATTCATACAATGAAATTCAAGGAGGAAAAAACTTCATTTTATATAAAATATCTATATTAAGAGTTATATATCACTTTTTATTACAAAAAATCTTGTTAAGTACAATAATTTGATGATTATATAAATTAAAAGGTCAATTCATAAGATATCTTTCCTCATAAAAAAACACCATGAAAATCGATGTCTTTAATGATTACAACACAAATATTCCATGTTCATCTAAAACACATACATACTGTCTCTTATATATATAGGGAATCCTAGACCATATTTACATATTTTCATGGAATCAAATTTACAAGGGGGTCCCTAGATATATTCTTACATGTGTATATACCCTTTTTCCTTACACTCATCATTCACACACATACACACTCACACACATAGATATATATATATATACACATATGCACACCTATCCAAAATATATATATTGATTCGGCCATGAAGGAATACACACAGACACACAGACACAAACACACACACACATATATATGGGGGAACTTATATATTTATATTACTACTTATTCATACTCTTGTATGTTTCATTTTAAAAAGACATCCCGATACCACCATAGTGAGGTCTAAAGAACAATTGAAAAACATTAGAAACTTATAAACACAAAATTAGTAAATTAAATTTGACCAAAGATTAAAAGAGGAGAATCCTAAACCAAAATGAACAGTTAACCCTCTTCCTTTGACTGGTGATGCTAAAACCACCCTAACATGAGCCCCATGAGTCATAGAAACCAAGAACCAACAAATGGAAACCAAAAATCGGATTAGAGCATAGCTAGGTCACACCCACCACTAAAGAGAGTATAAATGTACGAAATGGAAGAAGTGGGTGGGACTCAATACATGATATAGGAAAAGAAAATTTGAGTGAAATAAGCCTACTTGAGGGAGTAAAGGTAAGGAATATATTCTGTTAACTTAGGGTCATGACACAAAGGGAATAAGAAAGGGGAGGGGGAGTCTCATGATAAGAAGAGGGGTAGGCTTCCACATTAGTTTGGATTTTAATAACTATAAAAATAAAAGTAATAATAATAACCTTTATAATAATAATAATAATAATAATATAATTACTATTATTACTAAAATAATTATATATATTTTTCTATTTTTTTTTGAATTTTCATTTTTTGTTCTTTTTAAAACCCATGAAAAGACTATATAGTTTGGGGACATAGTTTAGTAGACTATTCAACAATCACACACACCCTAATGGAAATATGGGAGACCTGTAAGGGACAACCATGTGGTTTGGGAATCCATGATCCAACCATTGAACTTGGTTATGCCAAAATGCCAGAACCTCCTGTACACTTACCCCATATGTTTCAAATAATTGTGAAAAAGTTGTGTGCCTTTCCCTTCAAACCAAAAATAGGCCACAAAATATATCCCTAGACCTGCACGGTTTGGGTAAAATTGTGGTCAATGTGTACACATGGATAGAAAACCACCTAAAATATCAAATAATCAAAACTAACATCGGAAACAAGACCTGAACATCAATAAAAAGGACGAGGAACAAGAAATAATGGAATATAAAAATTGAGCTATTTATGCAGTGTGACCGTCTTGATCAACACTCAAATCAAATCATGATGATAGAGAAAACTAAAGCTATTTGAAAATGGTATCAGCTCAATAGACTCTTGACCCATATCCTAAGAGTACATAGGCCAAGCGAGCCCAATTATTCATTTGTATCAATCTATAGGTTTCTCTATAATACATTTCAATAGTTTTATATATATGATGAAAAAAATTATAACAAAATTTAAATCAGGGTATGATAACTATACCAATTCAATACTATGATATGTCATTCTAAATATTCCTAAACCCATTATCAAAAACCATTTTCTAAGCCCTTTGACACTAGTAAAATAAAATGGGAGACACAATTTTATCACAGAAACCATCATTTGTGGAGAAAAGAATAACACTATGTACACTTTTTGGGATTAATAAACAGAAACAAAAGGTATTTTCACAAAACACCCAACTCTAGAGAGACTATGGGAATTTATATTTCCCCACACAAAAATATAACTCATCGAGAAAATAATATGAATTATTGAAAAAGGAGTACAATGTACCAACCAGAGTTAAGAAAACCTGTTATCCAACATAACCATACAGAATTAATGAGGTGTATTCTATATTTCCATGTGATGGAAATTAGGACCTTTGTATCGGTATAGAAATTAAAGGGAATTATATAAACATGAACATCACTAAGAAATTTCATGTTCACTATGGGAAATATATATGTATATAAATACTATCCAAAACAATATATAATATAGAGGCATAAATAAATACATGATACAAAACATGATAAAATCCCAATGGTCCCCAATAAATGATAAACCATGATCTATTAGTCTGTCACTATGAAGCCATTTTCCACAACTACCCTAAACCACATTTGTGAAATATCGACTAATATGAGCGATAAAGATACATGTTGATTATCTCATTACCTAAGTCCCAAAAAACAAAGAATACATATGGATAATGTTATATATAGGGTTTGAGGTGGTTCCCAATGGGATACCATCATGAATCTATTGAAATTATTTAATCATGAAAATTATAGTTCTAGAATTAAAATAATATAAGAAGACACATTTTTAGAAAATAATGACTTTATTTTCCATTTAGAAAATCCATATCTTAAGAGATAAGAACATCAAATAGAAATAATTTATTATTATAAAAATTTAATAACCACACAAACCATGCATACTATAAAAGTAATTAATTTAACTAAATTAAACCATATAATTCATAAACATAATGAGCAGAAGGGACACCCAATGGAGTCTATAATACTAGGAAATCCAAGGAACACTAGTCTCTATAGTGAATTATAGGTCCCTTCAAAAACAAATATCCCAAGGTCTTCCCCATTTTCGAATGACCCAAATTTTGTTTAATATAATACAAGAAAATTATTTCTAAATTATCTATTTTGATTTCATTTTACACATAATGTTTATAAGAACTATTTTTTTGGAAAATACTATTGTTAATACATTTATTATTTCCCACACTGATCTTGTTTGATTCATAGAATCCTATTTAGACCCTGAATACCTCAAAAAATCATTTGATTATTCAAAAAATGGTATCATAAGAAAATCATGTATCTCATGCTATAGATTCCATTGGATAGTTACATATACCTCACTAAAGGAGGAAACATCGACACATTCATATTTAGTGATGGGAAACAAAAAGATCTCTCCATCACATGCCTCAATCTTCAAAGAAAACTATAAATTCTCCATAAAAACATTTAGATCCGAAAATAATATCCCATTTGGGATCTAATGGAAAAGGGGAAGGGATATCAATGGATGATCTAGTAATTAGGGGTGAAATTGAGAATATATTACATTGAATAATAAGGATATTTACCAAAAAATATTGAGAATAAAATGGAAATCATGGGGACAGTACTTTAGAGAGTAAAGAAGGGGTTAATTTTATCTAATTATTGATTAAGTGGATATTATAATTTCAATAAAAGACATTTAGTATTTGGTAAAATTAAATATTCAATAAGTTTATATTGGGTCTCATAGTTAAACTGTATGTTTTGGAAAATTGTGTGATAACATTACAATAGCTATTGTCCCTTGAAAATTGAGTTATTTATTTACCAAGGAAAATTTTCATGATTAGACAAACCATAATCAATCCATATAAAATTGAAAAATATTTAATAAATCCAGACCACAGTGTCTCCTCAAAAATACTACTACTCATGTGCAGACTGTGTTCCAAGCAAGTTTCTCACAAAACATTAATCACTCAACCCCTTGACTACAAAAAATATATATAACATAAATATATTTAAAATATAACCATGATAAAATATTTCTATGACCTAGATGGCATCAAAATTATCCAAACCATTCTGCATTCTATCCTTATAAATTACTTAAAAATCTATACATGAAAAGAGACAAGGAAGACATACATCATCAATTTTTTCCACTCCCAGGTCTTTTGGTTATTTTATCAACATTAAAATAGTAAAAAAATCATGGGAATCATTTTATTATTTATAAATTTATCCTTGTAATATATAATATTAACTACCTTATAAACCACTAAGATGTTTGGATATAGATCAATATTCTTCTATTCAATCACATGTAAAGGGGTTGTTTGATACATTCTCAAGTGGGAAACCTGAAACACCATGTGAAATTAAATCAAAAGAGATGGAATATAAAACTTATAATCAATAATTTCATGTAATTCAATGATAATTAATGTTTTAATATACCATGGATCCATCTTAAACTTTATTCCCATGCAATGATTCTCATGAAATGGAGAAACTATGGGAAAAACCTGATCACCATCCTTAAATTCCAATAGTGGATTAGACTTTTATATATAGGATTTCTAAAAACACTGTGTTATCACTATGATCTTCTAGATCAACTGAAAAATATCCATTGTCTCTTAGAAAATAATTTTTCCAACCAAGAAATATTCTCCCAAATCCACCGTATATAAAATTGATTTACATAGTCATCAATAAAATTCATAAAAGTTTTCAATTTTAATTATGTACAGAAAACTATTGTTATTATAGAACTCATCCAATGGTGGAATATTCTTTCCCATAAAAATAGAAATAAAGAATTCATTCGGAAAGCATAACCTCATGAATCTAAAAGGAGTTATTCAATCCTCCCATACGTATGATGGTGATATTTAATGATTGACTTTAATTGAGTCCCCTTTTACTCTTGCATGCCTTTCAAATATCTGAATGTAAAATGTGGATCCATATTATAAATAATAATAGAATTTATTCAATTGATATTAATGATATCTTTGATAGAGATGTTCCTTATATCTACCACCATCATAACCTCCTTAATAAGATGTAAATGATACGACTTAGTGAATTGATTAATGATCACCAAAATAACATCCTCTCTATAAGGTGACTGATGTTGTCCAATAATTAAGACCATAAAAATATCATCTTATTTATAAATTGAAATGTGTAAGGTCTATTATAAAACCCCAAAGTATCAGGTGATTTGAATTAATACTCTGGAGAAGTATGGTATTGCGACATAATGCCTAAAATCAACCACCTTAACCCTATCCACCATTAACAACATATCAAATAATTATACCACTGGGTAGTCTCAATGATTAAATAACAACTGTCTAATGTCCACAATCCATAAACTATTATATCATAGATATAATAATGACAATTATTACATAGAATCATAAGACAACATCGGGTGACATAATTGATAATTGAGTTCTTCCCAGCTTATAAAATTATTCAAAAACACTAGAATTTAAAATTTATTTCTTGTTGAAGACCAACATGATTTTGAAATGATGAATAAGATTTCATTAAAATTATAGAAATATTTCATCTATCATATTCATCTTCAAATGTTTTCATAATAAACACCCTCATCTGTTACCATCAGTTGTGAGTATACAAATATGATATACAAAATATAGACTTCTAAAGTTTCTATGAAAAATATCAATTCTTGGTGATACCATTATATTCAATGAATGCACTTACTATGTTTATGGATTTTACTAACCATATATTCCAACCATTATTATACATATTTTTGGTTTTCATCATTGACAATATGTTCATATACTTTTTGTGAGAGGATGATCATTTAGAGCACTTGAATATTTCCCTAGATTTTCTTCCAGAGAACCAGGTTTATGGTAATCTCTCATAGTGGTAGTTCTGGATTCATGATGTCTACATTAATGGGAATTCCATTTTAAATCGTGATTTAGTTATAGACCTAATGGAAATCGATGTAGTTGTTTCATGGGATCCACCCACGTTAGTGTCATATGTGTGGAGTTCTCATAGATTAGAGTTGTATTACATGGTATTTTTGGAAGAATTATCAAGGATTATAGTCCATGTAACATCCCTATAATATAAATTAATGAGTTTCACATGGAATGACCAGTTTAGAGAGAATTTGAGGAGTCGAGGTTGAGGTTGATGAGTACTCCTACTATGTGACAATCAGAGATGGGAGTGTAGTATGTAGTTTATTAAGATTCCACATGAGCTAGGCACGACTATGTGATGATTCATTGTTAGGTAGTAATTGAATATGGGTCAAGGTATTTGATACCACATGATAATTAATATGTTAATCTGGATATTGTTTCAGCAATGATAGTTTTCTCTATGGGGATGTGGTGGCACTTTGTTCCGGGATAGAACTTTTTTGTTTATGCAAACCATGATAGTCCTAGATATGTCTTCACATATAGAAACATGAACATTATAGAGAAAAAATAATTGGATTTACTATAGGATTATGACTTTTAGAAAGTCTATATTCTTGGGATGGGAAACATGGTATCTTATTCCCTTAGTAGGATGTCCCACACTCATTTGGTGCAAGAGGTGAATGAGCAGATAGATTTTTGGTAGTTGACCCTTGACGAGGAGGATAATAATTCTTTTCATTAGTTTATGTTGTTGAATCATCATATTATCCATTGTATGGGAGAGTAATAGTTTCAAGACATCGACTATGAGGTCTTATGTGACTATATATCCTCATGAGAATATTTTTATGGATTTTATAATGGAGGAAATCACAACATTTTTTTAGGTATAGATGGTGAACCCAATCATGATATGGGAGGAGGTGATTTGAATGTTCCACACATCACCTAACGTTCTTCATAATATTTGGGGGAATGTTTGTAAAAACCATCAATGGTAGTCTTGGTGGGATGGAATGAGATATGTTCTGTCTGAGTTCGTCTTATAGTAGCTCAATTGCCAATAGGTGAAGGTCATGCACCTAGTTTTGATAGGTTTTTTTGCATCCTCTTGAGATCCCAATGTAGAAATGGGATGGAATATCTATGTACATTCTAACTGGGATTCTAAATACAATTTTTCTCTATGATTCCAACCCATTGACATTTGACCGACTCAAGAATTAAATCTACATCTTCACTATTAGGGGGCACAATTTGATGATGATTTTGTGAATGATGTACATTTGGGACTTCATTAATCATCATTGGGTTCCCTTGATTATTGTCTCTAAAAGTGATTTAATGTTAACATAATTTTTTTGTAGAGACCTGTAGGAGGAATTAAGGATAGATATGAGGATTTATGAAACCTTCCATCCCAAGAAAGTTGTAAGAATAGGCTCACAATCGAAGTGTTCAATGATATACTGAGGGATTTCATGTTAGGCAATGGCAGAGACTAGAGGATAAAATTACTTTGGAAGAGTTTTCATACAATAATATTTTTACTACTATATAGGTATTCCATATTTTGACTCCCTATGTGATATACACAAGTGGTCTCCCACATTCTAGATTGAGACTAATGTGGCATGTATAATTGGCCCAAATATGGTTTATGTGATGCAATAGAAGGTACCGGTCATCAGTGAGAAAATGAGAAAAACCCAATACAGAAAAAAATCATATGTAGAACAATTCCATTATTCCTTGATTTTTGTGTAGGAAGAACATGTTATTTTGATAGCCACTCCATGATGTCGATTAAATAGATTCTGATGGTAAGGAATTCAATCACCAAGTTTCATTAGGATGTTTAATATTATTATAAAATTAGATAGTTTTATTACTACCTTGATTAACACCCACTGCTAGAGTAGGTGAATGATGTCTTCTATGTATCATAGATGATGACATGTGCGCATTCTCTATTCACATTATTGAATAGGGAGAGGTGGGCATTGAAAATAGAGACACTTTTGTGGGAAAGCTTATATCGACTGAGGATCAAGAGGAGAGGTCCTTGCATAGATAACCCATTCCTATAGTCTAAGTGTTGTGGTAGTATAAGACCATTTTAGAGAGATCCTCATAGTGGAAGATTCAAATTTTTCCTCAGTATTCTAATAATTTTATTTATATTTTGTTTTTTGGGAATGAAAATTCTGAAATAGGGAATAATTTAGCGACCCTATATTTTCATTTAAGAACATAATATATATCTTGAAAGATTTTTGGATCCCGGTGCTAAGATTACATGTGATTCAATAGAATATTGTTCTTGGAATTAATTTTATAAAAATATTAACTATATTTTATACCACACATGAAAAAAATTTAGACAAAATATAATAACCTATAAAATAAGTCTAGAATCAAAATTTTCAAATCATGGCATAATTGGGAATGTTCTGTTTACCCTTGGTGTAACCTAAAATGGATCATCACATGTTTTTCATATAAAATATCCACTGGTGACATACTTAGTTGGTTAATTAAATAATTAAATTAATTTCTTTTTTAATTTTATCATAAATTAAATCATCCATAAATTGACTATTATGATGGATCTCTTCTGTTATCTACATATCCCCTTGACCATTGAGAGTAGTATATTCCATCATATTCTATGATAATTCATTAAATCAATAGCATTATAGTACATATACATGGGAAACCATAAATCATTCATTTAAGGTAGGAATCATCAACTCACTGATGACCAGTACCATAAATTTAAATAAAAGGTATTGGTTATCTTTGTGTGGTTGAAGAGAATAAGTTACTAAATTATTTATAGGACTAGATTGTACCTCTATTTTTCATTGGTGAACACATTTTTCATCGATGACTGGTCGGCGTTAAGGTAGATCTCATCAATTTTCAGATTCTTCAGAAATTTATTTTGTATATAGATTAATATCAAATATATCTCTTGATAAATATTAAATCAATCATTTTCATCCACCTATGTAGCCATTTTCAATTAATTGTTGTAACCTTTCTTGATATGTAATTTTTCTCACCCTGAGAAAGTAATTTTTTATTTATTTCCAGGGAAATATTGGACAATTACTGTTACCCATTTTATTATTATTTTTCACACCCATTACACATGTTCTTTTCTGTTGGAAAATTGGACCATGGTTCAACACTTTCGTTACGGATAAAGCATGATCGAACCCCTAAATTCTATGTAGTTTAATGTGACATGAATGGATCATTGATTTGATGAATGTTATAGAAGATTTGAGGTGTGAAGGTATATTCAATGAGGATAATAGTGTTGGGGAGGTGATAAGAGATGTTCAAAGGAATATCAGCGTGAGGTTGCCTCATGAACGCTTCATACAGATTAACATTAATCAATTCTCAGGCCACCAGATGAATAAGGATGATAAATAAGGGATTATATTCTATTTTGGGTATCCTAGAGGTGATATTTTTTTGGGAGTTTATGAATAAATAATGAAAGATAAGATTCATAATTTCCATGAAAAAATATACTGCATGACATATATTACAAATAACACATGGCATGTAGGGCCCTGGCTACAACATCTAGGTTTTCGTGAGATCATAAGAATCACAAACCATGGGATATAATGCTTGATACCAAATATATAATATAGGAGTACATGGACTTGGTCATGGTTTGGAACATGAAATGAACCCGGACATGGCTAGTGCACAAAGACATGGCCCTAAGAAAACAATTGGGAACCTGTGTGGGAAGATACAATTTTCATCACAGTACATATACATGGGAAGCATTATATAGACCCTACCAAGATCATAAAATGGACCCTAAGTGTATGAAGTACATCATGTTGTTCCCCTACACATCATGTATGTATACATGAGTAGTGATCCTTGTAGTAGTCAGGACAATAACATGTAGTAGAGAGGGGCCACATGTCGTGTGAGTCCCATTACAGGTCGTGTACCCCTTCTTGATTTTTGACGAACCTTATAACTCTCATATATCCATTGTTTGAACTTTTATTTTTTATCCATGATCAGAATATCTTGAGTGTTATTACATTTGAACATGATGGAGTATATTTTTTTGTATTTTTAGATATTATGCAAGATGTTCTTGTAATGATTCTTATTTAAGAGACACTTGAAAACAATGGTGATCAGACATGATCATATACTGGTACCCTAAAAATGACTATTGTGTGGTTCTTCTATTTACCAAGTGGTATATGGAGTTAGGGAATAGGTCCTATATCAATATAATGGTATCTCCTATGTCATTTGGGCGTAGTTTCTCTATATACCGAGGGGTACATCCCTATAGAGTTAGGTTTCCAGTCCACTATCTATTGAGGGGTACCCACCCCCCACTATGTGGTTAGAATGAGGGTACTCTATCTATTGAGTGATTCCCCCTCCATATAGAATTATATTTTAGGTCCTATATCAACCAAGTGGTAACCCCTATGGAGTAAGGGTGCAGATTTTATGTCTACTATGAGGTACCCCTATGGTTTTAGGGTGCGAGTCCATCTACCAAGACATACCCCCTATGGTATTATGGTGTGGGTTCTATATCTTACATGTGATTACCCCTTGATATATTAGATGAGAGTCCTTACACTATGTGGAACTAACCTGGTGTTCTAGGGCATCAGTTATCTACTTGAAGATTGTTCCCCCTTGACTGTGAGACACAATGGTGATGAGTGGGACCTCTGTATGATTACTTATATGGGCATACACACAAGATGCTGGGAATAATTGATGCCCCATTAGAATTAAAGGAAATTTTTCCTATGTTATGATATGAGATGGAGATCTCATTTCTCTCTCATTTGGGTTTATTTTACGATCATATATATATATATATATCATTATAAATGTATTAGAATTTTGTTACTCACTTTCATTGGGTAGAGCTGTATATTCTTATCCTTTCTCTTTGTAATTTGCATATAACAATTGGAAAATCATACCTGATAAGTATTCATTCACCCATAAATGGAATTTTCCCACATGGTTCATGCATTATTCAGTTGATGAATGTGTACGTGAATATTATAGATGAAAATAGGGATATGTGTTATATTTGATAATGTACTATGGTCAGAGCTTGGAAACATATAGTTAGCATATCACAACATCTACTTTTCTAGTTTCTTCATTTTGGGATGTATTTATGGTTTAGAGTGTACTTTTTTAAATTTTTTTAAAATAAACTTAAACTATCATACACATTTAATCACTACATGTTTTACATGCGTGGTCATTCTCAAGAAGTTGCAGCTTTAATTATTATTCCTCTTCACTTCTTCATATAGATAGTTGGGTGTGTGTGTGTGTGAGTATAAGTACATAGGTAAAGAACTCTCATATTAGTTATGTATTTTGTAATTTTTTTCCATCCCATGGAATATAGAGGTTTTCTTGGGGTAGTTACAACTCGTGCCCTGTTGGGTCATGTCGTGATAAAGGAAAATATTTTTTGGTGGTCATTCTCATCTTATACCATTCTATTCAAATTGTTGTTAGTATCTCTATTCGTCTTTGTATATGTTATACCATCAATGATGGTCATCAAACTATGGCTTATTGGAGGTTGTAATTGGGCATCATTATCTCCCTTCCATCATTATCAGTCCAGGTGGGGTCACATTACGGGAAGGCAATCATGAAAAATAATTCGAAAATAGATAACCAAATGATGTATTATTTTATTTTTTTTACAAAAATTATATATATTTTTATCATTTTTAAAACACTAAATTAATAGTATATTTATAAAACTACTAGAAAAAATATTTTTTTGTAATATGTTAGATATTTAGGTTAACACATAAAATATTTTAAAGATGGTTTTAATAGAATATATATAAGCGTACAGTTTTTATATATTAAAAAATAATTTTTTAATTTTAATTAGCATTAAAAATATAGATTCATATGAATATCATAATAACATTCAACATTGTCTCTTATTTCATTGGTCAATAAAATGTACTTATATTATCACATATGAGGATATCCAACATTTTATGACAAATTGTGCAGAATTTAAAATAATAAATACTGTAAAATTATATAGGTTTTTAAAATAAAATTTCATATAGTCATAAAATTATATAAGAAAAAGAAAAATAATTTATATGTAGATTTGATAAACAATTATATATATAAATTTAATAAAAAATATACAACAAAAATATATTTATTGAAAAATAATCATCAATAATCATTTTCTAGTACATCTAAAAAATAAGAAAACTAGTAGAATTCATATAAAATATTCCCCATATGTATTTTATTCTTTTTAAATAATATGAATCAATGTTATAAAAAATATATAAAAATAAGGTTAAAACTCTGAATAAAACAATACAACAAAATGACGCATAGTATAAATATTATAAGAACCGAATTATACAAAAAATTATAGTCATTATAGTTCTGATTATAAAATTATTGAATGATGATACATAGTAGCCAAATTTTATACATTTTTCTAAATATTAAATTATTATTCTAATGTAGATATTCTATATAAATATATATATATATATAGTTGAGAGATAATTTTTTTATTTAATATAATCGTTATGCCTATAAAGACACATAATTAGTGTTTATAATTATTTTTTAACATGTAAACCCATTAAAATACCTTCCTCAGACTATGGATACTTATATTAAAAAGACATATGTAATGTAAGAAATTTTTTTCTAGAAATAACATTAAAAACATATTATTCTTAATTTTTTTAAAAAAATTATATAAATAACCTAAAAAAAGAATATAAAATATATAGTACATTCATGTTGGATGAATGTACAAAACATATAATGTTACATGCCTAATTAATGTCTAACATTAATGATAATATAAAACATGATATTTATATTAGTCATACTACTTATCAACAAATGAACAAACTAATAACTAAATGTCCATATTGGAAAATAATATATATATATATATATATAAATTAATTTGTAAATAATTTTTTTGTTCAATAGTTAATAATCAATAAAAATGTAATTTTTTGAAATAATATATTAAGGGTTTCTAATTTAGAATTAAAAATGTTTAAAGTACCTAGTAAGATAATTACAATACTATATCTTTATAAATTATTTTCAAATAATTAGATTAAAATTGAAAATAAAATTTAAAGTTGTGGAAAAAAATTTAAATACATTTTCCATGAGATTATAACCAATAAAATTATCCATGATATCTTATATACATTTATTATATATATTTCACCAAAAATTTTAATAGTTTTCTGAAAAAAAATATTATAATTTTTCACAATTAAATTTATTTTGTGAACACATAATATCCATTGGAAGAAAAAATAATAATATGATGGTATATTTTCTTGAAATAATTTCAAGAATTTCATTAATTATTTTGGATTTCACATACTCCTATTCAAAAAATATAAGGAAATATTTTATGTAATTAAAAAAATAGATAAAAATGATATACTTAATGCATAACTCAACCATCACTTATTGAAATTCCATAACTAGATATAGTAGAAAATGACATGACCACATACCTACTATGGAAAATTATTAAATATTCATCTAAATTGGGGGAAAATAATCAATGATATCATATATCATCACTCATATCTAATTACATTGTATACAAATTTTATTGTCATATCACACCTAAATTAACAAATATTGTATCCAATAATATTATAATGGGGATCCAAATAATGTAAATAAAAATATTAAATAATGTAAATTCAATGAGTTCAATGATTAATATGGGTAGAATTCATTTTTCCTAATGTATCTACAATCATAGGCAATATAAGATATCTAATACTATCATCTATCAATAGATACATCTCTAAAATATGTGTCTCGAAATAACCTGTATTCTATTAGATAAATCATTTTTTAATAAAATTGTAGGATAATATAACAGATTTAGAATACTTTTACAAATAGTATATACTCTTTCATAGAATAGGTGCTCTTATTCATTTAATGGATCGGTAATAATTCCATTCCTACCATCAATGATTAAGGTCTCGTGTGTAAATTGTTTATTAAGAAAATTATGAAATGAAATACTTAACCAAATAATGAATTTATTTTATTTTATAATATAGAACAATAAGTAACAGGTAATTTATTCAAATATAATTATCAGCATCATTTAATTTTTCTGTAATGTACTTCACATATTTTTAATGAACAGACATAGGTCGATCCAACTGTTCAACAAAATTGGTTCATCGCACAGTTGGATGAGTGTCCCCGATCACCATTAGATGTTGAAAAGAACTATGAATAACCAATAGTATCATGGGAATGTGTTTTTAATTAGTAAACCAATAATCCCTATCTTGGGATATCCATACCAATAACTTATGTTTCAGAAATATGAAATAAAACATCAAGAGTATTCAATTAAGACAAAAAAGTTCCCTTTAGTAGTAATTTACATCCTAAACAAAAACATTCAATACTAATACATATACATGGTATCTCCAGAAAAACCATAAAAATAAAAATAAAGTGGAAAAAGGCTAAAAAGAGCGTATAAATACAACCTAAAAGATATATAATGTAAAAAATGACACCATATGAGAAAAATCCATGAGGAAAAATCTCTTATACAATATATTCTATGATAGTAACCATGAAATTTAACCTAATAAAATGGTGACCTTTCAATTATCTATGTCCGGCCAACCAAAATCAAGACTCACATAAAGTAAAATATAGGGTTTGAGGCACATAGCCCTATATGATACCACCATGAATCTATTTAATGTTTTAACCAATGAAAACCAATAAAATATTTTGAGATCACATTTTAAAACTAAGACGAATTGAAAATATTTCACTTTCAAACAGTACTTTTGAAATACCTCTGGTTTTCCATTTCAAATGAAACATGTTTTAGAAATCATTTTCAACAAGGATTAAATAAATAGACCTGGAAGCATGGAATGATTTTATTAGTGTACCCATAAAATCATAGTAAGTTAAATTATACCATCATCATTTTCATATGACCAATGAATCGAAATCGTCAAAACCTATATCATCTCATCAATATGGAAATAATAAGCATTATAAAGCATTTAAACCAAACCAGCATCAGTAGTGATCCTAGGGTACTAACCATCAATGTCTATTGTGTGTCAGTGTAAATTAGAAATGATACCTGTTAAAACAAAGTAGAACCTTTCACATTCTTTCATATGCCCAAATATATGAGCTCTCATGGTTTATCAGTCTACAAATAGAAGCTCTCCTGGCTTTCCTCACCAAATGCCTCACTTTCTAATGGAAAAATTTAAGATCTTATAGTCATCCGATATGAAGGTTGTCATGGAACCTCAAAAAAATCCTCTCTCATTCCTTGGTTATCCCATGTGCTACTCCATGCCAACATAATCACAAACAAGTGACATTCATAAAAAACCATTTCACTAGAAAATTTTACTTGAAAAAATGACCATTTTATATAAGACACCATTTAAAAGGTAAAGCCATTTCTAAAAACATTTTAGTAATCTATTTAAAAACTTATAACCACTTTGACCCATTTAATCAAACACTTCGAATGTATAAAATGGAATCAAATTTAGGTAACCCATTTCAATAATAAAATTATTGAACTAAACCATAAATCATATCAATCATGGGATACACATCAAACATAAATCAATTAAATTGATATTTCATGAATTTAAATCAATGAGAAATATAAATTTAATGCTAATCCATAGAAAAATCATGTAAATATACTCAACTGCTATGAAATTGTTTATATTATTATCACCTTAAAAACACCCTTAATAGGAAGAAGAAGGCATTACATGCGTATACCATCTGAAAACAAAACAAATACCCCAATATAGACTGAGGATTCATCCCAAAAAACATCCATGGCTATACACTTCTATAAAAATAAATAAAAAAAAATGAATAAGTGTAATAGAAGAAGAAAATAAGATGTACTAAGGATTACCTCAATCCAAAATTCCAATATATAAAGGAAAATACAAAAAAATGAAATGGTGAACCTTCTACACCAATAGAGGAGAGATGTAAAAAGTGGGTAGATGAAATAAGTCCAATAAATATAAAAATATAATGTATTATTTTGGTAGAATAGTACATATTTAATTATATGAATATGATACATGATTAGACCAGGTTTTCTGAATACCATATTCCAACTATGTGGGTTCTATTATCTAAAAAATATCCGAGTTGTATGGTCTACACATGTATCCAAATTATTTGTATGTTTTATCCCAAACCATAGAAAAGTGAATTTCCCAACATATATCACACTCAAATGGTAAGGTGTGTTGTCATATGAACCATATGCTAACCATGTTCCTTATATTTTGTTCACATAAAATGGGATTTCAACCATTAAGATACTGAAAACAAACTAAATAGGACTAAATGGGAAAAAAATCTAATATAGACATAATTCTGACATAGTGGGTGTGAAAACTCTCCTCCATGTCATATTATACAATGAATTTAGATTTTCATAAATGGAAATTAAATATAATTAGATTAATATTCCTTATATAATTCAAACACACACACACGAGCATCATGATAGTTTAGTTGCTTTGGAATCTTCAGATAAAATATTCTTAATTGGTGAAATATCCTAAATGTATCCCATAAATACCTTCGACTATATAACCCTAATTACACATTTATTAGGTCCAATGGAAAATAAACATAAGAAATTTTCAGCATATATGCTCACTTAGGGTAAAAAATGGAGATATATAAGCATAAAATGCACATAAGGGTATGAAAACATGGGTGTTGAATTTAAAATAAATACTATTCATATAAAATAACATAATACTAATGCATGGAATAAATATATATATCTCATTGGACATGATCCAATATATAATCAGATAGCATGAGTCATGATAATGTAAAATTTTCATAGGATATAGAATTTTGGATTACATATAAGCATAGAAAACCATTTCCACAGTAGTCAATGATTATTTAAAAAACATATAAGGGAACTCTATGGTAGGATACACCTTCTTGGTTGGTTACACCACTATCCACAATTTCCCCTTTCCTCATAGTTGAATAAGATTACATCTGAAACCAAATTAATTATCATTTTCCATATAGTAACCTAACCCAAAACCATTTTCACTCTCAAGAAAAGTCTGATATTAAAACCATGTTAACTCACCATTCCAATAATATACATATCATGTGATATAAATTTGAAACCAATTGATTTGAGGCAGATTTAGGTCACACCCACAATTTGTTATAACGTAGCCATCTTTCTTAGTAATAACAAATCCACATTCCTTAGTTATATCATTACCACCATCACATAATAAAAAACACAAATATGTGTTCCATTAGATCATAAGATATTCTTTATATCATAACCCATGAAAGGAAACGTTTTGGATAAAAAAATTAATCGTATCATAACCTATGGGAAATAGACATATTTCATAATCATTTCATCATTTCATCATAGAAAAACATGTGAAAAAGAATCTGGTTTCATAAGAGTTATATCGTGGTATAACCTGTGGAAGAGAAGAATGTTTAACCAATATATTTTCATTATAAACACAAACCATTAAAACAAATAATATTAATGGTATCCTTGTTTAATATCCCCGAAAAATATAAATTATATTCAAGAATATAATCTTTTCTTAGGAATGATATTAAAAGATAAATCACTTGAAAAAATTCTTAATGAAGACAACATTTCTGTAAAAATTCTCTTTAAAACAAAAAATACATAACACATTTTTAAAATCCATTTCCTAGAAAATGTAATTTTAAAAATATAAATGATGATTTAAAAATTCATTGATTTTTTAAGAAAATATCCTTTATACTATAGAAATGTCTTTTTAAAATAAAATATTTTTGAAAATTTATCTATTTTAAAATAAACATGAAAAATATAAATAAATAATAAATAAAATAATGGTCAACACAATGGTATGATTCATTCATTTCATATATATTAATAATATTATTCCCTTACCATTTTTGACAAAATCCAAAAAATGAATTATTTTTTAATTCAAAAATAAGATTCAGATCAAATATTTTATAAAATAAATTAATACTTTAGTAAAAAAATTTAAACAATAAATTAAAATAAATGTAAATTTTTTGTAAATTTTTTTTAGAAAACCTTAAATTGGATGAAAAATGTTTTTTGACGGGAAAAATGATTTTTTTACAAAAAAAAATTTCACTAATGAGTACATAAATAAATGTGAACTAATGGAAAAATGTATAATAATCTCATTAAAATAGGAGCATAGATTTCATTAATTTCATGATATGTTGATAAAACTTTTTAATCATTGGAAACATAATAAAAACAATCACAATAAACAATATGATTGTATCTTAAAAATCCCAAAACTCTGGTATGATTGAAACATATATAGAATGAAAGAGTTATCAGAAAATTGATATATAAATAATAGTAATATTTATAATAATCATAAATTTTATTCATTGTTAGTACATACACCACATAAAAACAAGTGGTGAATTTGGAATCTGTTTCATGTAAACAAAAACTAAGAATAAATTCCCCGTATTCATTTAGTAATATTTTAAATCATAATACCAAATAAGTAATTAGATAAAATGAATATTTTAATGTCATGAAATAATGGGATTCAAGAAATAACACTAAAAACAGGATTTATACAAACCACATAAAATAATATAGTGGTAAATTTTCACATGTGTCCCAGAAATAAAAGAGAGACTAGAGATTCCCCACTATATTTTTAAATTTTGAACCATAAAACTGTTGAATGAAGGATACTATAATAGATATGTAAATCCCCAATTTTTTTAGTATCTTCATAATAATATACATTCATGGGAATTATATATATACCACATTAAATAAATTTGTGGTGAATATGGGATGTGTCTTAGAGAAGTAAAAAGTAATACAGAAGTCACTAACATTATGTTTTGAATTATGTCACACACATCCAAAACATCCATATAATAAATATATGTTTATTATAAATAAATATTTTTATAGAAAAATATTTATATATTTCACAGTTTTTTTTCTTATTACCTTTTATTACCCATTTATTATCTATTCCATTTTCAAGTTAAATTTCGGTTATAACCGCTTTTTTTGTATACGAATTAATTTTTTATATTTATTGTACTATTAAGTTGATAATGGTTTCATTATATTTATAATTATAGCCATCATATTTATAATTATAACCATTATATAAATCATAAATATATATATAATCATTATATGGTTAATTATAGAAATACATTCAAAATAGCGATGGAAAATAAAGTACACCACTCATGGAGATAATATGTCACACATACACATCAATGTTTTTAAATATTCTTAATATATTGGATAAAATAATGATAAATGATACTTCACAATTAAATAAATATTTCCATGTAAAAAATATCCAATATTTTCATTAAATCCGTCTTGAATACCTTCCTTGTAAAGCATGAATGAATCACATTGCTTCGCATATTGGTTGTCCACAATAAATTCATGTAACATTAGAATATTACCACGAAATGGAAAAAATAATGTTGTCTGTGATAAAATAGTATAATAAGAATAATAATGTCATAAATAATATATTTAAAAAATAAATCCATCATTATGTGAAATAGGTAGATGTGGTAAAAAACAATAAAGGCCATCGGTTTGCGTAGCGGTAGTCCGCTGCACAGACGACCAATAATTTTGTAACCCATTTGATGGAAGGGAATAAGGTTATAGGAAATTAAATTAACATATAAAAATATTATTATCTGAAATATATAGATTCTATAATTTCAGAATGGTGTAATAATATTTAAGGAGGATGTGGAAGGAAAAACAGAAATACACTCGTTCTAAAACAATACGTATTCTTTTTATATCTTTTATATGTTTGCACTAGAATCCATTCATGGTTGGATTTATATAAAAATTAAGATTTTTTCGATGATTTAATAGATTTATAGAAGTTACTTTGTTCATTATTTTTGGAACCAAAAGGAATTGATGGTGTGAAGAAGAGAGTAGATGAGAGGCCTTTAATATGTGTGGGAGAGGAAACACGAAGTATGTTTGAAAATAATTGAGTGATCCCACATTTTTCATATGTAAAAAGTGTTCCAAATAACCATTATCTATATTTAGAGGTCATTTTGAAATATATTGTTTTAGTTTATCCCTAGGTAATCCCCTTTGAGATTAACCAAAATAATTAATTATAACATTTTTGACTATTTATTTTGGTCAAGAATTCTTGTTACCATTTATTAAAATATATTTTAGAATTATTAAAAAATATATAATTAATATTTCCAGATATAAATCCTAGAAGTGGGAAACTAATTTTAAATTAATCTCGCTGACATGATGAAAAAGCGAGTTGTTAAAGATAAAATGATCAAAAGTTTACAATATTTTAAATATAAATTCAATTTAAATTTAATAAATTGAACTATATTAGATTAATTGATTAATTAATGATAAAATAGTACTTTTAAAAAAATTTATAATATAATTAATCATTAGGAATAAATTATACACAAATGAAGTTTTCAATTAAAAATAAATATGTTTCATAAATCATCAAAAATGAAAATTTTCTGAAAAATTTAAAAAATTTACCTTCATAAAATTTATATATTACAATTTCAAAAACGTATTTTATTCATTACATATAAATATTCATAATTTTGTAAAATAATTTAATATATCTGCACCAAAAAATACAAAACAATTTTTTTATAAATATAGTTTTAAACAAAAAATTGTATTTAGATTTATCTATTGTATATAAAACACATTATATGAATGTTAAACATTTTAATTAATATATAATATATAAATTCAATTATAATAAATCAAAAAAAGTTATTTGTTTAATATTTTTAGTTTAAATGTGTTTATGTGTATGAAAATAGTTTTTAGAAAATGATTCCCTTTATTTTCAGCGGGTTTTTATTATCATGTCTAACTAATTGGTCACTAAAAAATTCAATTTGTATACTTATTTAAATGATATTATTTATAATATTGTTAAATATAATCATACCCACCATTCTAATGGCAATGTGATAACTATCTTATTAAAATATGTTAATATTATTTCATGTTTTGTTAAAAGTCAGTGTTGCGTGTAATGCAAGATAAACATTATATTATGTGTAATAAAAGACAAACATAGTATTAGATGTTAAAAAAATTAAATTTATTGTTACATGAATTTAAATACTTATTTATTGTTTTATTTCTTGCAAAAATATATTAATGATGAAATATATTTTAAAAAGTAATTTCAAAATAGCTTGGGGTGTTACATTTTGAACCCCTAAAAATGGATTTCACCTTTGAGATTAATCTCAAACATAAAAGGTATACAATTTGAATATTTATACTTAGAAACCATTATTTAAATGATGAATAATAAACCATTGATTAAAATGACAATGTTTAATGCATAAATGTTACATAAAGTAACTCATAGATAGGTTTCTTTATTAGTGAACAGGGGTGGAAAGTGACAATTTGTATATGGAAGAGAAAAGTAAATAATAATAGAGAGTGATAAATATCATTGATCATAAGAAATTGTGTGATCTGTAGAATTTGGGTGACCATGAAACCCTAGAATTAAGGGGAATGAACATTTTCATTGATATCCACAAAAATGATTATAATTGGAAACCATTTTCATTCATGAACCCTTTCTCAATTTTGATGACTTTTCATGAGATAGTTAATAATAGGATTTCATCCCCTTTTTCTACTTAATATCTTCCTTTTTTGTGACTTTCCCAATTTACACATGATTACATACTTAATTAAATGATGTTTAATTTTTTATTCCGGGCTTAATAACAGAACTCGTGATCCATAGAGAGAATGATAAGTTATGAAATATAATTTTTTTGTCATAAAAAAGGATTTCATGGTTTAAAAAATGTTCATAAATCATTATATTGTGAAATAACACATTAATATCAAAAAACTTATTTTAATATAAATATATACCATTTCATAAGTGGTTAAACTTATGAACCTTTTGAATGATTAAAATAAAAAAATATTAGAATTAAGATCACTAAATTTTAAATATAAAATATAATTAATCCCCCCATAATCATGTAATAGTTTATAATTTTCTCATACCTAACATGAAAATACCTTCATCCTATATTATATTTAAACAATAATTACAATAAAACCTCAATGAAAACATGCAATTTTCTTCACTTAATGAATAAAACCATTGATTTAGGAATATATAGCTTTTATATAATAAGGATGTAAAATCAATCAATGATCATAGAAACCACTTTTTCAACAAATCCTTTATAGGTTTTAAAGTCATCAATGCTAAATGATTTACTTATTATATATAAATCCACTCTTCATCCTATCATAATATCTTTCTCTCAATATCTAGAGCATTTTAGTGTTACCTTACTATAATAAAAAAATCACATTTACATTTAATCACTCTTCTAGCCCATCATTATTATTCACCATATTCTTTCAAATACTTAAGGAAGAATATATATTGAATAATAATTATAATTTTCATGATTCATATAACAAAATATTTTACTTCCAATACATAAAAAAATTATTTCACCATGTTGCTTCTCAAAACATTAATTATTCTTCATCATATCATTCTTTAATACTTATTTCCTTTCATATTTAATTTATAGTCACTTCATCATCATCAATATTACCATTACACATAAAACCATGCTGATATTCTTCATGATCATTCCCTATAGGAAATCTATTTTAATAATTCAGATAAATTCAATATTTAAATCATTCAATAGTTCTTGATATCTTAGGCACACAATTATTATCATTTATTGGGTTAACCAAACATTTAATTTTCATTTTGTAGGTACTATCTTGGTCTACATATTTTTTACAGTAAAAACATATTCTTCTTCCTCTAATAACGCCAATGGGTGTTTCTTCCCAAATTATTAACACATAAGAAATTGAAGTCTCTTTTTTATGGTATCTACTTCTAGAACTCATAGTGAAATATTTTTTCTATTCTTTAGTGGGACTGAGAGGTTGTTATGGTACATATTGGTAATCATGATCCTTGAAAACTGATTAGGCCAAGTTACAGAGTCCCTCAGTCTTATAATTATCCCACTTGGATACCTTACATCATATTTTCTCTCACATTTATTGTTATCACAGTTCATTCTAGTTTTTCCATTTACTAAAACAAATAAAACAATGTTTTAGAAACACAAATCATAGCAAAAATTTAAATAATCATGAAAATGAACTAATTTATAAAATGTTTAAATACTGATACCTTATTTTAATTTATGACACATTCGGTTTATCATAATCATTTCATAGTAATCATTATTTCAAATACTTCATGATGGTTTATAATTATTTTTTTATTTAAAACTAATATACCCCAAGAGTGTCAAACTATGTATATAGGTGGTCATGTTTTAATGAACCTAGAGATGATCAAGTATCGCTCAATGTTACCTTTTCTTATTTATAATCCCTAGATACCACTATTCCATATCCACATATAGTTGTAGTATCCGGAAAGGGATGTAATTTTTTTTAGAAACCACTTGATATATAATTTACTAAAATTCTAGAACATTAATATGTAGATTGAATAATCATTTGAACGATCCTTAGAGACGTCCCATGAAATATATTTAGAAATATCCCTAGGTATCTCACTAATTTTTTCTCATCATAGTTTCCAAATTCTTACTATAACTTTCCTATGATACCATCTTTAATGACCCAATATTTTAATACATGGATATTACATATTTTTATATTAAAATTCATTACATTATACCAATATATTTATAAAGACTATAATAGTTCAGTGCCTTTGGAAAAAAGGAACATAATTTTCATAATTCATGTAGGATATCCTTTTCCACCCATCTTGATATACCATTTCAGTAGTCGCACATAAAACCATTCCTTATATCCTAGGGAATAGAGAGATAATAAATGTTGAGCTCAAATGCTCAGTAACAGCTAAAAAGGAGACATGTAAGTATTACATCAACATAAGTGTATGATAACATGAGAAAAACACTTAAAAACCATGCACTTCCTATCAAAGGACATAATCCCAAGTCGTGGAATAATTATTGGAATTTCATATGACATGAATAATAAGATAATCGGAGAAAATAATCCATAAAAGAATAACCTTAACATAAGATATAGAAGTGTGCTATGCACTTAAGAATATGATATTTTTTCATTATTAGTCAGGGATTATTTCCAAAACATATAAAGTAACTATATAGGTGGAAACACCTCATTTGTGGGTAACAACACCATTCTCAGTTGAATATTCCTCTTTATAGTGGAATGGGTTCAATACCAAAATAATAATTATAGCAAACGATTAATCCCGACATCTCCATATAAGAAATATTCAGTTATTGAACTATGTTCACTACATGTACATGTCATTTCCATCTAAGGAGTTATATATAATTCACAAGGCATTTAATGGATATATAGGTCCCACTTGTCTTTTGCTTATACGTTTCCATCGTTCATGGTGTAAATTTACCACAATACTTTGTTATGATTTAATCCGTATCACATAAGGTAAATTATATTTATGTGGTTAACATGATCGTAAAATATTTAGCATATCATAACCCATGAAATGAAAAGTGCTTCATAACCATTTCTTAGTATCATAACTTTTTTAAAACTAATATTCCTTATAATTAATTTATCATATAATCATAGCATAACCCGTGAGAAAAAGAAGATTTCATAATTGTTCTATAATGGTATATCATTTGGAAGAGAAATGGGTTTGATAAAAATACTATAATGATAAGTATAAACCATTCATATAATGATCAAGAATGGTATCTTTTGTCCATATCCCCATTAATTAATTTTTTATCAAGGGATATAATCATATATGGGGAATGATTTATAAGAATAAATAACATGTGATTCTTCTTAAAGAAGATAAATTTAAATTTAAAATCAAAATTTTAAAACAAAAAATTATAAAATATTTTCAGAATTAAATTCATTGATAATATATGTTGAAACATATAAAGGATTTTTTATAAAATCATTTAAATCATTTCTTAAGGACAATATCATTTCCTATATGATTTTTTTAAACATATAACATCATGAAAACTCTTTTCATTTAAAAAAATCATAAAAACTTTTAATGTAATCTTCGATGAAACTAAATTTCATCATGATTGGACGTTTCATTAATGTTGTCTATGTCAAAAAAGAGACTACATTCAATCTTCCAGTAAAAGCCAAATGGGCATTATTTTTCAAAATGACCAGAAGATTCCATTAAAATAAATTTCAAATAGATACTCAAATATGGGTAAATATATATTTATGATATCTCTTGAATGAAATTTTAAAACCATAAATTTTTTTATTTTTTAGAAAACATGGTCTTGGATGAAAAGGTGTTGTTGAAAAAAAGATGTTTTTATTAAAAATGAAATTTTGTAGTATTTATTAATGAAAGAGATGAAGAAAATGGGAAAAAATGTATTCTCATGAATTAACTATATAATAATTAAATCCATCAGTTTCATGAGATATAGAACATATGATTTAGTAATTGGAACCATAATCATAAACAATACTGATAAGCAATGAGATGTTAACATAAATCTCTTACCACTATGATAGTTATGAAATGAAAACCCATGAAAGTGATATAATAAAATTGATATTATAATTAAAATAATAATATGTATAAAAATCATGAAATACATCCATGATTACAGTATACACCACATAAAATAAACATTTTGTCAATAAGGAATTTTTCTCACATAAAATTAAAGTATAAGAAATTCCCCATACCACTTTTGAAATATTTTGAATCATAATAAAAAATAAAAAATAATAAAAAATGTCATATTATATGTAATTAAAATAATTTGATTCATTATATAAAATTAATATTTTTTTGAATATACACCACACTGATGAAATGAGTTGTGAAGTTTCAGACGTCTCCCTAAAATAAAAGAGAGACTAGAAATCAATTAGTGATGTTTTTTGTTTTGAACCATAAACCCCATTAAGTATAGATAAAAAATTGATATAAATAAAAAAAACTTATGGAAAATAATAATAATGTACAATCATTGGATTTATATAAACACGATATGAAATAAATAAATGGTGAATTTAAAATGTTTTTCATCGTAGTAAAATGTGAGGCAAAAATTCCATACCATAAGTCTTGACATCAGTCATACATGTTAAACCCTAAAATATAATAAATAATTTTTGTTATAAATTTGAAACATGAATTTTTTTAAATATTTAATATCATATATTATTTTTTATGACCTTTTATTACGTTTTTATTAACAAATCCATGTAAATGTTATGTTTAGGGTAACAACCACTTTGTATTCAATATATGATTTAAAATTTTATGTATTTGGTCCTCGTACATTTATCATGGTTTAATAAACTAGAAAATTAAATTTATGATATATATAATATATATTCTGTATATATTTATTTATATTAATCCAAAATGTTTATTGATTGAAAATTAAATTCAATGTTTATGGAGATAGTAGGTCCTATATACGCATGAATAATGTTTCCATTTTCTTATTGGATTAAAAGAAATATCCAAATGAAATATTTTTATTAAAAAATTATTTTCATTTCATATAAATCATATATTTTAATTGAGAATATCTTTTATAGCTTCCATGTAAACTATAAATGAACCACATCACTTTGCGAGGTGGTTGTGTGTCGTACACTCGATAAATGTTATCATATTCCTAAAAATTGGAAACCACAAAGGTATGTCTCATGTATTAATTTCATAATTGTAATAATTTAATATAAAACATAAATGAACAATATATCCATCATTATTTCATACTCTTATGGGAGGTAATGGAAAAATGAATGACATCGGGATGCGATGCGGTAGTTTGTTGTACACACAAATTATGATTTCATAACCCATTTGATTGATGTGATTATAGTCTAAAGTCATTACCTTAACATAAAAAATTCAGAAAATATATGAAATTCCCAAGTTATTATATCAAAACAGAAAAATATTGATTTAATTTATTGTTGAAAGAAATATTACAAAAATGTATGATAATGAACATTACCTTCTCTTCTCGTATCCTCCTTAGAGATGCACTAAAAGCCTTATATGGTTGGATTAATATAGAAAATAATAATTATAATATTATTTGAGGTACTTTTTTAAGTCATTTTGGTAGGTATATAAAAAACAAAAAAATTTTGATGGTGTGAATATGAGAGGAGAGGGTGGCATTTTATAATAGTGGTAGAGAACATGTCTGATATTTTTAGAAAGAATTGAGTTCACCCCCGGGTTGAAAATGGTACATTCCTGATCCTTAAATGTTTAATGGTCTAAATATGGACATAAAACAGTTTTTAGATCTCTTTAATGTTCATTTTGAACATAATCATTTTATTTGAACTCCCTATAATCCCATTATTTACATTAACCGTGTTAATTAATTTTTAATGCATTCAATAAACATTTTCAACAAGAATTAATATGAACCAGCAATAAAATATACATTATTTTGATTCCAAATATTTAAATAAGTTTTCCCAGTTTAAATAACAAAATTTAAAAATTCTATTTTAAAACTGATCGCACATATGTGATTAAGAAGAGAATTTTAATGAACAAATACATAAAATTTACTATGATTTTATATGTAAATTCATTATGAATTTCATTAAAATAACCCAATTTTGATTAATGGAAGTATAATGGAACCAGTTTTACTTTGAATCCTATTGAAAATATAACTAAGCATCATAAATAAATTAAATTAGAATGTAGTATTAAATTAAAATTTATTATTTTTAACTATTCATCAAAAAATCAAACATTTAAAAATATCCAATAAATAATGCTTGGTTAATTTTAAGAATAAAATTTATAAAATGAAATTTATTTTATCAAATAATGTTTCTTAAATTTGTAAAAACTAATTTTAATATATATTTGTCAAAGGAGACAAAACTATTTTTTGTAGAAAATACATTTTTAGGCATAAAATTGTATTTATTCAAATCTCGTATGTAAGAAACCAAAAATATAAATTTTAATTGTTTTATTTAATATTTAATATATAAATTTCATTAAAATAAGTAAATAATTTTTAAATTTTTTTGACGTATTACTTTTTTATGTTCATAATGACGGATTTTTGGAAATTTTTTCTTATTTTCAAAATGTTTACTTCATTTAAACGTAATTTATATCCAAAGAATTTATAATGTATAAAAGTTTTTAGAAAATTTCATAATTTATTTAATATTACTAATACTATCAATTCCAATGTCTAGGTAATAATTATCATATTATAAAATTTTAAAAGTATGATAGGTTTTATATAGACTTGATGTTGTGTGTAACACAAAATGAACTAAGTATTGTGTGTAATTCAATCCAAACATTATGCAACATGTAACATAATATAAAATTAGTGTTAATTGATATGAAATCGAAAATTAGTGTTTTTATTTACATTGAATTCATAAAGTACTAATTTTTTTTGATAAAATAATTTCATAAAATATCGAGGTGTTACATTGTACCCAACTTAAAATGGGTTTTACCCTCCAAATACGTCACATCTATAAAAAGTTTATCATTTTATAAATCCTCCATAGAAACCAAAAATTTTCAAATGAATAATAATACTTCCCTAAAAAGGAAATGTTTGAAAAATAATGGCCGTCTAATATAATTCATAACAAGGTTTCTATATTGGAGAATAGATGTGGGATGTGAAGATTTGGATATATAATAAAATAATAAATAATTATATTGGGTGATAAATATCACTGATAATAAAAAAGTGGTTTATAACAACTTAATATTTTTATGGAATATATATTTTTTTAAAAATTATTTTTTTGATGTCACACATTACACGCAACCCCGACATAGCTTGTGTTACACCGAATACTGGGTTTATATAAAATGATGTATTACTAATATAATTTTCAAAAAAAAGAAAATTATAACCTATAAATTAGAATTGTGGGTATGAACTAGATTGAATGAATTATGAAATATAATTTGAAGATGTATATTTATTTATTTGAAAAATTAATTAGATATGAATGTGACCCCCTTTTTTTAAAAAAGAAATAATTTTTAAAAAATACTATTGAAATGCGAACGTCTATATTTTTTACCAATAAATAACAAAATATAGAGTTTTGGATTGTATTATGTAAATTTAAAACAATCATATTATGTGTTTTTTAGACATGATAAAAGAAAAAATCCAATTTTATGCATAAATATATATATTTATAAAAAGATAGTTTTACATACATTTATTAGCGTGCTTGTTTAAAATCTGTATTTTTGATGTTTTATAAACTCTATTTTAAAAATTAAACATATATTTTTAATTAATGAGATCAAAATTTACATTGGTTGATGATTTGGAAATTTTTCAATTAAGCTTAATATTATTCCGAATAGTGGAAATAGTTTATATTTTAATTAAAAATGTTTTTTTATATAATTAATTTAATGTGTTAAATTATAATATTAATTTTGATATATAATATAATTAGGTCACATTTTTATCATTTAGTCTAATTTATATTAATCGAACCAATTTTACTTTGATATTTGATATAAGAAAATTCAATCTTTTAGACTTTTTAACGTAAAAAATTATTTTCACATTTGTTAATGGGATTAATTTTAAATCAATTTCAGCATTTCTAAAAAAAAATGAAAATTCATTCCATAATTTTAATAATATGTTTTAAATATTTTAAATAGGTCCCTTTTATTTATAGACATTATTTATAGAAATTTTATTAATATTATTACTACAATTAGGGGTATAATGGGTTGTTACGGTTTGAAATAATATTATAAATATTAGACAATTAACCTCAAACATGGCCAAATTCCATCGGATGTATTTATTTAAACACTAAAAACATATTTTTATAAATTGAATAATATAATGACCGCTTTTCTATGAAAATGACTAAGAGATTATTAAAATTAATGAAAATGACAAAATATCCCACTCAAACATTTAGTATGTATATTATTTTTCTTATGGGGATAATTGAGTATATTCTTGAATATATATATTTTTATAAAATATAAATACTATATATAAATAATTAAAATTTATTTTTAATTTTTGTTGGATAAATAATTATCATTAATAAATACACAATACTGATGTACTAATTATTCAATGAATGAGAAACTCAATTAAATGATATTAAAAAAGTAATAAATATAATTTCAACCAATTAAGATAATAAACTAATTTTATTGGTGATTATGACATGTTATGGGTTCATTAATTTAATTTTTTATGTTATCTTTCTACATATATTTTCTTAATGTTAATGTAATGAATAATATCAAACTTAACACTAATTATATTTTAAGAAAATAATATTTTATTAATTTTTTTCCAAATCAGAAAATTTGTAAATAAGAAGAAGGGGAAAATTATGGATTGAAATATAATAAATTTACCATTTAAAATTCATTTTATACCTTATATATGAAACTATCAACCATTCAATATTGTAAATATTGATAGAGTAGTTGCAATTAATATAGGTTAACAAATGGTTAGAAAAAGATATGGCGTAAAATTAAAAATTAAAAAAAATAAAATATATTGGTTTATTAAAATAATCTGTATCAGAAATTCATATCTAATTCATTTCCAATTTTTGGGGATTGAATTGAGATTTAATTTATTATAAATTTATCTTTTGGGAAATTCTAAAAGAGCCACTCAACATCCTTATAAAATAACACATTCTCTATCTTATCATTTCAAAAAATTGAACATTACAGATATAAAAAAATCTAAACAATTAAAATATAAACTTCTCTTTACAAAATTTATATGTTCTGGTCTTCTCGAAAACCATCTCTATAGCTGTTTAGAGGTGAGGTAATTGAGTCGTTCCAAAGAAGAGGTAATTTATCTAACCGATCAATCTCTTTTTCTACATTCATATACCTCTTCTAAATCAATGAAACATATCATAAAGAAATTAATAATCCTCAATACAATGAAATTTTATTATGATTTTAACACCCCATTATACATCCCTTTTCACATGAAAAAAATTCAAAATATCGCTCGTGCGAATGTACAACATACAATATCCATTTAGCGGTACAAAACATTTTAAATATCCATATATTATGATTGTGAATTGTTATTGGTTTAATTTTTATATATTTTATTTCTAACATAATTATAATTATTCAACGATAATATCATATCTATCATTTTACTATCAAAAATTTTGTGAAATGATAATATTTCCCGTTCATACGTATGGATTATCATCTCAGTGGGGCGATATGATTTATTTATCATCAATGATTCACATGGATAGTAATAATGATGGATTTTTTGTTTATATGTGATATATATAACCCAATAATTTTATTTAGTGATAATATATCATATACATTTCTTTCATTTAGTATTACAAGAAAATGAAAAAATGTTCGTGCCTGCATATGACCTACTATCTTTATAAAGAGAGTATTGTTTTCATACATTATAAATTTTATGAATCAACATGAATACATATATACAATATATATGTATATATCATAATTATAGAATTTTTATCATACAAGTGATGATGAAATCATTTTTAACATATGAGGACTAAGGATAACTAATCAAACTCATTTTAAAAACAAGGATGTTATTACACACAAAGTGTAACAATAACATGGAATTGGTAATAAAAGGGTAAAAGAAGATGAAAATTAAATAAAATATGGTATTATATAATTGAATAAGGTTCTTTAATAATTCAATAAAAAACATATATTAATTATAATTTTGGTTTAAAAAAGTTCAAAGTGGGTAAAGACATAAGGTAAGGGGTTTCTTATATGAATTTTATTTCTATGAGATATATAATATATTCACCACTTATTGTTGTTATGCGGTGTATATATTGAATTTTTAAATTTTATATCATTTATTTCATTTATTTAATGATATTAACTTTTTAGTGGATTTTACTCTTTCATGGGTCTGAGGATATAAAATTTACTCTAATAGTATGGGATTATTGTATGACATATATTTCTATGGGACACATTTCGTATACAGAACATGTTTCTTTTTGTGGTATATATACTTCCCAGGAAATTTTGTTATGATTGGTTTTCTGAATATCATGGTTTTTTAAAATCCATATATTTTCATTCATTCATGGGGAATTTTATTCTACTAATTATAAAGTGATTAGTTATTCTTTCAAAATATCATTAATACCCATGATTGTTTCATTTTAAATAACCATTGTAAAATATTTATCTTCCATGCCAATGTTTAAAAAAATATATTTTTACTATTTTCTGATTAATATTTAATGTTATTTTTGACAATGTTTTATTCTTTATGAAATTTTTTTAAAATAATGTTTTTGTCATTTTCTAAACAATTCTCTTTGGTTATTTTCTGGAAAAATATACAAATTTTATCTTTTCCAATTATATTAAATAAATGTAATATTCCACCATATTAAAACATTAATTCCATGAAGATAAACTTATAATATAATAAGGTAATTTATAAATAAAATGATTTATATTAAAATTTAGTGGTATTTGGAAAATATAAACCATTTTCAAAGAAGAAAGGAAATTTTCCTCAACAAATTTTCAAAGTCATATCTCAATATTATTTTACATATATAATAATATTTTTTGATGTCCCACATGATTTAATGTGGATAAATTCTCATAAATATTATCCCAAATATTCCTATGGATTGTTTGTGTTTATGATGGAATGATATTTTTTAAATCAATTTCATTCCATGGGGTTTTCTATGATCGAATAATATTTTTGAAACCCATTCCATTTCATGGGTTCTCATATGGTGAATAATTTATGTTCTTGTGGTACACATTTTAATGGTATTATTTTTTTTGTTGGGGGAACAATATCTTACTCTAATTCATTTGGTAAATATTTATATCTCATGAGATAATTATGTGAAACAAGTCGACATGATTGATCTACAATGGTAATTTGGGGAAACCTCATCCATAGTGGGAAGATTGGGATAGTTGATCCCTTACAACAAAATGACTATAAATTGGGATTTTGGTGTGTCATGCAGATTTGGTGTAGTCCCCACGAAGTTAAATGATATGTTTTGGAAATTTTTCATTACTTTTTTGTGAATTTTGTTACATATTTATGTTTCTTCCACTATTCCATGTCTTATTTATATATTATTTTTCAGGGATTATTATTATTAATCAATTATGATTCATTCCTTAGGATCTGTAAAATATTTATTCCATGAATCATGTATAATATCTTTAATATTCAGGTTATTGTCTTCAAAAGACATGATTATATTCATATACAGTTATAGTCATGTTATGATTAAGTATATCCCTTGTTTTCCTTTACTAAACATCAGGGATCACCCTTAAAATATGATTACGTTCCACAAGATATTAAGAACATTTTTTATGTAGGTTTAATGATGTGGATGATCATTCTAGGAAAAATTGAAGGCTGTTTACCAGACTAGAAGTTTGTGCTCCATGTTTCGAAAGGCATTAAACTATTATGGTCCTCATGGACTATGTTTATTCAATGGAATAGATGTTCATCTAAAAACATGTGATATCCACATATGAAAATATGTGTTCATGATATGGGTGATCAAGAAAATTTTAGTGACCATGAAACAATTGAACAGAGGTAATGAAAAAGGTCATTGATATCATAAAAACAGTGATAACATGAAACAATTTCATAGAAGTTTTTTTATAATTTGGAATAATTTTCATGAGAATATACACATACTTGATTTTATTAAAATTAAAATTCAAAAAATCACTCTTTGGACTTTCCTTAGAAAATTTCAACCGCATCTCATAATCAATGAAATGGAGGTGAATTTTTCATTCCATAAGCACTAACGAATCATATGATCCATAGATAGGCTGATAAGTGATTTATTCAATATTTATATATCATCAAAAACACATGGTTCTCCAAGTTAATCCAAAATGCATAAATATTTATATGGAGAAATAATACAACAATCTCTAAAACCCAATTAAAATTTTAATATAAACCATTCTAAAAATTATTAATACAACAAACCTAATTCCAGATAGAGCATGTCTGTAGTTATTTTTTTACAATGGAATAGATTTAAGCGATCACATCATTGAGGATCGACATGTTATTAGTCTTGATGAACTAGATACATACATAGATCCCATAATACCTTTGTTATTAAACATATAACACAAAAAATTAACGTAAACAACATCCTGTAAAATCATTCAAGGATTTCATGTTCATCACATGGGGAAAGGAAAAAAATTAACGTGTAAGATCAAATTATTATTCAGGTTTAGACACATCATAATATATCATGAAATAATAATATGTTAATCATATTTATTAAATATTATTTAATTAATTATAATGAATATGGAAATGTAATTAACAATATACACATGAAATTTAATCAATAAATTATGTGTTAAATGCATCCAAAGATAATATCATTTTGAAAAACTAATGGATAATAATTAAATAAATATGAAATAATTGATTAATCATAGGACATCATGTCTCATTCACATGATATATATATTATCAATACCATTGAGAAGTTTATTTTAAAATTTACAGGTTGAAACATATTTAATTTCCTAAATGAATTTATCTCATGAGACTCGTTGATGCATTGGGGGGATATATAATATTGGGACCCATACATCATTAAAATACCTAATAATTACTCATATGTTAAATATTTTATTTAATTAATTAATTATTAATCAATATAAAAAAATATTTGTATTGATTAAAGGATGTAGATTTATCAAAATTTATCTAGTAAATCAAATAACATTCATTGTAACCATATTAATAAAATATAATCAAATTTTGTAAATACTCATATCCATGATATAAAGAATATATATAATTAATATAAATGTTATTTTAGAATAATAATTATTTTAAATTTGAATAACCATGATTATTTTTCCACCATTTACTAAAAACAACATGAACAATTTTAGAAATTGTAATCATAGTAGAAATATACAAAATCATGTGAAAATCATTTATATGATGCCTGATTCATAAAACCATCATTTAATTCAGTGATAATATAGGTTTATCCAAGGTCATTGGTAGTTATATTATTTTTAAAACCATCACGAGGGTTTTAATAAAATTTCTGAATTTATAAATCTTATACCCTAGGAGTGTCATACTAGGTGTTCATGAAGGAATGCAGCCTTGCTCAAGGTGATTATTGATGCTTAATCAATGTGTCCTTTTTAGATTTATTACACCTAGGTACCTCTGTTCCAGATTTTCGTCCACTTGAATTATCCAAACAAGGATATAATTTCTTGGAAAAAATTTGATCTATCTATTTCCATTTTCATATAATTTGATTCATCCTTAAAAATATCATTAGATAAATCCCTAGATATATTCTTAGAATTATCCCATGTGATATATTTATTGTTTTTCATCATATTTCCAATCGTTTACTAATCCTTTCCTCTTATTCCAAATATAACGACCTATTTTTTTTATATGTAAATATTGAAACTTATTAGATGAATATTCATTTTATTATAAAAAACCATAATGATTTTAATAGAGTAGTTCCTTTAGAAGAATAAAACATAATATTCTTAAATCAAGAATGACATTTAATATTTACCTCAAAAATGTTTTGTTTTAGTTCTCTTACTTAAAACATTTTATCATAACCTATGGAAAAGAAACATTAGAATTGGTGAGATCATATCCACAGTAAGGGTATGGAAAATTGATATGTAAATACAATATTAACCTAATGGTATGAGAACATGAGCATAACATTTATAAAACAAACCCTATATATCAAATATCATAATCAGGAGCCAAGTGAAAAGGTTAAAAGTTTATATGAAATTAATTATAACATAACCATATAACATGATCAATATGAGAGTAACATTTCCATGAGACATAGATTTATAACATAAAAATAAGCATAGAAAATAATTTCCTTAGTAGTAAAGGATTATTTCAAAAATATATTAGGGAAATATATGGTATTCTAAACCCCCTGGGTGGGACACATCACCATCACCATTGACATCCCCTTCCAAGTAGTGGAATGGAATCACTCCTCAAACCTACATGTAGTCATGGATCACTCCCAACACCATCATAGATGATAAATTCCATTACTGAACCAAGTTTATTTCCTTTTATATTCCAATCCAGATAAAGGTATATAAATATTTACCCAATGAAATGGGGGGCTATATAGGTCCCATCCATATTTGGTTATAATGTAACCATACTCCTTGATTAAAACATAAGAATTATTGTTGGTTAGGATATAACCACAATTATATAAGAAAAATCATTCTTATATGATCCAAAAATCATAAAAAAATCCTCAGGCCATAACCCATGAAATGAAAATTTGTTCAAAAACATTTCATCACATTATAACATGTAGTAATGAGAATGGTTGTGTTATCATTTAAAATTTTCAACATAGAAAAAACTAGGAAATGAATATGTTTTCATAAATGTTATATCATTTTATAATCCATGAAAGATAAATTGGTTTTACAAAAGTGTAGTAATCAAAAAAACATAAACCACTCTAAGAAATAATAATAATTGTCCCTTGCTTCATATACCCATAAATGAATAAAATTTATAAATTTATTTAATTTTATACAGATAGTTATTTTCAATGAAAAATCACATGGATCATTTATTGAGGAAGATATCCTTTTTAGAAATAAATTATTTTATAAAAATTAATAATAATTTTCATTTTAAAACATACATTATAACTTATATAGTAATCATTAAAAACAATTTAAACTATTTAATGATAAAAATAGGCTTCAAACTTTTAGAAAAAAATTAAATCATAAAATATTATCAAATTTAGTTTATTTTAAAATAACTCTGAAAAACTATAAAGGAATATTCAAAAAACATATGGGTAAAAATTATGGGAAGTTTCATTCATCTTGTATAGATAAAAACAATAGTTCCTTTAATATTTTTGGTAAAATAGAAAGTGACATTGAATTTGAAAATTACATGAAGGTTCATTATAAAATAATTTTTAAATGAAAGTAAAAAATTGTTAAAAATATCATTAATAAGTCATTTTCAAGAAATGTTATAAATTTTTAAACCCTTTTTAAAAAACAGTATTTTTGTGGAAGAATGATTTTTTAGATAAAATATGATTTCCCATATAAATAAAATTTTAAACTCTTGATTACAGAGAGAAATGAAGTGAAAAAATGTCTTCTAAATACGTAAACATATGATAAGAAAAATAATTAATTTCTTAAGTGGAAGAGAATATGATTTCATTATTAGAATCATAATCATAAACAACCCCAAATAAACATAGATATTGTAATATAAAACTCTTAACAAATTGGTAAAAATTAAACAAAATCACCATGAAATAATGGTCAAAAAATATATATGTAAATACAAATATTATTAAAGATAATAATCATAAAATACTATCATAGATAATATATAAACCACATAAGTTAAAATTGAGGTAGATATGGAATTTTTATTAAATAAAATAAAAGTGGAAAAAAACCATTAACGCTTTAGTAATATTATGAATCATAATTAAAAATAAATAATAAATATAATGAAATATTATATATAATTAAAAAATGGTATTATTGTTATAAAATAAAAAATGTGAATTATAAACACCACTATGAAATTTGTAGTGAATTTTTATATTTCACCTAGAAATAAAAGAGAAACTAAAAATATATTAATGATTTGTTACCATTTGATCCATAAACCCCGTGAAAGAGAGGTTATGAAATAGGAATGTAAACAAAAGTAATTTTCAATATTATAATCATATGATCTATTAATTTGAACAATATATACCCAATATAAAATAAATAAGTGGTCAATATGGAATGTGTCTCAGAGAAGTAAAAAGTTGGACAAAAATACCTTACGATAAGTCTTTAATTCAGTTGTATAGGTTTATACATGTTGTCTAATAAAAATATGTTTATTAATAATCTATTAAGGTAAAAATTTTATAAATTTTATATCATGTTATTTTCTTATGACCATTTATTCAATGTTTATTTACAATTCAATGTTAATGTTACGTTTAGGGTAATAACCACTTTTCTTTTCATATCTATTATATTTTTTTATGATTTTTTTCCAATAAAAGAGATAATAGTTTCATCATCTCTATTATGATAACAACAATATAATAATATTATATATATACAGTATATATGTATTAATTTCAATCTATAAAATTTAGAGAGATAAAATGAAATATAATGTTCATGGAGATGGTAGGTTGTACGTACACATGAACGTTGATTCCATTTTCTTGTTGAAATGAAATAAATAGAGGTAAAAGAAATATTTTAATTAACTAATAATTTAAATTATTTATATATCTCATATTTTCATTAAATCTATCATTAATACCATTCATGTAAATCATGAAAGAATCACGTCACTTCATGGCGCGACAGTCCATTTTACACATGATCTATGTTATCATATTTATAAAAAATAGAAATCATGATGTTATCTATGACTTAATAATAGTAGAATAATAATAATACCATAAATAAAATATTTAAAAAATTAATAAAAATTTATATAAAACTATGATAGGTGCTAATGGAAAAAAGGAATGACATCAGTTCATGACATGGTAGTTCATCATACATATGAACAAAGACTTCATAACACTTCAGATATAAGTAGAGATCATTAATGGAAAATCCTATAACATAAAATCCTATATGTAAATGGAAAACATTGATGATGTTATATCATATTTTCATAATTATAATTTTAGGAGGTGGGGAAAGATATAAAATAAAAATTCTTGTTGATTAACAATACCTCTTCTCCAGGAATCCTCCTAATGTTTTCACAAAAAGACATTATTGGATGGATTTATGTACAAAATATGGCTTCTCAGATGAGGGGATAGAATTTTGGATGATATTATGGATGTTATTTTCCAAATAGAATATTAGGACCCGACCATAAACATTTATATAATTTTTGAATTAAAAAGAATAATTAAAATTGAGGATATTATTAGGTTTAGAGTTTTAGAAAAATAGTCCATAACATATACATAAAGACTTGATTAATATATATATACACACATCTACTTAGATTCTATTTTTTTCACAAAATAAAAACTCTTGAAAAAAATAATCATGTCTAGTTCAATGTTTTTGACAACATGACATTTTTATGATCCCATCATTGACCTTATTCCACTTTATGTCTTGTGAAAAACATTTCAAAAAATTCGGATGAGAATAAAATGCTCAGTTAGGGATACACAAAGAAAGAAAACTGTTATTTTTTCAAAACAAAAAGTAAATCATGAATACTTTATCATAAGTAATATATTTCACCTTTATGAAGTAGTAAATAATATTTACTGAATAAAAGATCATTTATTAACATTTTATAACCAACATATTACCATAAAACCCATATAAAGAACACATAACGTATAAAGGTAACTTAGTACATTAACATTCCTAAGTGAAATAACCATACCGTCGACTTCCAAACATATCAATAAATGGAATAGCCATACGACCGACCTCAATACCCAATGCATTGGAGGTTATAACGTAACCACATGTCCTGGTTTATCATGTCACCACCCGTGATTTGGTTTATCACGTAACCACCCATCAAATGTCCAAGTACTATTATAAAAACATTACACATAGAATATTTCAAATATAAACATTTCACTAATAACATTTAATTTGCAATCACAAGAAATAATTTCAAGATATTGAAAGTATCATTCCATTTTGAAAACCATTTTCAATACCAAGACACCCTAAAAAATAATTAAGGATTTTATTTTCATTTTGGAAAACATTAAGGCTTATAGAGGAAGCCAAATAATGATTACGGCAGCGGAGAGGTCTTTATCGCCGCAAACGTTAAAAAACCTCAATTTGACTTTTAGTAAAATGCTTCATAGAAAAAAGATTCCCTTTGAATGAAAGTAAAAGTAAAATGGTTTTATTATACATTGTGTTAAAGAATAAGTTATATATTATCAAAATATGGCTCGATGAAACGATATTGAGACGAAGTCTCTTACCTCGTGTCCGACTTAACCCGTTTGTTCATTAATTTCTTGAATAAGAAACTAAAGTTAATTTCTAAATTCTTAAGAACCGTTTTCAGGTTCATTAGTCCTTTTATATCACTTATTACCATGTTATAGACATTATGTAATCATTTATGTTAATAATAGTCGTTTTGTCGATATTTGGCACATGAGTCAAAAATAAACTTCTTATATTTTCAAGTTGTTAATGTGGTCAAAAGATCATTATATACAGAGTGATATTCATGATTTAGATCTCATATATATAATATATATTCAGTATATATATTTATTTATAATATTACATAACATTTGAATATAATAAATGAAATGCACAATTCAGGGAGATAGTAAGCTGTATGTACGCAGGAACGCAATATTCATTTATATTTCTTATTTAATGGAATGAAAAAATAATTATACATAGGTATATTATAATTCCAGTGTAGTGTCATATATAATATCATTAACTCCATCCTTTATACGTACCACGTATGGTATGAACGAGTCATATAACTTTGAGGGGGTGATAATCCGCATTTCCTCAAATGAAATTACCGTGTTTACCGATTATGGAAACAATAAAGGTAGGATATAAATGTAAATTAAAGATGCATAAATAAAACATAAACATAATATATATCATATATAAATAAACTTCTATTTTAATGTCCCCCAAGAAAGGTTGTAGGAGATAATCGAACAATCATCGTTTCGTGAGGTGTTTGTTTGGCATTCACAAAAACAGTATGTTATTCACCCATTAGATGGAGGTGTGTGTAAGTTTAGTTTGAATTCGTCTCATAAAAAAATCCTAGTACATTGCGGATACTTTTTTTGATATAAAATAAAGGAATAAAAAAATTTAGTGGTTGGACAAGTAAAATAATAGAAAAGAATATAAGAGAAATGGTAACATTTAATTTGGGTAACTTCTTTTTGTTTGAACCAAAAGGACTTATAGAAGTGCCTTCTACCTAAGATAAGGCTTCTAGGAGGAGAGAGGGATCTTGAGATATTATTTGGTCTGGGGTTGGAGGCTCCAAGGGGCTAGAGAGGAGTGTGGAATTGGTTATAGGTGAGGGCTTTTTATAAGGCGGAAGAGTGGCTCTTTAGGAAAGTGTGAAAATATTATTTTATTATATAATGATATTCAGTTTATATAGGTCCAAAACATATTAAACTCAAAGATAATATGACTCATGGTATAAATAAAATCATCCAATAATAATTGGGCAGTTATTGGATATTGTTTTTATATTTATAATCTTATTATTTAAATATTTTATTAATGAGGTAAATACTCCATCAATATTTTGTCATAAATAATTTAATTTATTTGACGTCTAAAAATTATAAAAAACATAAAATGATGTAGGAAAGATTTTTATATTTCTTGTAAACATTTATAGTTGAAAATATATCTTATATAACCCCATGTAAAATTTTATTTACTAAAAGATATTTATTTTGTCATTTTTATCATTACATCAAGTTAATTAATCTAAAGTCTCATTATCACTCCCAAGTGGCTCCATGGGGTCCCAAAATCGTCTCAAAGATGAACATGGTAGGAAATGACTCAACCAATAAGGTTAGGGAAATTTTTATGGTAATTTTGTATTATAATTATATTCTTTTTACCTTAAATTACCCTATTTACCTTTAACCGCGGTAAATAAAAGTCAAAAGTTATTATTCACAAAAAATTAATTTCATCTTATTGAACAAAATTTTACATACTAATAACAACCATGTATGTGGGTTTTGCTAAATTTAATCCACAAAAGTGGTAAAATTTCATTTAAATGAAAATGTCAGTTTTTAAGTACTACTTAGTTGTTTCACTATTCATCAAAAATTGATGTTTTTTTGAAAACTACCAAAAATTCCGCCTTATATATATTTGATATTAAGAATTAAAAAATGATGTATATTTTACTAAATTCAAAACATAGAATTTTCATTAATTAATTTAAAATTAATTCCTGTTGTAATACAAATATCGCGTTTTTAAGAAACAATAACTATCAAAAGATTGACACTTATTGATGTCCAATTTCAAAGTGAAATTAATTCAAATGAAAATCATTGGATTAATTGGTAAAAATATAATCTAATTACACTTTAAAAAAATAAAAAAATAATATAACTATATAAATAATTAGACTAAAAGGCACTTTGGTATAAAAATACAGTATTTTTCATTATCCATAAAAAATAATCATTACCAGAAAAATACCAAAAATTTACCAAAAGTAAATTTTTATGTCCCGATTCTAAAGAAGGATTTTATTTTTCTCAAATAGAACATATAAAAGTGACGAAAACTAGATTTAAAGAGGGTTCTCTATTAAAAGGTGGTAATCGAACTTTTAAAGTAAAATTTTCTTAAAATTAGATTCATTCTCATTTTAAGCCACTAATTTTTTTTAACAAACATGTATACTCATATTGTAGTTATTTTTGTTCATTAACGGCAATACAATGGCTAGGGGTTAACTACCATTTAAAATAATAATATTATATTATTAGTGTGCAACGTAAGATTCTAAAGGAACCCGTTGTTGCGTATCGGGTACGCCATCGAACCTAGCAACCCCTTTAAAGTAAAATTAATATTTAATTCCCAAAATATTAATAAAAAAATATAATTTATTATTTATTTAGTTACCTGGGATGTTATATCCTTCCCCCTTTTGGAAATTGTGTTCTCGCAATTTTATTCACTCATCAAATTAGTGGGGGTATTTATCCCTCATAGCATTTTCAGATTCCCACGTTGCCTCTTCATGCATATGGTTTTTCCCCAAAACTTTTACCTGGTGAATTACCATATACCACAACACTTGCTATATACAGTCAAGAATCTAGACTGGTTGTTCCTCATAAGAGAGATTCTCTTCCAACTGAACTACCTCTGGACTCAAAACATGAGATGGATCTGGCATATAGTTTCTCAATATTGAAACATCGAAAACATTGTGTACCTAGGATAAACATGGAGGTAAATCCACTCTGTATGAAATTGATCCCATTTTCTCCAAGATTTCATAAGTTCCAATGAACCTCGGACTCAAATTTCCCTTCTTACCAAAACACATCGCACTTTTTCATGGGGAAACCTCGAAAAAGACATGATCACCTACCTCAAAAGAAATACCCTTACTCCAGTTATCCACATAACTTTTATTTTTTCTATGAGCTGTTCTCATGTTCTTCTGAATCAACTGAACTTTTTTGGCTGTTTATTCTACAAATTCCGGTCCCATCAGCTTCCTTTCACCTACTTTATCCCAAAGTGATGTAGTTCGACAACACTTTCCATATAAGGCCTCCAATGGATCCATATGTGTACTGGAATTAATACTATTATTATAAGAAAATTCAACCAAAGAAAGATGTTGGTACTAAATTCCCTGGTAATCCAGTGACCAAGCACGTAGAATATCCACCCCGGTCTGAATTGTTCAATCTAACTGCCCATCTAATTGTGGATGAAAATTTTTACTAAAATTTATTTCAGTAACCAATGACTTCTGAATGGTTTTCAAAAAGTTAGAAGTAAACCTTTGATCATGATCATATACAATGGCGAAGGCATCACCATGTAACCTGACTATATCTTTAACATATAAACAAGAATGTTGATCTGGAGACAAAATATCTCAAATATGATGGAAATGAGATGATTTAGTGAATAGATCAATAATAACTCAGATTGCATTATTACCTTGAGATGTCCTTGGTAATCCCACAACGAAGTCAGTGGATATATTATTCCATTACCACTCTGGAACCAGTAAAGACTGAAACATCCCTTTTGGTAAGTACTGCTTTTCTTTAACCTATTGACAAGTGAAACACTTCACTGAAAAATCAGTAAAATCTCTTTTCATTCCATCCCACCAGTAATACTCCCGAAGATCTCTGTACAACTTTGTGCTTCCAGGATGAACTGAAAATAGGGAACTATGAGCTTCACATAAAAAGTTATTTTTCAACTGTGAATCACAAGGCACACATAATAATTTTCCAAACCTCAATACACAATCATTATCAATGTTATAATCTGGAAAATTACCCCTCGGAACCAACTCTACCTTTTTCTGCAACTCATTGTCTTCTTTCTACTCTTGCTTTATCCAGACTGATAGAGATGGTTTCACTGACACCTAAAAAAAAAGAATTTCCTATACCTACAACTTCTATTCCAAAGTACATCAAATCCAAAACCAAAGTATCTCGTTCCAAACATATCATGGTAAATGAAGCATTACATTTTTGACTCAAAGAAACATCCACTTTAATGGCTTTCCTGGATGGTAATGAATCGTGCAATCATAATCCTTGATTAATTCCAACCATCTCCTCTATCTCATGATAAATTATTTTTGAGTGAATATTTACTTCAATATTTATTGGTCAGTATATATTTTTCATTTTAATCCATAAAAATGACGCCTCGAAATTTTTAAAGCAAAAAAGAACAGTTTCTAATTCTGAATAATGTGTAGGATAGTTTAACTCATGAGGTTTCAACTAATTTGAAGCATAAGAAATTACTCGAACATTCTGCATAAGGACACATCAAAGTCCTTTCAATGAAGCATCACTGTAAATAACAAACTCACTATTTATGGAAAGCAGTGACAAAACTTGAGCATTCACCAATCATTTTTTCAATTCCTGAAATAAATCATCACATTCTTGTGCCCAAGTGATCTTAACACCTTTTTGTGTTAACTTAGTCAGTTTTCTAGAAAACCATTCAAAAATCTCCAAAAACATCTGGTAATGACCTACTAAAACAAGAAAACTACAGATCTCTGTTAAATTTTTGGCTCTTGGCTATTCTTCAACGACCATTTTTTTAGATGGATCAACGGTTATTCCATTTTTTGAAACAATGTGACCATGGAAAGAAATTTGTTGTAACCAAAATTCACACTTGCTGATTTTCCCAAACAATTTCTTTTCATTTAATGTTTAAAATACAACCCTTGAATGAATATCATGATCCTATTTTCTTTTATAATAAACCCTAATATCATCAACTAACACAACCACAAACTAATCCCATAACTCATGGAAAATTCTATTCATAAGTTCTATAAATACTACAGGTGCATTGGTTAAACCCAAAGGCATAACAACAAATTCACAATGGCCATATCTAGTATGAAATGTGGTCTTTATAATGTCTACTTCATTTACTTTCAACTGATGGTACCTTGACCTCAAATCATTCTTCAAAAAATTCTGATCTCTAGGGAGCTAATCAAACAAATCATCGATATGAGGCAAATGATACATGTTCTTAATAGTGATGTTATTCAATTCTCTATAATCAATGCAAAGTCTCATTGAACCATCTTTATTTTTAACAAACAAGAAAGGATCACCCCATGGTGATGTTCTAGGTCAAATGATAAATTTATCTAATAACTCCTTCAATTGCTTATTTAACTCTAAAAGTTCATTTTGACCCATTCGATAAGGGGGTTTTGAAATTGGATTAGCATCAGGAACTAATTCAATAGTAAATTCAACATCCTGATTAGGTATAATACTAGGAAAATCATCTGAAAAAACATAAAGATACTCATTTACCACTAGCACATCATCTATCTAAACAGTTCCTTTGTTTTCAACAATTTCTTCAAGATAACATTCATTTCCATCTTTTACTAGTTTCTCAGCTTCCTGATATGTTATCAAAAGTAATGGTTCGTTCTTGAATAAATGAAAATATTTTTAAAATAATCTTCTTTATCTCTGTACTAAATCTTAGCATGATAAACAGACAACTAATCCATGCGCAAAATTACATCAAACTCTACTAGAGGAAAAATAATAAGGTTTGAAGGTATATTATTTCCACACACAAGGAAATAATGGTTCTTATAATTTCTTTTTGTCTCAACATTTCTTTCGAGTGTTTTTACCATAAGTTCAAGATTCATATCATGAGATGGAATTCCCAGTTTACAAGAAAACTTCTCAAAAATGAAAGAATTTGTAAACCGTGAATAAAACAACACATTGGCATAATCTGAACAAACAAACAGTGTACCTGATACTACTTCATTTGATGGCCCAACATCTCCTATAGTAGTTGCAAAAGATTTCCCCACCCATTTGTTCTTGTAGTCTGGTTTCATTCCCTCAGTTGAGTTCTTTCTTGGACACTCATTTTCATAATGACCCATTTCATTTCCCTTACAAAATCTAACCACTGGATTTTCATTTCCTGATTGATAATTTTCCTTATAGTTACGAGCAATATGACCAGAATTACCACACCTAAAGCACTTCTCAGTCATTGATAAAAATTCCCCAAGATATTTTTAACCACACTTCTCACAAGATGGATATTCATTTTTCTTGCCTCTAGGATTCTTTGATGAATTCTTCCCCTTTTTCCAGCCAACTGGACCTCTTATTCTTATGTTTTTCAATGAACACCTGGTCATCAGAAAACTCAATTTCCACCTTCTCCGCACATCGATCAATTTTTTCATATCTTTTGAACTCATGAGAGGATAATTCACTTCGATATCGTGGCTTCTGTCTTGAGTAAAATTGATTTATCATACAATCAAGATCTCAGAAGAAATTTGGAGCATTCATTACCAATCGAGTGAACATTCCTTCGTAAATAGCCACTGAGTCATCCACCTGTCTCAATTCCAAGAATTATTTTTCCATATTAAATCGAACCACTTTAGGAAAATATTTCTCTAGGAGCATACCATTGAATTCATCCCAAAAACGAGCATCAATATCCTCACTATCCTTGATATTTTTCACCATCGACCTCCACTGATCAGCTTCACCTTCAAAATGATAAATTGTGAGACTAACCTTTTAATGTTTTAAACAACCCATGACATCGAAAATTTTCTCCAATGATTTAATCAACGCTTCTTATTGCATAGGGTCTGATGATCCTCTGAATTACAGGGGACGTTGCATCCTAAAATGCTCCACTACTAACATGTTCCTCTTTGGTTGATCTGGCTAATCTCAGGCATGGTTACCACCACCATTTATAGCCTGATTCATCTATTCCATCACTATAACAAACTGTACAGTTCCAATTCTGACTATTTAGGTTTATTATTTGGAAGGTTGTCTTCCTCTTGATGTCGTCCCAACATAGCTGCCCTGTTTCCTCTATGGAAAACCATTCTGAACACATAAATAACTTAGGCAAAGCAACATGGTAATCTGTAAATGAAATATAATTTCAATAATAACATAAAAAAATAATTTATGGATATTAATTTAACTATATTCTAGATCCTAAAGTTGTATATACTGACCTCTGATACAAACTATAAGGACCTGGCCTTAAACATTTACATAATCTTGAATTAAAAAGAGTAATTCACATTGAGGATATTTTCATGTTTAGAGTTTTATAGAATTAGACTATAACATATACATGACGACTTGAATAATACATGTAGACACATCTATTCAGTTATCATTTATTCACAAAATAAAAACTCTTAAAAAAATCATGTCTAGTTCCATGTTTTAGACATCATGACATTTCTTTTATCCCATCCTTGACCCTATTACACTTTATGTCCTATGAAAAACATTTCAAAAACATGGGATGAGCATAAAAATATCAATAAGGGATACACAAAGAAGGAAAACTATTAGTTTTTCAAAACAACATATAAACCATGAATAATTTATCAAAAGAAATAAATTTCACCATTATAAAGTAGTAAATACTCTTCATTGAATAAAAGATCTTTTCATACCATTTTGTAACTAATATTTTACCATAAAAACCATATAAATAACACATAACATATAAAGGTAACTTAGGACATAAACATTCGTTAGTGGAATAACCATACAGTCGACATCCACACATATCACTATATGGAATAGCCATATGAACAACTTCCATACTTAATGAATTTGAGGTGATAACATAACCACCCATCCTAGTTTATCATAGCACCACCCGTCACTTGGTTTATCACGTAACCGCCTATCAAATGTCCGTGTACCATTATAAAATCATAACCCATTAAATATTTCAAATATAAACATTTCACTAATAAAATTTAATTTGAAATCACAACAAATAATTTCAAGATATTGAAATAATCAATCCATTTCAAGAACCATATTCAATTCCAAAACACCCAAAACCAAAAATAAAGAATTTCATTTTCATTTTACAAGACATTAAATCTTATAGAGGAAGCCAAATAATGATTATGACGGCGGAGATGTCATCATCGCCACAAACGTTAAAAACATTTCATTTGTAGTTTAGTAAAACACTTCGTAGAAATATGATTCCCTTTATATGAATGTAAAAGTCAATGGTTTTTATTATACACCATGTAATATAATATGGTATATATTATCTAAATATGCCTCAATGAAACGAGATTGGGACGAATTCTCTTACATCATGTCTGACGTGACCCATTTGTTCATTAATTTCCTGAATAAGAATCTTAAGTTAATTTTTAACTTCATAAGAACCTTTTTCTAGTTCATTATTCCTTTTATATAACTTATTGATATGTTATAAACATTATGTAATCATTTAATCTAATAACGACTATTTTGTTGATATTTGGAACTTGAGTCCAAAATGAATTTCTTATATTTACAAGTTGTTAATGTGGTAAAAAGTTCATTATTTCTTGAGGTATATTAATGAATTAGATATCATATATATATAATAACGTCGGTATATATATTTATTTATAACAGTACATAACATTTGGAGATAATAAAGGAAATGCATCATTCATTGAGATGGTAAGTCGTACATACGCATGAACACTACTTTCATTTCTATTTCGTATTTAATGGAATGAAAAAATAATTATACATCAGTATATTATAATTCTATTGCAGTATCATATATAATATCATTAACTCTGTCCTTTATAAGTTCCACATATGGTATGAATGAGTCATATCACTTTGAGGGGGAGGTAGTCCGCACTTCGGAAAATGAAATTATTGCGTTTATCCACTATGGAAACCATAAAGGAAGTATATAAATTTAAAATCATAAACATAATAAAATAAACATAATATATATAATATATAAATATAGTGTCATCTTAATGGACACCATGATAGGTGGTAGGAGATAATCGAACAATCATCATTTTGCGAGGCGTCTGTTTTTCATTCACATAAACAGTAAGTTCTTCACCCATTATATGGAGTTGTGTGTATGTGTAGTTTGAATCCATCCCATAAAAAAATCATATTATATTGAGGATACTATTTTTGTTATAAAATAAATGAATAAAAAGAGTTTAGGGGTTGGAGATGTAAAATAATAGAAAATAATTTAAGAAAAATTGTTACCTTTAATTTGGGTAACTTCCTATGGTTTGAACCAAAAGGACTTCTTGAAGTTCCTTTTACCTAAGGTAAGGCTTGTAGAAGGAGGATAGGGATCTTGAGAGCTTATTTGGTTATGTTTTGGATGTTACAAGGGAATTTAGAGGAGTTAATAATGGGTTAGAGGTGAGGTCTTTTTATAATGGGGAGGAGGGGGCTCTTTTGGAAAGTGTGAAAATATTATTTTATTATATAATGAAATTCGGTTTCTAAAGATCTAAAATTAATTAAAGTAAAATATATGTTGACTCATGGTCGGAATAAAATCATAAAAAAATAATTGGACAAGTTTTGGATATTGTTTTAATATTTATAATCTTATTTATTTAAATCTTTTATTAATGAGATAAATATTGCATCATTATTGTGTCATAAATAATTTAATTTTTATGATATCTAGAAATTATTAAAAAGACACCACGATGTAGGAATAATGTTTTTTCTTTCCAATGAATATTTATAGTAAAAAATATAGCTTATATATCCTCATGTAAAAAATTATTTACTAAATGATATTTGTTTGTGACATTTTTATCATTACTTTATGTTAATTAATCTAAAATGTTATTATCACTCCCAAGTGGCTCCATGAGGTCCCAAAATCGACCCAAAGATTCCCATGGTCGTAAGTGACTCAGCGAATAAGGTTAGGACAAGTGTTAAGATAATTTTGTATTATTATAATATTCTTTTTACCTTGAATTACCCTATTTCCCTTTTACCGCGGTAAATAAAAGTCAAATGTTAATATTCACCAAAATAATTATTCTTATTGAACCACATTTTACAAACTAATGACAACCATGTATGTCGGATTTTCGAAATTTAATCCACAGAATCATTAAAATTTCAATTAAATGAAAATGTCAGTTTTTAACTATTATATAGTGGTTTCACTATTCATCAAAAATTGTTGTTTTTCAGAAAACTACCAAAAATTCATCCTAAGTTATATTTGATATTCAGAATTCAAAAAATTATGTCTATTTTACCAAATTTATAACATAGATGTTTCATTAATTAATTTAAAATTAATTCATATTGTCAAAACAGATAGCATGTTTTTAAGAAATAATAACTATCAAAAGATCGACACTTATTCATATCTAATTTCAAAGTGAAATTAATTCCAATGAGAAACATTAGATAAATTAGTAAAAATATAATATAATTAAACATTAAAAACAATTAACAAAATATAACCATATAAATAAATTATATTAAAATGCACTTTTGAATTAAAATATAGTATTTTTCATTATTCATAAAAAATGAACTTTACCATAAAAATATCAAAAATTTACCCAAAGTAAATTTTGATGTCCTGAATCTAAAGAAGAATTTTATTTTCTCAAATATATCATTTGTAAGTAACCAAAACTAGATTTAAAGAGGTTTTTCCATTAAAAAGCAATAAATCGACCATTTCAAGTAAATTGTTCATAAAATTACATTCATTCAAAATTTATGCCTCTAACTTTTATTTGGGAAACATGTATAATCATATTGCAGTTTTTTGTTCATTAAATCCAATAAAATGGAAAGGAGTTAACTACAATTTAAAATAATAATGTTATATTCTTAGTGTGCAACATAAGATTTTAATAAAACCTGTTGTTGCGTATCTGGTACGCCATCGAACATAGAAACCCATTTAAAGTAAAATAAATATTTCATTCACAAAATATTATTAGAAAAAGAGAATTTATTATTTCTTTATTTACCTGGGAAGTTACATAGAAAGGGTTTTATGGTATGAATAATATGGGATATGGGTAGCATTTTATAAGTGGTAGAGAGGAAACAGTTGGTATATTTGAAAATAATAGAGTAATACCAAATTTTTATCATGTAAAAAGCATCCAAAATGGTCAATTATCGATAATAAATTTATTAGTGGTTTAAATAATGACCTATTGTTGTTCTAGATATGTTCATCGGTCTTTAAACCCATTATATTTTTAGTTTTACGCCTAGTAAACCCATTTTACCTTAACTATAGTAATTAATTTTCACCGGAGTTACTATTAATTTTTGTCAGAAATTAAGATTAACATATTAGATAATATATATTATGAAATTTGAAAATATTTGATACATTTTTCCCAATTATAATCTAATAATTGGAAAATATTAGTTAAAAATTAATCCCTTAAACGTGACGAGAAATCAAGTTTTTATAGAGAAAATGTTCAAATGTTTACTATATTTTTACATAAAAATTATTTTTTTAAAAAAATGATAAAAAATTGTAATAATGGTTTTATAATTTATCTAATATTGCAATTAAACCATTTTTAAATAAAATTTTACATTAAATATAAATAAAATGAAAGGAAAATTTTCAATTAAAATTTAGTATTTCTCTCTTTTCATAGCAAAATGATTTCATAGAAAAATAAAATAAATTTATCCTAATATAAATTTTGCTATATAAATATCAAAAATTATGTATATATTTCCAAAATTAAATTTAATAAACTTTGAAAATTATTTTCCTTATAATTATACCAAATGTCACAATGCTGTTTTTTAGAAAATATAGTTTTAAGAATAAAATTGGATTTGTTATTATCTTTTTCATAGAAAACACCTAAAAATGTTAAAAATTATATTTATTATATAATATATATATTTCAATGAAGACTTTCGTGAAATATTATTAGGTCAATTTTTTGATATAGTGTTCATTTATGTGCCTAAAAATAGTTTTTTTTCTTCAGAAAATGACTTCCATTATTTTGAAATGTGTTTGTTTTATTTATAACTAATTATTCAGAAGAGAATTAATTATATACATATGATTTAACTGTTTTTAATAATATTGTTTTAAATCCAACTCATACCTGGCATTCCAATGGCTAGGAGAAGACTATGTTATAATAATATTTCAATATTTTGTCATCTTTTGTTTAAACATGTTGTTTTGTATAATGAAAGAAAAATTCGGTTTTATGTGTATCATAAAAAATATATAGCTTCATTTAACAGAAGATAAAAATATTTTTAATTAAAACAAAATACCCAATAATTATTATTCTTCACATAAAATATATAAAATATCAATATTTATTAAAAAATAATTTTTCAAAATCTCGTGGTGTCACAACTTTTGTCCATAACATGACCTCCAGTTTCATCATTAGAAAACATTTGATGACACTATTGTATCACCAAAAAATCCATATCAAATGTCTCATGAATATCTCCACTATTAATATAGAGAATAGACGACAATGGAATGGACATACCGTGGATAACCTTTTTCTCATAATCCATGACATGAAAATTTTGCTCCACAATAATAATATCATTACCAATAACCTAATATTCCCACTCTAATAAATGGGATGGGTCAATATGCTATCTCTTCAAATATAAAACCAAAAATACATCCTGCATCGAAGACATTTATAGTGGCAACATCAACCAATAACATTCCTTCCTATGAATCCACACACCACGAATCAGTGTCACACAAAGAGCTATCTTTTTCCCAATATCTGCCTTGTGATTGTGTCCATGAAAATATTTTACCCAGAGAAAAATTAGATCACCAACCTTAAACACAAAATATGGATGTTGTAGGTTGACATAGTGATTCTATAGTCTCTGATCAATTTTGAAATATTTATGAATTACTTGTACTATTTTGGTTATCAAGAGGATGAGGCTCTGTTTTACCATGGATCACTCACCCACCTTAACCCACCATAATAGGGACTATCATGATCACCATATAGAAACCCTAATTAAACAATGTTGATCAAGGATTGAAAACTATTATTATAATTAACTTAATCCAATAATAAGTTTGTTTACCATGAGCCTTTTAAATTAAGAACCAACACCCACAACATATCTTTGAGAGTTTGGATGGTTTGTTTAAAAATTTCATCCATTTGCGAATGATCTATACTGATCAACAAAAAATTGGTTCCCAAATCCTCTTATATTCCCATCTAAAATAAATAATTTAAATAGAAATATTAGTCTACTACGGTCATTGAGGGATCTCCTTGAATCCAAAAATCCACTCAAATATACTAGAATGTGAGGTCCTCTACATTCTCCAACTCCGTGATGGAAAAAATGTGATATGACATTCTAAAAAAATTGACAATTACCAATATGGAATATTTTACACATGGAGTATATGGTAGTATAATAACTAAATACATATTGATTTCATCCCACAATCACACTAGAATGGGATGTTGTTGTAATGACTGAGATTACCTCTGATGCTCATATTTTATTCTCTAGTAGGTTAAAATTTAAGAAATAAAGTCCACCACTACAAATCATACCTTGGTTAACCAATAGAAAACTCTATAGGTAAATTACATATAGGTTTCCTTGGATTATATGACCCAACTAGAATGATTCACCTCATTAATCACCTTAAACCTCAATATCAATGTAACAAAAATCCTTTTTTGAAAAGTATAGAAGTATTATAAGAATGAGTCCAATCACCCATGGTATCTCCAACACATAAAAATTTATAATCCATATGCATTCGTTATTGGATACCATCTCACCCCAGACCTAGTAGGTAAGATAGAGTGTGACCTAGAGACTAGAAAACACATGCTCTTTGACCCACCGTACCTCTAGAATCATATTAGTAAATATAATCATCAATCCCCATTAATATACTAATTCCCAAATAGTATACAATATATGTTTTCTATTTTATCAATGTGTATCCAAACTGCCCTTCTCAAGTGTAAAAGAAATTTCGAAATCAAAACTATGAAGGTATTCCACCTAGCATCTCGTTTTATGGCTTTAGTCCCTTTAGGTTAAAAATAAATTTTTTCTCTTATAATACGATTAAAAATAAAACCCTTCTCATAGAGGGTGTGTCAGAACATTTTCAGTACATGAATCACATATCCCAATTCTTGGTCATGGGTGGAATAATGCTATTTGTCTGTAAATGACCTTCCTGAATCATATGTTGTGGCATGGTCACCCTACCTCAACACAAATCCCAAAGCAATATTTTAATCATTAAAAAAATAAATCATACCCTCTCATGTTCTTGAAAAGAACCAAAACCAGAGTAGATGTAATGTGGGCCTAAAACCGCTCAAAGGGATTCTGGCACATCTCACACCATTACAATTTCTCCCATTTAATTGTAAAATCCATCATGGGAATATCATTATTGGATATGTCTTGAATGAAATATATATAATACCCTATTAATCCCATGAAACTATGTATCTCAAACAAATTATTAGGATTATAACAATATATTACCACAGAACATTCCCAAGACCCATTGAAAATCCTTCCATAGAAACAAAATTTCTCAATAACATCAAATATAGGACCTAAAACTGTCACTTATAAAACATTTTTTATACAATGTTCTCTATTAAAAAATAAAACAATATTCTATATGGTTAGTATTTTTCAACTCTCTATAAGAATAAACAAATATGTCATTTGAAAACCTAACAATGATATACTCTAAAAATCCATGAATGGTATACTTCTTTAATTCCATAAATACTGTAGTGTTATTGGTAATCCCAAATTCTATAAGCAAATACTCAAAATGTCTATATCATCAATGAAATGTCTCATCTATAACATCGTCTTCCTCGACCCCCATCTAGTGGTACCTAGATCACAATTCAATAATTGAAATGCAACATGATCAAATAATCTAATCAAATAGATTTTAAATTATATGACATGGGTATTCATTCTTCAAGGTCAAATGGATATAAATAATATATTATACAGAAAGATAGAGGACATTATCTATGATAATTTCAAATAGAACTGTACAAGAACACAATGACATACAAGGGTGAAAGAATCCCGCGCCCTTGAGATCCTTTAACCGAAACATCAATTTTTCAAACTCAACTATAAGTATTCATTATTATGGAAATAACATTAGTCTCATATTGAGAAGTATACTAATTGAAAAATAATCTAATCATTGTACATGAAATACTGGTAAATACTCTAAAATCATTTCTGGGTAACATTCCATGGAATTTATAAATACATTAATTGAAATTTTCTCTAATGGATTTGGAAATATCCTGATAAACTAGCATAAAATCATTCCCAATTATGAATCAATTGTCCCTACCTTTTCTGATCTCGGATCCCTCTCACCCTGAAGGAACTGATTTCTCCCCTCAGGAGTATGCAACTAGACCATGAACTTATTGAATTCAATAATAACATATAAGGTTATACAGAAATCCTTACAATTATGATTTCAAATACATATAGGTCTAAAAAAATGAAATATTTAATGAAATCTACATCATCAATTAAAACAAATTACTCAAATTACTCAAAACATAGTCCATGTTCCTCCACAATTTACATACAAAATACATCACCAATATAATCATTTTCATTATCTTTCCCAAATCACCATGTAGATTTAATGGGGTCAAATAACATGATTCCCCATATCAAATAAAATAGTTCAATATTAGAAGAAACAAACACCACACCTCTCATGGTTGATCACCCAGATTCTAAATCCTATAGAAAAACCACTACGACATGAAGATGACTTCTCTTAGGCACACTTCTAGAGAAAATACTCTACACCTCATGGGTGAGATCCTTTGACATTATGTAAATAATAGTATACCCAATATCCATTGGAAATCCTGGATCCCAAACCACTCTATTATGATATAGCCTAGAAGAATGACTAATGGATCCCTAGGCACCCAAACATGTGTCACATCATCGATGACTACATAAAATTAGTACTAGTGTGACAATACTTCCCACTGAAATATCGTACACCACACCTTAATAACAATGAATCCACATAGGATTAAATCTATGACATTATATCACTATTTTCATTGACTTAGTGAGACATCACTCATTTAGGTTTTTTACTTGATGGGTAACTCTATTTAACTCCCATTAAATGAAAAACAACTAAGGAATTTAATTCTAGTAAAATATGCCTCCACCATGGCCACCTTATCAATGACCTATGAATAATTCATTAGATATTAAAGGATAAGCATTGATCTAATCATTGGCATCAAGACTGTATCAATGCACGGATTCTTTAGGTTTTCATTTACTCAGATATTTGGAGAGACATGAACAGACTTGTTAAAATGGGTGGAATACTCCATCAATAAATGGAATCCTTGATCCAATATCAATTACTCATTTTACTTCATTTTCATCATGTTTTCTATGAAATAACGATGAAAAAAATCGTCCTTGAATTCTGGTTATATGAGATCCTCATGTCTTTCATAAAACACCATTGAATCACACCTCAGCATACCCTATCCTTCCAAAACATATATGGTGACGCCGAAATTTTTTCTCTCAATGGTCTTTAAATAACACAAAGATCTTATAAATATGATCCAACCACTCCTTTGGCTCATTTGGAACCTTATATTAATGAAATAATGATGGAATCTACCTCATAAACTAGTGGCCATGGTCCATTATCTATGGTTTCTCTCAACTAGCATTATGACCCTATATTTATATCATAAAAATTAGGGAATACGTCAAATCCAGGAAGGGAAGAATTTTTGAGTGATGTAGCAGTACTGTAGTAGTACTATAGTAGTGGCGGAATGTAGTAGTGGTGACACTGTAGTGGTGGAGGGACTGTATAATGTATTATAGCGGCGGAAGTACTGTAGTGGCTACTGTAGCAGCGTGGTACTATAGCAGTAATGTTCACCGAGGGGTCCTTTAGGCCAAAAAATGGGCTTTCAAACCTTGTATTCAGGCCACCTAGCCTTGGGCCTTCGGGCTATGTAATGGGTCTCCCTCTACCCAATCTTAAGAGGTATTTTCTTTAAATAATAAAATGAGGATTCGGCCCCAACCTTTTTAAAAAAACAAAATCTATATCAATAGGAGGATTTTTTTACATGTTATTCTCTGCAAAAACCTCTCTATGCCTTTAAAAAGACTTTCATAGAGGTATTTTCTACAAGACACAAACTTATTATCTATAAAACAAAATACAATATCAAACAACATAAAAAAACTAAAAATAACCCCCATGAATTGTATCATCATGAAACATACATGTTAAAAGAAAATATAAATTAATAATGTGTAGAAAAATTTAATATTCAAATTATTTCCAATAGTGTATGGTTTTTTCAAATGGTTAGACATAATATGTTCCACTGGTGTGGGTGTCACTAGAGTAGGTATAAAATAATGCACGAGATATGAAAAGTTACTACTAATTATGGGTGATAACCATGCATCTCTTTTAGATCTCCCTATTCCACCCCAAAACTCACGTAATCTATAGAGCACACCTAGGACAAACCACTACCTAGGAAATACCATTAAATCTTATCAATACCCTATAAATACACTTAAAACATATACAATATCCCATAACACCAATGGAAAAATTAGGAATGTCATGAAGAAGAGATGGTGAGACTATCCCCATTTCTTACCTCTCGATTCCCAACAGTCATATCTCTAGTACACCACTCACTCCCAAATAAAAACCACCTCTAATAAAAAAAACTAACAAATTTTACTTGTTCAACCAAAGCTTTCATGTGAGATATATCATCACAGTACCTAGAGTGCATTCTTGATCAAACTAAGATGTTATTAAGCGATAGGCATAGCCAATAATATATTGGGAATGGTTTTAACCATGGTAACTTTTTATGACACATCCATAATGTGGGAAACCATACCAATATAATCATAATTAGAATTTTTAAATACAAAATCATTTTATGAAATAAATAAAATCTATTAAAAAAGTGGAAATATATATCATAATTAATGACATTCCAAAACATTACATATACATGGTTTCTCCTGTCAAAGATGAAAAACATAAAATAATGGATAGTCAGATAAAAAAATTCCAATACATAAATCCTAGAAGATAAAAAAATCCCAACAAAAATGACCCCTCATGAGCCTACTCTAGGACACCACATCTCATTAAAATAATAATGAATAGCTGCAGTCAATAATATCAACCCCGAAATACGGTTCCCTTACCTTTACCTATGTCCAGGAAAATGAAATCTATATATGACCAATGGCATATTTAATGTGTGAGGCATATAGATCAGTATGATACAAGAATGAATCTATTTAAGGATTTTACCATTTAAAAATATAAATAAATTTGAAATCTCATTAAAAACAAAATAACTTTGAAAAAATATCATTTTAGACATGAATTTTTAGATCCCTTTGGTTATCCATTTAAAATAAAGAACTTTTTCAAAAACGTTTTACTATTTAGATTATGTAAATAAATAAGGCTACATGGAAGGGCATTCTAAATATAAAAAATAATGTATAGAAAGGGAAATCATAACATCATCATCATCATATAACCAGTAAATGAAAATTGGAAAAACATATCTCATAACATTTACGTTGTAGTAAGAAAATTAATAAATCCTATAAAAGAAGTGTCGAGCGTAAGAGATCCTAAGGATCTAACCATAATGTTCTAATGTAATTTTGTTAAAATAAATCTTAGTAGCCTAATAAACAAATTGAAGTCTCTCAAAGTCTTGACAATTCCCAATTACATGAGATATTGTGGTATATTGGTCAATAAATAAAAGCACTCAAGGTATTCCCCCTAAAGGATCTAACATTCAATTTGAAAACATACAGCCTCTCATAGTCCTCTTCCATGAAGGATCTGGTGGTACATTGGAAAACCCTTTAATCACACCCCAATTAACCTATGCGTTTCCCCATGAGAACATATTCACATACCAGTTGCCTATATGAAAACCCATTTCACAATACAGTCTCACAATCCAACATTACCATTTAAAATATGAAACCTTTCACAGGATAACAAATTTTTTATAAAATTTCAGAAATTGATTTCGAACCATAAAACATATTTGATTAATTTCATTAAAAACTTCAAATGTATACAAGACCCTACTATTTAGAAATTCCATTTAAAAAAATCATGTTTACAAACTATTCTATAAAAGACATCAAGATTGGGACTCACATTAACCATAAGTCAATGAAATGGATATTTGATAAACATAAACAAAATTGTTGATAAAAGTAGATTACACAAGAGGAGGGGTGAATGAAGTATCTATAAAAATTTCTGTTTAAAAAAAATTCTTAAAATGGTTTCCCAAAAGGTTAAATACACCACATTTAATCACAGTTATACGGTTATGAGAGTTTGAGAGTTTAAATATCTTCTTTGAAGATTGATTAGTTCTCACTAATCTTAATGTCAGTTATTAAAATTACATTTGAAGATATTCTACTAAGAAAAACAATTATAACTTCTTTCCAAGATTAATTATCAATGTGAATTTAGTGATTTCAAAATTATACAGTAAATCAATAAAATAGAGAAGACTAAATTAAGCAGCACAACGGATATGAAACAAGTTGTCCAGTCATTGGCTGAGACCAAATCCAATCCACTTGGTGATCACCAACCATCATGAATTTTATATAAATAAACTTGATCCAAACCCTGGATCCGGGTTAAACAATAGTACACAGGACTGTTTAGGTCGCACATGAACCACTTCTACAGTTCCTCATGGGAACAAACAACGAGGCCACACAGAGACCTCTTCAACACTTATCTGTGGGTATACACATGTGAAGAAATCTATTTGAGAAATTATATCATGTATCCTTCATCTTAATTCAGAGATAGAGTTTTTTGTTATACAGATACAGACACTGCTCGAAAGTTAATATAAAGATACACAATAGAGTAGAAATATAGATATGGGTTTATAAGTGCTCCAAGTGTTGGCCTTTGTAGAATTGGACTTATAGAATAAAGCAGGGGAAGAAATCTAGTCCACGTATGGTAATCAGAGTACCACATGTCAGTAATATTGTCTTCTTTATTCGTAGAGTTTGACAGTGCGAATGTGTCCTTGATTCTAGGATTTAAGTATGCTTCATGAGTTCCTCCGCGGTGTCAAGTTTCATGTGATAATACTCTCCTTAAAAAGTTCTCTAAATGTGTTCTTTGTTGTCGTTCTCACACCCTCTTGTTTGTCGTTTCATGTATATTGTTTCTTGGGCAGCATTGCTCTTTTATCTCAGAGTGCACGTGTTTGAGCCAACAGGTTGCATGTATTCTACACCTTGTACCTCGTACTATCAGGTGACATGTCTACAAAGAAACATTAATTATGTCGGCGCATTTAAAATCTCTAAATATGACCGTTAGAGATTAAATCATAAACAGAAAAATAGATTAAGAAATTGTGTCACAATATGTCATGGAAATGGTGTCTCCTTGAACCGGTGTCTCATGGTCACGATGTCTGATTCTTCATAGTGTCTGATTCTTCATGGTGTCTCATGGTCAGGGTGTCTCAAGATCACGGTGTCTCATGGTTGTCATGGTGTCTTGTTCACTGTGTCTTGATGTCACGGTGTCTCGATGTAATGGTGTCTCGACATGGTGGAGTCTTAATGTCACAGTGTCTTCGTGTTCATGATGTCTTGTTCACGGTGTCTTCCTTTCACGGTGTCTTCTTGGTCATGGTGTCTACTTGTTCACGGTGTCTTCTTGTTCACGGTGTCTTGTTTTCATGGTTTATTCTTGTTCACGGTGTCTACTTGTTCATGGCGTCTCGCACATAGGAAAATATCTGTATTCAGACATAATAAATGGTGATCATATAATGGATTATACATAATAATTTTTAAAAGAAATTATTATAAAATTAAATAAAAGATAGAATACAGTAATTAAACTGAATTTATAGGAATTATGATCTTGAAAGGCTTTACTTGAAACATAAATATACTAAATAATAGTACACATGCATTTGAGACAATGAATAGGATTTTTGATCATTAAAACATTATTAATACAATAGGATTCATTCAATAAAACCCTTTTTGATGGTCACAAATCATGTATATTTATATTTTAAATTTGTTCTAACAACATAGTTAGAATATAATTCTCCCCCTTTTGGTATTATAAAAAATTAGTAAGAAAAGGAAATACAAGTGAGACAAGAAAAGGTCATAATGTATTAGATAATAATAGGGGAATTACAAAAACTAAAACAAAATTAACAAGATTCCCCATAAAAAGAATAAGTAATGTCCTTCTTCACTGGATGGTCTTTTCTTTTCCCTTAGCTGCAGCAGTAGAAGAGGAATCCATATGAACATAGGTTGAGGTAGAAGAAAGTAGTGAGGTGGTTGATAGAGAATGTAAAGGAAGACCTTAAAAGAAAAAGGGAGCCAGAGTAGGTGCACTAGAAGACCGAGGCAATTGTTGATCAAGGATCACAGGCATGATTTGACTCAGTGGATAACGAATAGACATAGAAGTGGAGGCTAGGGTAGAGGTGAACGAAGGAAAACCATGTCTTAGACGGGTAGCCACAGGAGCAACAATGGTTGTACTCTATACATGAAGATAGGGCCTCAGAAGAATAATAAATACCTCAATGATCTCTCCACCATACAGCATAGATTTCTCTAAGTCATCATTGTTTTCCATAAAAATGTCCAATATACGAGTGAAAATTGTGAGCATTTGGACTTGAGTCTTGAAATCATGAGTAACAGGAGGAATCCTCATATTTTCTACAAGATATTTGAAATGATTGGTCATGTCAGTCTTTGAGAAGATTCAGTTGAAGTATAAATCCATTTTCGTTGCAGTTTCTTACTGATAATGATTAGAAATATCAGAATGGATTTGGACCAAATCAAGAATTATATCATTGTTCATGATAACTTCATATAGAGAATCCTTATTGAAACCACTAAGAACAGTCTGAATTTATTCTTTGACCACTATTCTGAGTAGGTCACTGTCTAAAGAATATTGAGATGATTGTCCATATGTATTTGAAGTTGTGATAGCTATGGTGAGAGATTTCAGTTCATTCATCACTTTTTTAAGGCACCCCGTATACTCATCAATGAGCTTGTTAAGATTTTCCACATGCCTTCACATTTTCTCACAATCTATTTGTTTCCTTCTGCCATTTTTTCAGATAAGGAAGCTAAATGAGGTTGAATCATAGAGACAAAATTCTGTGGGGTTTGAGGAACAACAGGCTCTAAAGGATGAGAAAAAATCTCTAATCTCAAATTCATCCCTTTCTGCATGATTTCAATCATACCTCTAAGAGTCTTCACTTCATCACTAAGCAGTCTGTTTTCAACTCTAAATTCCTAAATCCCATGAAGCATTTTGGTTTGAATTTTCCAAATAAATTTTTCAAACAACAGTGAGGCATCCCTCTCACATAGATTTTTTACAGGAGATGGTTGGGTATTCGAGATTTTTTTAACACTAGCCAAAAGGGTTGTTCCAAAATCTTAAAGATCATCTTAACTCACAAAGGATGGTTGTTTTGGTGAAGGTTCAGAGATAGGGACTGATACAGTCTCAGGTTATTTCTTATTGGATATATTAGAGAAATATTTTAATTGGAACATAGTGGAAAGGTCAAGGCCTTTTACTGAGACATACTGGGAGTCATTCACATCATAAAAGATTGGGAATTTATACCGAGTGTCTACCGAGCTTGGATCAATCTGGTTTGGTACTTCAAAAAATTCAAGATTCTGGGGTTGCTCCCCATCAACAGTTGCATACTTCTCAGGACTGAGAGGCTTAGAGGCTTGATCTAGTTCCATGAATACATCTCTCATTTCCTCTCTTATGTGTTATCTATCCAATTGAAAAGCTAGCTCTATCATTTCCTCTGTAGAAGGAATGACTTCAGAAATAGATTGTTTCACTGGGAGTTTCTCAAGGTCAACTTCTTGCATAACAGTTAATTCTTCTTCGCTAATATCTTCCATAACAATCTTTTTGGTTTCTTTGACAACAAATTCTATTTGAACATTGGGTTGATCTTCGAGAATAACAACATCTTCAGAATCAGTGACTTCGTTTTCACTAACTACATGAGGGATAGGAGTACTATAATTCTCATCATAAACAGTTTTTCTGGGAGGCACAATAACCTCTTCTTCTTCTTCTTCTTTAGAATACTCATCAACATCATCTGGTTCCAATCCAAGATCAGTAATATCTTTTGGTCTAGAAATATGTTCCACTGGATTGAACATTTCATAAATCCTATCATTGCATTCCAACCATGCCTTTTCCAAGGATTCCAGTTGATTCACATCCTCTTGATAAGGGCTCTTGAAAGGAAGAACTAAAAATCCTTGATACCTTCTACATTATGTCCAACCATACCTTTGGCATGAAGCATGGCAGTGATAAGCCGAGAATGAAACAGGGAGGTTGACATGGATGTGGTATTGATCCAAACACACATATGGTGTATGACATACATAAAAAGGTTGATCTTATGCACATTTATCAAAAGATGAATCAAAAACACATCCCGATATTTCAGTACCACAAAATCAACTTTTCTAGGGCTAATCAAGTTCTGCATAAACATAAAAAAAAGTCCTGATTCTCCATCTTGTTCAGCAGAAATGGCTCTCCTCTTGGTTCCATTTCTAGTTAAAATTTTAGAGCATCTTCCAAAACAATGAATTCACTAGAAGGTGGGGGTCCTCTCTGATATTCCCCATATATTACTTCATGAGGTATCCTAAGTCATAAACCCCATAACCATAAGAAAATGATAATTTTTGGCTATTTACGTAGCGTCTCACAATATAACCATCTTCTGAATCAATGGAGAAATGAACTTACTGATAAAATTGATCCATAAGTATAGGGTAGATAGGTCTATCTTTCTTGAAAACCCATTCTATCCATCCATTCTCTTTTAAAAAATTCAAAACCAAATATTTTCTCGACAAAAGCCACTCAATGAATATCTATTTTTCAAGAACTACTACTCGGTTCACCAGATTTGGATTTAGAGGACCTTTGGGTTCCTGATTGGGTGAAATCTTCGTATTTTTTAGATTCGTTTCTCAGGAGTTGACGATGAAGGGAATTTCTTCATGGGAATTCATCGAATGTTCGAGAGAGAGATAAGGGTTTATGGATTCAATAAGGGTTACAAATTGAGTGAATAAAAGAAAGATCTATTGCAGGACAAGTGACACATTCTTTTATCATTTAAGAATACCAAACATCGTAAAAGTAAATGTGAGGGAAAATAAAAAGTGAAATGAATAATTACCCTGATACGGTTTTGAATTTGTAAATAAAAACCATAAAAAATCATTATGGTGAGACCATATCAGGTCTTAATGGAAATATAGTGAATGAATTTTACGGTGAGAATGTGACTAATCCATACGGTGAGACAGTGACTGATCCTTATGTTGAGACAGTGACCGGTCCTTATGATTAGAGAGTGACAGTCAGAAAATAATCACAAAATACTATCTATGAGAGCGTAAACATGAAATAGTAAGATATAAAACAATAAGATATAAAATAGTAAGACATTTAATTATGAGTTTCCATGCCTGATTCATGTATGATGTAGTATATTCTTTCAGAATTTAATGGTTTGGTAAATATATCATCAAGATGATACTCAATACCAATGAATTCCAAAGTGATATCACCTTTTTGATAATGATCTCTCAAAAAGTGATGTCTTACATCAATATGCTTTTTCCTAGAATGTGAAACTTGATTGTTCAAGATGTTAATAGCACTTGTGTTCTCACATTATATAGGCACATGAGTGAATTGATATCCATAATCTAGTAATGTGTGTTTCATTCAAAATATTTGTGCACAACAACTTTTATATGATATATATTCAACTTCTACCGTAGATAATATAACACAATTTTGTTTCTTACTACACCATGATACTAGTGACTTGCCTAAAAAGTGAAATATTCTAGAGGTTCTTTTTCTATCTAACTTACAGCCACTGAAGTCAGCATCAAGAATAACTAACTAATTCAAAATATTATCCTCTAGGATAGAATAGTCATAGATTGGGTGTATGCTTGAGGTATTTTAAAATTCTATTTAAAAAATTTAAATGGGATTCCTTTGGACTTTCTTGAAAATGAGCACACATACACACACTAAACATAATTTTAGTTCGACTACCTGTTAAGTAGAGTAAACTTCCAATCATTCCTCTATATGTGGTTTGATAAAATAATTTTCCATCTTCATCAAGATCCAACTTACAAATGGTACTCATGGGAGTGACAGTAATTTTAGATCTATCCAATCCAAAACATTTTAGAAAATATATATTATATTTAAATTGAGTTAAAATAATACCATCATTAATTTTCTATATTTTAAATGCGAGAAACTATTTTAGTTCACCCATTAAACTCATTTCAAATTTATTATGTATCATTATAGAAAAATAAAAATAAAAAACATTTCTTGAAGATCCAAAGATAAAGTCATCTACCTATATTTGAACAACTAAAACAACATTAGAAATTCATTTTTTAAGTAGGGTAGGATCTGATATTTCTTCTGTAAAACCATTGGAAATAAGAAAAGTACTCAAACTATCATACCAAGCTCTTGGAGCATGTTTTAAACCATATAAGGCTTTTGATAATTTAAAAATAAGATTTGGAAAATGGGGGTTTGTAATGCCCGGGGGTTGTTCAACAAAGTCATCCTCATCTATATAAACATATATGAATTCACTCTTAACATCCATTTGAAATTGTTTGAAATTAATATGTGCAACATAATAAATAAGGATTCTAATGGCTTCATGTTTAGAAACTTGTGAAAAGGTCTCCTCATAGTCAATTCCTTCTTCTTGACTATAGCCTTGTGCAACCAATCTAGCCTTGTTTCTATCTATGTTACCAGCTTCATCTACCCTATTTCCAAACACCCATTTAGTTCCTATGGTGAATGTGTCCTTAGGTCTTTCAACAAGTTTCCAAACTTTGTCCCTTTAAAACTGAGTAAGTTCTTATTGCATAGCCATCACCCAAAATTCATCATTGATATCATCATTAATGGTTTTAGGTTCAAGGTGTGAAAATAAGATTTGATGTTCAAACAAATTTCTAAGAGATGATCTAGTTTGAGTTCATTTGTCTAGGTATCCTACAATAACATCTAAATCATGGTTCTTAATATTTCTAACAGCTCTAGAAAAGGAGGGACTAGTGATTTCAAGTTCATCAACAGTTTCAGGTTCATTGTGACTTGAGTCCAAAAAATTTCAAGAACTAGATGTTTTAACAGATTTTTTCACACAATGGTTTGAGGATTTTAAATTAATTTTTTGATTTGATACATTATCCTCCAAGTTATCTAGAATGGTTTTAATCTTATGTGGATATTCTTCATCAAATTTGACATGGAAAGATTCTTCCACACATTTAGTTCTTTTATTGAACACCCTATAGGATTTACTAGACATGGAATATCCTAAAAAGATATCTTCATCACACTTGGATGCAAAGTTGTCAAGATTGACCTTTGAATTAAGAATATCGACTTTTCAACCAAAAACATTGAAGTAGTTAACCTTGGGTTTTTGATTATTCCATAACTCATAAGGAGTCGTCTTAAGAATAGGTCTGATAATCATTGTATTTATTATATATCATGATGTATTGACAGATTCAGCCACAAAAATAAATTGGTAGGTCATATTTACTAAGCGTTGTTCTATCAATCTCTTTTGGGGTACTATTTCATCTTTCTACAACTACATTTTGTTGAGGTGTTCTAGGGGCAGAGAAATTATGACTATAACCATATTGTGAGCCAAAGGATTCTATCTCTTGATTTCCAAACTCACAGCAACGATCACTTCTTAACAATTTAATTCTATGTTCACTAATATTTTTCACATACTGGGCAAATTTAGTAAAATAAGATCAGGCTTCACTTTTTCTAGCCATAAAGAAGGTCCTAGTATATCTAGAAAAGTCATATACAAGAACACAAACACAATGCTTCCCATTTAAACTAAAAACTCTAGATGGTCCCAACAAATCCATGTGAACTAGTTTCAAGAGGTAGAGAAATTGACACTTATTTCAATTTTTTAATGGATATTTTGTGTTGTTTTCCCTTTATACAGGGATTACACACTTCTTCATTTGGAAACTCAAGTTTGGTTAAGTCTTTAACTATAATTTTTCTAGTATGATTTCTAAGGGAGAGAATATTACAATATACTAGTCTCCTATTCCAAAGCCAAGACTCTTTATGGAATACACTTAAGCATGATCATTTTTAGAAGCTATGGAATCTATGTTAATAGAGTAAACATTTTCATTTATTAATGCAAAAAACCCTAATTCTTCTGTATAATTAAGGACATTGCAAGAATCAATTTCAAATCTAACAATAAATACATCATCACATAATTATGAGATACTAAGTAGATTATATTTTAATTCATCAACAAATAGTACTTTAGAAATTAGAACTGATTTAGAGTTACTGATTTGGATGAGGCCAATAATCTTTCCATTAGAATTGTCACCAAATGTGATATATCCTCCATCTATTTTTATTAGGTTATTGAATCCTGAGTAGTCCCCTATCATGTGATTTCAACATCTATTATCCAAGTACAATAATATTATACAAGAAATCCTTAAGAACCTTTCCTACAAAATGATTAAGCAAAAATAGATTTCGGTACCATACGTGTTTAGGTCCAATAATATTAGTAATGAGTGCCTTTGGTACCCATATCCTCCTCATAGATTATTTATAATCATTAATTAAAGTATATGAGAATTAAAATCTATTTTTCCTAGAAAAACATTAAACAATAGAATGCGTATCAAAAATTGAATTAATTGACTTCTGTCTAGAACTAGGAGTAAAACTATATATCCTTGATTTGGGAACAAAATTTGTTCTACCAATATTTCTTTTCCCAAGTTAATAACCAATGACAATGTTATATTTAGGGGAAAATTGTTTACATAGAATTTTAGTAAGGGTATTTTACCTATTTTTAAACTTTTCTAGGTCATTCTTCAATTTCTCAATAGACATTTTTAATTCATTGTTCTCTTTGAGCAGTTGAGCATTTTTTCCTTTTTCAGTTGCGAGTTCAGATTTAACAATCAAAGTAAGAGCATAATATTTCTTTAATGATTTATATTTGACTTTTAGTGCATTGCATGTTTCTTCAATAATGTTTCAATATTCAAACATTTCTTTATTAGTCATATTTTCAGAGTAACTCTCATCTCCAGAATATTATGAATTATGTACAGGAAAGTCCAGTGTTACTTCATATGTGTTTGTCATAAGACAGATATTGGATTTATTAGCTTATTCATCATGTGATGTTGCTGAGTCGCTTGAACTGTCTTCAGAAGCACTCCAGGATACATTCATTTCTTTTTTATCCTTCCTATCCTTGTCCACATATCTCTTTTTGTACATGATCTTTAGATAGTCAGCTTTCATTTGTTCTTTTCACTTACATTCGTTGTAGAAAATCTCATCAGTCTTGTCACTTATTTTCTAATCCTTCTTCCAAAATCATTTTTGGTCATATTTTCCCTTGAATGTAGGATTATGAAAAAATTGCTTCTTTTTGAATTTTTTTTGACTCATATAGCTAATTGTGCGATCTCCTCATCACTATCAGTTTATGATTGTTCACTAAAACAAATTCTACAGAAGCTTCCAATTTCCCTTTGTCATTGTGTTTAAAGGTGGTGGTTTTGAATGCAATAGATTACATTTTGGGTTCATCCTCCTCTTCCTTGTCTACTTTTAGCACTTCTTCATATATCATCAGTTTCCCGATGAGTTATTTTACAGGTAGCTTTCGGATGATGAATGATTTCCTAATAGAGACAGAGGTATCACTCCATTATTCAAGAAGACATCTAATAATCCTCATGATCTGTTTCTTGGAAGAGACTTCTCTTCCAAGAGAAATCATTGTGTTGACAATCTCATTGATCCTAAGATAAATGTTAGAGATATGCTCATCATGTTTAATTTTAAAGTTATCATTTTTATCAGTATAAATATTAAGCCTCATTTCATTTTAAAAAGATGTTCCTTCATGTGAGATAGAAAGGGTATCCCAAATTACATGGGTGGTTTTAAAAGCACAAATTCAATTGAATTATTCATCTCTTATGTTGCAGTATAAAGCATCCATAGCTTTACAATTGTTATTGTTGGAATTTTTGATTGGTTAATCTCATGAGATTTTATCAGTAGCAGGAATCTTATATTCATCTATAATGGAAGACCAAATTTCAAAACCCATACTCTATAAATGCATTTTCATTTTAATTTTTTATTGAACATAGTTGGTTCCATTAATGAATGGTGTTCCATTTGTTGCAACACCTTCCAATCTAGTATCCATAATATAGAAATATTTTGAGAGAAATAGAAATTTATTATTAATAGAAATTTAGAGATGTTCAAAGTACAACTACAATCAATGTTGAATAATGTTTTAAAAAGTCTTAATAAAACTCCTATGATACCAAATAATGGTCGGAGTAGATTAATCAAGAGGGGGGGGGGGTGAATTCAGTATTATAAAAATTTATGTTTAAAAGGTATTCTTAAAAAGATTTCTTGAAAAGGTTAAATACAACCCAGTTAATCAAGGTTATGTTGTTATGAGAGTTTGACTGTTTAAATAACTTCATAGAAGATTTATTAGTTCATGGTAATCATAATATCAATTATTAATATTACTTTTGAAGTTTTTCAACTAAGAAAAACCAATTATTACTTATTTCCAAGATTAACTATCAATGTGAATTTATTGATTTCTGGATTATACAGTAAAGCAGTAAAATAGTGAAGACTAAAATAAGCAGAACAGCGGATATGAAACAAGTGGTTCAGTATCAAGCTGAGACCTAATCCACTACACATAGTGATCTCCTTCCACTGAGCAGTTTATATAAATATACATGATCCACACCTTGAATAGGGGTTAAACAATAGTACACAGGACTGTCCATGTCGCACAAGAACCTCTTCCATAGTTATTCATGGGAATAAACAACCATGCCACACAAGGACCTATTCCACACTTATCTGTGGGTATACACAGGTGAAAAAGGATGTTTTTTTAAAGGATATCTTGTATCATTCAGTTTAATGCAGAGACAGAGTGTGTTGTTATACTGATACATGCACTGGTCAAAAGTTAATAAATTGATACACAATAGAGCAGTAACATAGAGATGGGTTTTGATGCTCTCTTAGTGTTGTTCTTTGCATCTTGGGACTTCTGGAATGAAACAGATGCATAATTCTAGTCCTCATATGGAAGGCAGTGTATCAAAAGTCAGCAATATTGGCATGTGTTCTTCGTGCTATTTGACAGTGGGAATGTTTTCTTTGATTATGGGATTCAATTATGCTTCATTTATTCCTCAGCAGCATCAAGTTGAATGTGATAATCCTCTCTTCCAAAATTTCTCTATGTGTGTTCATCATTGTCGTGCTCACGCCCGCTTGTTTTTATTTTCATGTATATTGTTTCAGGGCTGAACTACTCTTTTATCTTGGAGTGCACGTGTTTGAGCTGATAGGTTTCATGTATTATGCACCTCATACCTCGTACTGTCCTGTGACATGTCTTCAAAGAAATATTAATTATGTTAGTGCATTTAGAATCTTAAAATATGACTGTTAGTGATTAAATCGAAAACGACAAAACAGATTTAAAAATGGTGTTAATGTATGTCATAGAAATGGTGTCTCCTTGAACTAGTGTCACATAGTCATGATGTATGATTCTTCATGGTGTCTGATTCTTCACGGTGTCTTATGGTCACGGTGTCTAATGATCATGATTTCTCATGATTGTCATGCTGTCTTGTTCACAGTGTCTTGATGTCATGGTGTCTCGATGTCACGATATCTCGACATCATTGTGTCTTAATGTCACGAAGTCTGCTTGTTCACGGTGTCTTGTTCATGGTGTCTTGTTGTTGCAGTGTATTCTTATTCATGGTGTCTGCTTGATCACAGTGTCTGCTTGATCACGTTGACTTATTATCATGGTGCCTGCTTGTTCACAGTGCCATCTTGTTCACGGTGCCTCGGACTTAGGTAAAAATCTGTATTCAGACTTAAGAAATGATGACCATATGATGGATTACACTAAATCATTTGACAATGATATTATTATAAAATTAAATCAAAGATATTATACGATAATTAAAATCAATGTATAGAAATTAAGATCGTGAATGGCATTACATAAAGCATAAGAATACTAAATAATAGTACACATGAATTTGAGATAACGAATAGGATTTGTGATCCTTAAAAAATGATTATTACATGAGGAGTCCAACAAAAATTAATTTCTAAATAAACTTCTAATCCATGGAAGTCCCTTAAGAAAATATGTAACCACCTCAGAATAACTTTCTACCTCTTCACCTTCAATTAAAACCTCTCAGAATAAGTAGGATAATTCCACAACATCTAAAAAACAAAAAAAACTCAAATCCACTATTACATGCCCTAGATTCAACACACACCCCTTCTTTGGTTATAAACCAATATGAAAATTGATGAACATGCCAGAATAGGGGGGTTCTAAGAAGAAACTATGAAGTAAGGGATTTTAGCTTAGCTCACAACACTATGTTCCCTAAGATTATCAACCAAAATAAAAATGGTGAAGCTTCAAAACAAAGGTAGGATGGATGATCCTAACTTGGAGAAGAACTAAAACCAATATCCATAAATAAATATAGGGAATCTCATTAAATAATTTTTTTAGTAAATTAGTTAGGATACATGGTTAGGAAAACTATGATCCAACCATGTGAGAGCCACTATCTCCTACAAATCAGACCCACATGGATACTCTTGGAATCAACATCATTAGAAAAAAACATCCCTTAACCATGAAATGGTACATTATACTAACCTACATAACCCTTTTTTAGTTAGTTATATGGATTTAAAAACCCAATATCCAACCAAGCAACTCATTTTATCTTCAAAAATGGGGGTTTGACACCCGATACCTAGAAACTAATAGAGTATAATAAAAAGTAAACAAAAATAAATGATTGATATCATAGTTACTGGGTGGGTGTCACACTTTGGGTCATTATCATAGTTTGGAATGATTCACGATGAGTAGGGATATAAGGATGAACAAAAAATCCCCTTACAACGTTATTTTATTTTTTTCTTTATAAATATATTATTTATTAATGATTTTATTATTCAATATCTGATTCACACTTCTTGATAATGTTTTAGGCTATATGTTATACACCTAGAATTCCTAGTGACATCTTCAGTAGGTGTATCTAATAAAAATAAAGTAATAGTTAAGTAAAAAATTACTAAATAATGAAAAATATCAATTATCTATAATTTAATTATTATACATGAAACACATCTTCTTGTCTAATAGAAATTATTTCTGACATGTCTCTTAATATAAAATACTATATTAGATGCATAAACATTCGTCATTTTTTCTTCTAAAAAAGGAAATAGAAAATAATTTTTTACGTTAAATCCATCTAAATAAATCCATAAAAAGGAAAGCACCGACTATTTATCAATAGTAAATCCATTTTTTAAATGGTAAGCATTGAATTAATTAAAAAATATTTTTCTATGGATTATTTATATTTCATAATTTTAAAAAATAATATTTTGGAAATATTATACAATTACAGAATCTCATGGGTGAATACATGTATTTTATTTAATGGTCCTCCAATCTGGATATTAGATTCTCACTTTACCAAGACTCTTTTGTGTTTGAAAAATATTAAATTTTTGTTTTTCATTTCATCATATTAGGATACTATTATTAGTGAATTTTAAATTTAACATCAAAATAATATAAAAATAATTGACTATTTCCATAAACATAATCTTCTATATCAAATTTTATTTTATAATTTCCTTTTATGAAGATGAATACACTATAGATATATGGTCTCTATTTTCAGCCACATTATTATTGTAAATAATTTCCAAAAAATCAAGATAATTATAAATATTTCATTTTATTATTTAATTTTTACTTTTATAAAGATACATAAAAATAAATCTTTATATGTTCCTCTCTATCTATATTTTCTTTAATAAGTAGGTGAATTATACTGTTATAAAATTATTTATACCAAAAAAATCATCAAAATTAAATTACTGGTACATGTAAATATTTTATTATTAATAATACCAAATTAAATAAAAATACTGTTAAAAAAATTCAATAAAAAATTTATAAGAAAACGATGAATAAAAAATTTATACATACCAAAATGATGATTTCAGGTTTGTTCAAAAAAAATGTGTACCCAAAACCTATGAATATAAAAATTGGATTCCATATAAAAGAATATATAAAATACTATATATAAAAGTAATGATATGTGAAAAATTTTACTAATCCCCCAACTAGAAATTTTGATAAAAAAATTCATATAGATATTAACCTGAATGAAAAAAATATTAATGAATTTGTTATCATATCCCTTATATATGATCATTTCATATTTCATATATTATCTCCATACCATCAGCATCATTAGCATTAGGTAATCGTGTAATAGATAGTGGAATCACATATAATTCCACAACATTTTCAACATTCTATCCAAACAATCTTATTTTTTAATGTATGAAATTCTAAAATCCGACTATTTCTAAAGGTTAATAACATATAATACCAATTTATAATATATATATTTTTAATATTTTCACCTAAAATAATTTATATTTTTATTAATATGTCAAATTAAAATATCTACCTTCTTAGTCGTTTTATTAATATTAAATGAGGAACCATTAATCATTGGATGTCTAAAACTAATGTATTTAATATACTATATTTCATCAATAACACCAAAATATATTATTTATGATAAAATAAGTTTTTATGAATTTAAATTAATATAATTATTTATTTTTTGAAACAAATAACTATTTTTTTATCTTATTGTGTGAATTGTATTATAAAATTCATAACCATAATTGTCATTACAATACTATGGGGTTAAATGAAATCATGGCCTTATATGTAAAAATTGGATTTTTTTTATGGGAATTTATTATGTAGTTACATTCTCCATAGAAAATGTAATATATTCTTTTAAATTTCTCTTATCACACATATATAAAATTTCATGAAATCATTCATCCCAAACAGTAATATTTAATTTTATATATTATATAAATTTAACATTGTTATTTCATATATATAAATTTTCATACATTAACTCGTCACCTTCAGAAGATGTTAATTTTTATCCATGAATTTTCTATACCTTGATATTCCATTATGCATTGAGGGATATAGGGAGACTGATATACTCTACATCATAAAAATACCATAATCAAAACTCAACCACCTCTATAATTTCATATTTTCTTAAATTGTATGAATATTATTTATATTTATTATTTATTTTTCACTTTAAAATAGTCACTTTTGTTTTAATAGGATAACTACATCAAACATATACTCTTCTATAGACCCAAATCTCAATCATTGATAAAGTTTAATGATATTTTATTTCTCTTAAAAATTCATAAAAATTTTATAAAATATCTAACTATAAATGGAATTAAATAATGTAACACCTCATAATAAAAAAAATTCCATCATGTATAAATGTCATGCTATATAGTGAAATTGATAATAGATTTGTACTAGTATAAAAATATCATCAAGTTTCTTTCCTAATAACTTCAAACCATAAAGAAAAAACAATACATTTTAATAATAACCTCTAAACACATTAATTATATATAAACAGAGAGAATAATTAGTTTTTAATCCCTTAGATGACTTTTACGAATTATGTGGTTAATATGATCTTGTTTCCTATTGGAGTGAGAACTAACTCTATATATATTCCCCATCATCATTATATCTAATTTTACGTGAATTCATTCAATTTCAATTCATTAAACATCGCTAAATTTTATTATTAAACCAACAAAATTATTTATCATGAATTATGAAATCAATGTTATATTTTATCATAAGAAATCAAAAAAAAATAGATCAAATAATATAAATTGTTTGATTCATGTATTTTTTTCATTAAAAAAATCATTTTTTCCGCAAATTGCTAGAATTAGTTATTTTCACTTTTTCATATTAATGAATAGTATATAATAGTTATGGTGGTAAATCATACATTGATAAATATTTAAATTATTTCTTTATATTTTTTGACTCATGTGAATTATATTTTTCCATTTCAAAAGCTGAACATATAGAGTACCTTCATCAAATATATGAATAACTATCTATTGGGGTTTTTTTTCAATAATCCAACTAACATTTTATGAATTATTATAAGAATAGTAATGATTATTTAAAAATCCACCTGAGATTGTGTTCTTAAATATAACATTAATGTGTCAATTTTCTAATAGTTTACATTATTTTGAGTGGTGATAGTAGTTACTTGATATTTTTATAACCTAGATATTCCATTACAATATTCTTAACATTATTTCCTTTATTTAGATGAAATCATTTATCATGATAAAAATTATATAATGGATAAAGGATATTGGATTGTCATTAGAAGATGAGGATTCTTCTCATGATTTTTTTTATCATTGTAATATCAATGAATAAAGGTTATAAAGAAAGAAATTTCAATATGAAATATACTTGTTTTCTATGAAATTTGATAATAATATTTAAGTAAATGTGTATTGTTAATTAGACTTGGGATAATTATTCAATTAATTTCTTAATATAGTACATTTAATTATTCTCATAAACCATGATGTCATATCATCATGGTGATTTTTGATATGATTGGGGCATTATAAGTGTTATAAAATAGATTAATTATGTGAAGAAGATATTTTTCCCTTCCATGTTTATAGATGTAAATATAAAAAGACCATTTATTGAAATATAAATCAAATATAATGTTCATATCCATGGAGATGAGTTTATTTCAGATAGTCAATGAAATTTATAAAATCATATATCTTAGAGACACTTGAATGTATCTTACTAGATAAGATATAAAGACAAAGGTATATTATTACATAGTATTCATTTCTATATGGTTGTCTAAATTTCAATGATAAATTTTTCATATACGACTTCAATGATGTAGTATTAGATTCGAATCTCATAATTTCAGCTTATTTACCTAATTACAGTAATAAATAGGCCGAGAGGGCAACATAAGAAGTGTTTGAGGCATATTAGAAAAAATAAATAAGAATATAATTTATTGAAATAAAAATTATTAATAAAATAAGTAATAATAATTATTCTTGTTATGGTGATCGCGTAAATTCAATCAATAGTGGTTCTAGTTTGAATAAATTTTACATGAACATTAAAAAAATTATTTCATAATTTTTGAATATATTTCTTATTTAATTATTCAATAAATATTACCAATAAAATTATTCATTTAAATATATTTATATTAATAATTTTTTGATAATTTATGAGATGATTAACAGGTTGTGTTATGGGACTAATGAAATGAGGTATTTTATTTAATATACTTTAAATAAATATTTATATATCTAGTTAAAAATTATCTTTAAATAATTTTGAGCTAACACATGTAATTGAATTTAATTAAAATTATAATTAAAATAAAATTATTTTAAACAGGGTTTATTTATAATAATAAAATTAATGAATATCCGCTGTAGAACATCTCATTTTATAACCCTATTTACATTAATATTATTATATCATTTTAATGAATATTGATAATTATGTGCATAAAAACTATCTTAGATTATTCTCTCAATGCCTGATAGAAATTCTTATGAACAATATTAATAATATGAGATGATAATCCTCTTGACTTTCTGCACCAACATGAGGCGATCCTCCTCTTCCCTCTCTAGACCAATGAAATAAGAGAAGATATTTTTTTAGGAACAAAATATATCTTGTTTCAATCAGTAGAAATTGATACAAGATATTTGGAACTTATATTCTATAAAGGTACCAAAACTTTTCATATATAAATATTCCATATTTTCTAAGGAATATATAATATATCTCACATTTATACACACTAGAAAACTGCAGAGGTTAAGTGTTATTATAAATTTTGAGTAGTAAATTTTTTTTCAGAAAGTATATAAATAATTTTCCATTTATTTCATAACATGAATAATCATTCTTAGAAATAAAATATATAAAACCATTATAAATAACATAAGAAACATACCCATAAGAAAGGGTAAACTTATACACTCAGTAAGGTTTGTTATAAGAGTTGTTAATAAACAATCATTATTGATCCAAATATATGAAAAATGGTATAATAATTTGAGATAAATATTAAAAATTCATAACCACCAATTCATATACCATAATCACAAATCATGGAATAATGTTTTATTAATAGAAATATATATGATAAAAGGGGGTGGAATAATAAATAATCAGTCATGATCCTCAAAAAAACCCTAACCATAAGACATAATAATGTGGAATGTACATATAAATAGAGAGTAATTTCATTTGGAAGGTATCCCTAAAAATACTATCATATTGGAATGAAACCACTCCCTGTTACATGATTTCCATAGCAATGTTTTACTCCAAATACTATCTTATTGAAGAATTTTTTTTCTGAAAATGGTTGACTCCACATTCTATTCATTAATATAACATGGGATAACATTATTTTTTCAATCCATTGAAGGGTTAAATAATTATAATATCACCCATAAGATAACTGAAACAATCAATATGTGTTCCATAACATTCATCATATCATAAAATCATAATTATTTTATTGGAAAAGGTTTTCATAAAAAAATTTATCATCATAATAATAAACCATCCATTGAATGGGTAAAGATTGTAACATTTTATCATGTGACTTGTAAGTCAAAAAAATGGAAGTATGTTTTTATAGATAATAATTCCTTTATAATATCACGTAAACATTTACTGTGGAAAATACCCTATCTAATTAAAATCTCATGTTTAAAAACTAATATTTTCATAATATTTAAGAAAAAATTAATTATTAAAATATAAAAGGAATGATATAATGTAATCATTAATTTAAATATTATTCACAATGGAGGTGTAATTCATTCATACTATGAATGTTAAATAAAATTCATTTCACAATTTCAGTAAAATTAACAACTACCATGTTTGGTAAATTATTATAGGTTTCCATTTAGAAATCAATAATGAAATTAAAATGTAATCATAAATAACTCTAAATAATATTTTTTAATATTAAAAAAAATCACATATACATTTTAAATAAAAATATAGACCTGGATGAAAATATTTTCGACTGAAGGGAAAAACATGGTTAGTATTCAGTGAAAAAAAATTTCAGTCTCTTCATTACTTAATAGGAGGAAAATGAAACTAAAAAAATGAATTATCCAAAACAATTAACCATATGATAAAAAAATAAATATTATTTTGGAGATATATATATATCATTTTATTTTATTTTCATCACATTTATGAATTAGGAATCCTAACAAAAATGATATTTTAACGTAATACTCATACCTCATGTCTGTCTTTCATCGTACAAAATCTATCCTCATATATAAAAATAATTAGTTTATTATAACTATATAAATAAGTAATAATGATAACTATAATAGCATACTTGTTTTACATAAACATCATAGATCTTTTTCATTAATAATTTTTCATTATAATCCTAATTTTATGTGTTAATTTTTGTTTCTTAGGGATGATTTGGTTGGGTGGTTATGGTCCCTGTATATTGATCAGGGATCCTTCGTCTAGAAAATATTAAAAATGATATAAAAATAATATATATTCATTATATAAAAATTACTAACAATTGATATATAGTGGGAGTAAAAAATCAACTAAATCACAAAATCGATATGGTTGTTCGTACATACGCATGAGTGGTATTTCCATTTTTTGATGGATGGAATAATAGAAATGTAAATGCTAATTAAAATTTAATTTATCATTGTTATAACATAAATTATCTATATAAACTTTAAATATATTATAATAACCAACCATGTATGATGGTTGTGTAAAAAGATTCATGGAAATACATTGAAGTTTCATCCTAGATGTATGCACAAGTGATATTTTAATTTCTTATTGGATTGAGAAGACATAGTAAATAGGTATGGAATAATAATAATAACATCTCAGAATGATTACTATATAGTATTAATAATGTTTTAATGTATAAAATAATTTTATAGGATGTAAAAAACAAAATAAAATTGAAATATCTTAGTTATGATATACACATATTCATTCATATACTTCTTTTGTCATACACATTAATCCATGAAGGATTGGTATTAGTAAAAGATAAGTGTAAATAACCAGGATTTCTAAATGATATTTTTTCATGAATATATATTGTTTACATAATATATAATTTTATGCATGTACCAAAATTATTATAATCCATATAATTTTATAAACACCACTACATTAGTCCTCTAAGAAACTAATTAAAATGCAAAAATTTATAACTTGACAAAAAATATAAAATATAAGAGATTAAATATAAATATAAAGATCACCCAAATCTACAATAAATTTCACCTCCACTAAAAAATATATATAATTAAAACAAAATATTAGTAAAATAATAAACATATTAATAAATGAAAATATAATCTTAGGGAGAAATTTGTTCTGAAAAAATTTCTATTGTTTTTATTAGGTTTATTGGGAAATGTGATCCTTTAGATTTAACCATTAAATGGCCATTAATCAAATACTTCCATTGGTTAATATAACTATTGAAAAATATACTCTAGGATGATAATTTTAGGACTATATATAATTTTTATATGTAGTAATGAAAATGTATAATTAATACAGAAATAAGAATCGATGCCCTCAACCAGTATAGTAATTCCATTTGATTCCCATTTGAATGTACATGGAAGTAAGGTATCATCACTGGGGTTAGACCGTGATAAATCCCAAAAAAAATATTTATCAAGTGAAGATTGAATGAAATCTCCTTCATGTAAATTTCAATATAGTGGATATTACCACTTGGTCAATGTTGGCTGAACCACCCCATTAAATTGTGATGGTCACACACTTTAATATTAATATTTATGTAGGTGTAATAAGTATTCAAATTTCCTAGAATTAGTTAAATAATGATTAATTTCATTTTTTACATATTAAATTCTTCTTCCATTTATTACATTTAAGAAATGTTTTTCTTAAAAAAATTCAAATTTAATTGAGATGAATTTTTCAAAATGTTTTCAGAAAAAAATAAACCATAATTGTATTTTACTATAAAATATACAATTTTATTAATATACGCAAGTGTTCTAAAACATATTTTTTTGACCAAATATTTTTATAAAACACTAAAACCAAAATATAAATTATTAAATAATTTAATAATGTCCTAGTTATGTTTTTATATGTTTCAAAATTTTGACTATGACCTAAAAACTATAATTTTAAATGAATAAGTATTTTCTATATTAAAATGTTAAAATAATAACTTTTAGATAACTTTAATGATAAAAGAAATAACATTTCTTAAATAAAAACATCGAAATAAGTATAGGGTAAATTTATGATAGTTTTTAAATATAATTTTTTCACATGAATAGTAAAAATACAATTTTTGGGTTTCCATATATTTTATGGAATCATATTTATGTAATAATTATGAAATAATTAATTTATGATAATCTATAACCTAAAAATTGTAATTCTATTAATATAATTTATTTCAATATATTTTAAAAATTTCTAAAACTACGATTGACTTTGCAAAGTTAAAAAATGTAAATTATAGTTTTAAAAACATTAATGTGTGAATTCATTACCTCTCCATTCTAGAAGTTGTAATAAAAAAAGGTGTTCAGTTCTATTTGAGTAAAATAAAATTAAATTTTTCCAAAAATTCAAAAACCATGGAAATAAACCATGGGTAAGCTAATTTTTTTTCCAATTTCCAAATCCTAGATTTCCAAGACATATATTTAGAAATTATAGAAAACCATGTACTTCACCAATAAATACCAACCCATTTGTTCATTTAAATTCACTCCCAAACCATCATCTTTGATTTTATAGTGATTATTCCTCTAGACTAGTCACCCCAAGGTGTCCTTAAGCCCCCAATGTGTAATCCTCATTTCTAAGGAATAACTCTTCAAAGAAAGATAAATATTAACATATATTTTCTAGTTAAGTACCATTTCCATGAGTTATGTATTCTAATTTCCAAACAAAAATATTTTGTTTGGTTTGTAATATCCTATCTATATAATATCATTCTTCTATTATTGTGATACACTTTTCCCATCTCATTTTACCATTTTCAAAATCCTTGTTTTATACCCATTATGCTACCAAATTTACTTCTAATTTTTATACTTTTACAAGAGAAATTTACATTTATTATTTGAATATCTAAAAATATATTATTTTTAATGGTTAATCACCAAGATTTATGAATGACATTCTTATCTAGGTATTTACATATATTAAACACATATTTTCTTTCATTGGTTAAAAAAAACTTATTGATCATGATTTAAGGTCTTTTGAATGATAATATTTTTATAAGAAAACCATTATTTATTATCCATGGTTTATTAATGAAATTATTTGTTAAAATATATTTGTAACACAAGAAAATAACACATGTGATGGTGTTCCTTGATAGTGCTCCAATGCATTGGTTAATTATTTTTGTCTTTAAAGATGATATGTTTTATGATACATCGGTGAATAATCATGGTAATTCTTATTTAAAAAAACATTATTACAAACCTTGCTGATATGATTATGAATTTACCACTTAAATTTTGTAGATACATTTCTATGACAATATTCATATTCATATTGTTAGGTTATATCTATTGTTGATTCTTTATTTTATGCCTCATATTCTTATTGATATGTCTCATGATCGCCTACTTTTGTGTTCCACACATATTCTTGTAATAGGATTCATTCTCACCCCTTTCCTTTGATTTTTCCCCTTAGATATGATTGGATGTAAATTTAACTTAGGGTGTTACGATGAATATTTATTTAGTTTATTTTTGAAGTATTTTTTTGTTCTCAATTATTACATAAGTTTTTTTATGAACATAAACATTAAAGGATCCTCTGTATGTACTAAGGAATGAAAAGTTATGTAATAAATGGTGTGATTTCATAGTATGTATCAAATAATTTTTTAGTTATTTTTAGAAAATATTACATTAAAACATTAAGAGTTACCCTATGGAGAAATCTAAATATATTAAATCATCATGGTATTCTATTTAAGTATTGAGTAAGTTGTTCTAATAAAATAATCTCACAATAGATATGTAAAATTGGATGTGTCTCTAGGATATATGTATATAAGGGTAACAAAAAAATTAATTTCTATTTAGATAAAATGGGAACTAGAGCATGTAAATGAGCTTTACTTCAGTCCGAGTTTAAAACTCTCCAGGGGTATATTTTTGGTAAATCAAAAGATTCTTATGTGTCATTAAGAATGATATATATAAAATGTAATTGTAATTTAAAGATATTGATAACATATAAAATTATAATGTTTTATTAGATAAAATCATTTTAGAATTATAACATTCCTAAAAATAAACCGTGTCTTTCTAATTTTTTTTGTTTTAGAAAAATGGTGGGATGTATAAGGAAAAAATTCAATAATGACAACAGAATATGATTCACAGATGATATTCCAATGAAAATTGAAATAAAAAAATTCATTAGAATGATGAATCAGTTACCTTGAGTTATGAATAATACCATGAATCAAGTTGAGATACGAGATTCACCTTGAAGATTAGTGCTTTATGTGTCAACGACTAAATTATTTCAATGGATACACCAACCCATTGATTTAAGAAAAACTGATAATATATATAGAAAATTTATTTTTGAACTCTATTTTTGTGATCAAGAGAATATAATCCTATATTTATACCTTATTGAAGTAGAACTTTATCATTAATGAACACAAATAAAAAATAGGAATACAAGATGTGAGATCGATTCCCTTGAGTGGTAGGAGCTTAGGGGAACAGTTTTTAATAAATACTTCCACTGTTTGATGAAAATGAATATTTACAAGGAATTAATTAAATTCCAAAATAAGGAAAATTAATTCATGGGATGCTATGATGAGAACATTAAAAGACATTATTGATACACCCTTATCTTTGTTATGGATCCTATGAGAATGGTTGATTGATACATTAGTTTACTGAGATACATATGAAGATGAATCTAGTAAATCAATTTTATGAGAGCTTTGGGGATATAATATAGATTTCTATGATGGTTTAAATGGAGTTCATATAGACAGATTGGTCACATAGATCAAATTAAAAAATATATATGTGGTACCAAAATCAAGGTGGAATAGTCATCATGTGAGAGGAGAAATTAAAGTGGGACTCCCCCCATGAAAAATATATATGATAAATTTTTATAGAAACATCTTTCATGGGAGTTAAAATTGATTCATGTTTTTAAGATTCCTGCATTTATCATGAATATTTCATTGTGATTTAAGGCCTCAACATTCTATAGTAATGAAAAAGGGATGATAGTGTCGACCATGCTAGATGTTTTATTCTTCAAGTATCGACAACATTGGAACTTTTTAAATCAAATTCCAAACAAGATGATAAAGGAGGGGAACCATAATAATCCTGATCATAGGCTAATAAGAAATTTTCGAGCATTTTTTATCATGACAAGTTAGGTGGATGCACTGAATGATGTGTTGGAAGAAACACTCATTTTACTCTAAAATATTGAAAGTACATTGTTTGATCCTAATTATACACATTTATTAATTTTATCCATTTTCAAGGAATTTTGATTCAATACATGAATTTCTTATTGTAGTTTTTTTATTCCTGAATCAATGATAAAAAATCTAAGAAACAACAGTGTATTGATACTCTAGTATTAAATCTGTAGGGTATAATATCATTACAAATCCAGTAGTCATTCCCATGGTGAAATTTGACACTCTACTAGGCATAGATTAGCTCTCAATGTATAATTCTATGATCAACTATAGAATAATGTAAACTGAGGTCATTTAAATGCGCATCCTACAATAATTTTCCAATGACAGATATCCCAGCATGATATTGGTCTAGATTAAACTCCCATAGCCTTCTTTTTGAAAAAAATCGGTGAAGATGGAGATGGGAATGAATGAATAATAATAGAGAATGACCCTATCATTACAAAATAAAATGAAATATTTTCCAATGTGTTACTTGGAACTATCACAAATATAAATGCATAGTTCTACCTATAGTTTGTACATGGATCCAATATAATATCAAAGACCCCATATATAGTAAAAAAATGGATTTATAGAAATTAAAGAAACAACATCAAGATCTTTTAGAGAAGTGATTTATCTGAATATGTGTGTATCATTTGGGATAGTTTTTTTTATTTTTAAATAAGTATAAGGATGGTCGAATGAATCTATGAATTGATTATATAGAACCTATTGGGATCATAATAAGGAATAATTACCCTCTACTAGGGATTAACATTTTATATGACCATATTTTTGGGTCTCAATTCTTCTCTGCTATTTACCAATGATCTAGGTGTCATCACTTGAGGGTGAAAAAAGAAAATATTCCAAAAACATCCTTCTGTAATGAATTGGTATGATATTATATTAGATCCCTGTATGATCTATATATTATATTGTGGTATATTAAAAATGTTCCAAGGATAATGAGGATCATCTACGTGTAATATTAAAAAGGGAAATGAATTGTAATTTGTTTGGAAAATTCAATAAATATAAATTCTTGTTAAAACAATTTGGAGTCTTGGGGAACATTAAAACTAATTAAGGAATCTTAGTTGACCCTATTATGAAAAAGGCTATATAAGAGTTGTGTTATCCTACAAAAGTATTTTATATTCATATTTTCATTAATTTTGTAGGATATTATAGAAGTTTTGTGAAAATAAATAATGACATTATAATACGATGACCATGTTAACTCCAAAAGATTCTATCTTCATATAGAAAAACGTGTTAGGAGATATTATCATGAACTAAATAAGAGAATGGTTTATGAGCCATTGTTAACTCTACCCACCATCAGAGAAGGATTTTTTATTTGTAGTGATGTATCTCCAAATGGAATTGGTTGTATCCTTATAAAAATTACATGGTGATTTCTTGTTCGTCTTGACAATTAATTCATGACATGTATTATTACTCTACACATGAACTAGATCTAAAATAAATTTTTTCCCATAAAAATATGGTGGAGAAATATTTATGGGAGAGAAATGTGGTATAAACATAGGCCATGAAAGATTTATGTGTGTTTTTATGAAAAATGAATTGATCATGAGACAACGTATATGGTTTGAAATTCTTAAATACTATCATTAATCAATTCATTTTCTCCACTTAATAAAAAATAATTTCTTTGAGGCATTATGATATAAATACAATGTTGTGATGGAAATATTTATTATTCAATGGGATCCTTATCTAATATACCTAGTAAAATCAGATATTCTAATCGTAATGGATGAGAAATCATCAACACTGTCCCGAATGATTTCAAAACTATCATTACTCTATATGATCTATATAGGTCAAAGAGAAGATCCTATATTACAAAATAATGTAGAGATTATGAAAAATGGGATGTTTTAGGTGTATAAAATTTATTAATAAGGTGTACTGAAATTTCATACAATTTTATGAGTCCCATATATTAAAGAAATAAGGATGGATATAATGGATGATACTCCTAGATCTATATTATCTATATGTCATGTAGGCCCTAAAATGTATTGGGACCATTTTTAAAATTATTTTAGGGATAATATGAAAAAGGACTTGTCTAAATAAACTATACAGTTGTGTGTTGTGTCATTGGGTGAACGTGGAGGGAAAAAATCTAAAAAATTTATTACAACCAGTACCTATACCGACATGGATGTGGGAATATATCACTCATTACATTTTCACTATTCTCCCATGACAATGTCATGGATCCAATCTTATATGTGTTACCAGGAATCTATTTTCTAAGACATCCCATTTCATCACTATTTAGGAAGATTTTGTTCTTTAAAAAAATTCCACGATTCAAGTAAATGAGGTGGTGAGGTTTTATGAGGTGCCAATTTCTATAATTTATGATCATGATCCAAAGTTCAAATCAAAAATATGAAAATGTCCACAATATTTTTAACATATTGAATTGTATTTCAGTATGACCTATCGCCCCCAATCTGATGGCCAACATGAAAGAAATATTCATAAGCATGATAATATGGTGAGAACATGTTCAATGGAATTTAAATGTGGATTGCATAAACACCTCAGATTAGTTAATTTAATATATATAAAAAATCTACTCATGTATTCAAATGGAACCATATGAAGATCTATATAGAAATAGATTTATAACTCTTACATATTGGGATAATGATGGTGAGAAACATTTATTGGAACTGATCCTTTATAAGATACGACCTAAAGGTTTCATGACATGAAACAACATATAAGGGATTCCCAAATCCTGTATAATTTATATGTATAAAATCCCTAAATAGACATTCAGTTATATTTAGGAGAAATTTTTTTCTTTTAAATATTACCTTGGAAGAGAGTCATGTGCTTTGGACTAAAAAGGAATCTCATCCATTGGTACATTGGGCCAATTGAAATCCTCCATTACATTAGAGTAGTGACCTATTTTCTAGTATATCCACCAAATATAGTTCAATATCGTGATGTATTTAGTGTAATTAACTTATGTAATTACAAACATTATCCCTCACTTGTGAAGAACGCAGAGGTGGTATAATTGGAAGTTGACCTCTCTTAAGAGGAGTTGCCGATGGAGATCTTGAACCATAGAGACAAGGTTATACATAAAAATAGTACCAACATTGTATAATTTTTCTACAGGAAAAAAAATATGATCAATTGACATAGGATGTAGAGGTGTCAACAAGATAGAATTCCCCTCACCTTTTATCAACTATAATAATGAGTTCATATTTCAAGGATGAAATTTCTTAAAGAATGAAGAATGTAATGACCAATACATTATAAATGATTATTGTTTTCCTAAATAAACGTTATTTAAATAAAGTATAATATTTTACACATAAAAATTAAACATAAAAGAAAAAAAATTATAAATAAATTTACACTAGTTAGCTATGAACCCAATTAAAATTCCAAACATCAGAACTAGAAAAAAATATTAAATAGAAAAACTGAAATGGATAAACAGGGATCAACCCAATCTATTATAATCATTGACCCCAATAAAAACTATATATAAATAAAAATATATTATTAAACCAATTAGAATCTTATGAAATTAAAATATAACATGAGGGATAAATGTTGAGTGAATGAATGAAGCGGTATTTATAAGGTATTAAGGGAAATGTTATAGTTGGTTCTCGATAATTTTGCTACCAATAGTAGAATATTTTCATTGAAAAATATACCCTAGGATGATAATTTTACCATTATAATTAATTTTTTCAATTGTTAATGAAAAATTTTATTTAAAATTGAAATAAGAATTGATTACCTCAACTAGTACAGCCACGCAGTTTGAATACATTTTTTTTTCCAAAATCAGGAGGGAGGTATCATAAATGGGGTTCACCCTTGACCGAACTGAATAAAATATTCAACTAGTGATGCATGAATGATATCCCTTACATGATTATTTAATGTTAGTTGATAATACAACTCACTCAACTTTAGAGCAGTCCCCCCAATAAAACATGACCATTGCACACCTTACTCTTAGAGTGTATGTAGGTGTACTAATGGGTTATATGTCCATAACATAGTTAATTAATGTGGAATTCCTATTGTATAAAAAAAATTATATTCCATCAATTCATTTAAAAGTATTTTTACTTAATAGATTAAATTCTTAATTGATATAGATTTCATAAATTGATTTATCGATTCATATACTACATAATATTATTTTTCTAGAAAATAAGTGAAATTTTATTATTAACTCAAATATTTTGAATAATATTTTTGTTAAAATATTATTTTAAAACAATTTAACATAAATATAATTATTAAATAATTTCATAATGGCCTAGGATAATTTTTATAAGTTTGAGAATTATTATTTTAACTTGAAACTCTTTTTAAATGAATAAGGATTGTTATATTTTAGAGTTAAAATTCTAATATTTACTGAAATTTGTTGATAACATAAAAATCAATTTTTAATTCATCATTTGAAAATTATGTTAGGATGATTTTATGATAATTTTATAAAATGCGCTAATTTAAAATGAATAAAAAAACATTTTATTATGTTTTCAATATATTTTATAACGTCATATTTATTTTATAATGATGTAATCATTAATTAAACACAATAAACAACCTAAAATATTTTATTTTATTAAAATTATTTATTTTAATAGATTCTAATCAATTCCTAAAAATATAACTGATGTTCCAAAGCCAAAAAATTAAAATTTTAAAAATATCACTTTGTGGAGTAATTACAGTTCCATTAAAAAAACTAATTTGAAAATATTTTTGGTTATTCAAGATTAAAATAATAAAATGTGTTACATGCTCCTAAAACTATAGGAAAATAATGGGTATGTAAGTGTTTTTTCATTTTCCATAACCCAGATTACTAAGGACTATATTTGGAAATTATTAGAAATATCATCCACTTTTCCTATAATTACGAAAACATTTCTACATTTCCTTTCAACCCAATCTATCCTAAATGATTTTATGGTGTTTGTTTTACCCCAATGAGTCCTCCAAAGGTTTCAAAACTATCCAAAGGTTCCATCCTCGTATTTTAGGAACAACTCTTCATGGTAAGGGAAATCGTCACTTCACTTTTCAATTCAAGTTCCCTTATCATGTGGTATGTATTAAAATTTCAAAACTAAGATGTTTTTTTGACATTCTATTAAACCATTAAATTAATAATATTTCTTTTATAAATTGGAGACACTTTTCCCTTCTCAATTTACATGTTTATAAATCCATATTTTATACCCATCATGCAGTTGAATTTATATCTCTAATTTTATCTTTTTCATGAGAAATAACCATATACTTTTTATTTGAATACCCAAATAATTTTCCAATTTAATGGGTATTGATCTATATTTAAAAACTAGTTATTTATTTTGGGATTTACATATATGGAACCTTCATTTCCTTTATTGGGTTACAAATGACAAAATGCTCTTATCTTTAAGCTCTTTTTTATGACAGAAATTTTTATCAAAAAATCATTATTAATTATCCATGAGAAATTAATGAAATGATTTATTATGATATATATAGATCATAATAAATTAATATATATGAATGGTTAGCCCTGATATCACTTCAATGCATTGATTAAATAATTACTTCTATATAGATTACATGTTTTATGATACCGTGGTGAATAACTTGGGTAATTTTTATTTTTTAATCCTTAGTGATAAATAGTAGTGATATTATTCTGAATGTGTCATTTAAATATTATTTAAAAATATACATTTTTTTATTCATATAAATATTATTTTATTCCTATTATTTAATTTTTATTGTTATTTCTCATGTTATTATTGATAGGACTAAAGATCACAAGCTTTTGTCAACAATACATTTTTACTTATAGGGCTTTATGAACACCCCTTTACCTTGATATATGTCCAAAGGATAAAATATAACGTAACAGTAACATATTTTAAAAAAAATTATTCAAATTTTATATTAGAAGTATGATTTCTGTTTTCATGAATTATGTATATATTTTTAAAGAAACTAATCAATAAAAGATCATCTATTTGTACCATGTAATAAAAAGTTATGTAATAAAATAAGATGATTCCATAAATATAGGAACTATGTTTAATGTAAGGGTTCATTTAAGGTTTTATATCATTTATTTTTTATGAAATAACACCCATGTGTTGTCAATATGGTAGAAGAAAAGGTTCCCTTTAAAAAGTGAGGGAAGATATATAGATGAAATTAATTAAAATACATCTATAATTTAAGGTCACATTAATGGGTATTTGGACCCAAATGGACATTAATTAGGAGCTATAATAATATTATATTTAAAATTATTAATAATATAATAATATTTTAGGTTTAGGTGGTAATCCTTGAGTTACTTCATGATTTAACCCCAAGATAAACGTGTTTTAACTTTTAATAGGGTAAATAATGTATAATTTTTTCTATTCAATTTGAAAAAAAACAAGTTGACCAAATGAATTTATATTAATTATAATAATAATAATATATATTGAATCCATTTTTATAGATTTAATCAATATAGTTTTAAAAACATAATATTAATTAATCATGAAAACCACAATGAAACTCTTATTTCAAAAAGAAAATTAGGTGTAAAACATGCTCTTCTCCCATTCATTTCTATGTAAAAGCATAAAGTGAATGAAAAAATATAATATTCAATTTATAATCAATAAATTTCTATTATATAAAAACTAAATAGTGAATAATTTAACTTACAAACATAAACACACATACCCCATATAAAACCCATTTTTAAAAAATAGGGGTTTATGCCAAAAAAGAAAGTTATACCAAAATAATGTATGGTGTGGATTAATAAGTAATTAATGAGATTCATTATAATGAAAATATTATTAGTTTCATTTATTATCAAATTAATAATATACTCTACTATTAACATGGAATTAAATAATTATTTTTTCAAAAGGACATATTTTTCACCATTCATGGAAAGATTAATTTGTTTCAAAAAGTCAAAAAAAATTAACCCAAATATTATATTGGCATGGATTTTTTAAAAATTATATTCATTTAATCAAATTACATTTATAAAAAAAATTATAAATTAATAATAAATTTTTTTAATAATACAATATTAATCACTTTGGAAGAAATTTGTTTTTGGAAACAAAAATGAAATCACTAAGAATTCAATACTTATCTATTATGTATTAATCAATGTATTTTTTTATATAAAAACATTATAAATATTTTTAAAGATTTCATTATTTATATTCATAGCTATGAACATAATGGATATTTTATACCAATTTATTACATCATGGTTCATATAGACTCGGGGTTGACTGTAAGGAAGGTCATTAAATTACTCGATTTTATTTTAAAGGAAATATATTTAAAATCATGTGGTGTTACATTCTAAACCAAATTAAATAAATTTAATTTCAAAACCTAATTCCCTATTTAATAGAGGAATGATGTTATCATTTCTTCATCACATCCCAAGGTTCCCATGTAGCTTCATAAAATTTTGGATTCCTCTAACGAACCATAACATGGTGAGTGGTCTTATTATGGAGAGATAAATATAACATAAACATTTAAATTGAGAGAGGTTTTATGGGTGTTCCCAATGAAAATATACATTATATACTTTTTCCATAATCTTAAAGGGACCAATATAAGTATTTCTCATCTATCACTTATTTCTGAATTTCATAAAAATATTCCATTAAGAAAATCTTATTAAAATAGTCCCACTAACATCAAATTCTGGAACTAAATTTTTTTTATCACAACTATTCTATAAAATATATTATTATATGATATATTCCAAAATTTATATGCCCTTTTCCAACATTTCCTAATATATCATAGGTCTCAATAAAATTCTATCTCAATCTTTAACTTAGTATATCAGGGATCTACACTTTTTTCAATATAGAGATCCATAAGAAGCCATGTAAATTCCCAAGTGAGAACTATTATTTTAATGAAACATGACTAGATGAAGTTATTGATCTGAAAAACCGTTTATATATTTATAACAATATCGCAATATATCCAATATCATTTTAATGGTCCACTTAGACTAGCCATCTCCTTAAAGATGATAAACAGTATTGAAACACAATTCCTTATCAGGATCTTGCATATTACTTCTTAGAAGAATGAAGGTAAACCTCATAAACACATTAGATATGATATAAAATTGTACCCCATGACACCTTACAAATTTCATAATGTATAACATAGAAAATTGGTATTGAATGAAATCTTATCTTGTTATATTGAAGTGTTCTAGCTTTGTAAACTGATCCACTAAAACCCAAATGTTATTATAGACTTTAGTTTCTTTTGGGAGTATAAAAAATATATAGTTATTATTTCCCATTTAAATTATATTGTGGCTATTGTTTTCAAGGATACTGTTTTAATTAATTATTTTTTCCATTAATTCCTAACATTCTAAGAACCATGATACATAATCCCCAATATCCCTACTCATGTTTTCCCACTAAAAATACTATTTTAGGTGTCTATAAATATTGTTAATTTTAGGATAAAATGTGAATGATAAGATATGGTATTAATAAAATAATTCCTTTTTAGTGTACAATATTTATAGGATGATACACTTTTTGTGAACCTTGTAATTCTTTGACATTCATAGTTGGACTGAGGATTAAACCCCATAATCATTAGCATCACCACATCTTCCTTTTGTGACTCATTAATATTTTCGTGGATATATGGTTGAACAAAAATATGATAAATATATTATTTATCCACATACATTAATATTTCAAGCTCTATCAAGAGAAAATCCATAAATATTATATCTTTTGTGATCCTCATCAATATTTTCTTATATAATCCATTTAGATCATAACATCAACCACCTTTTTTTACATTTCCTTCGGGATAGTGTATGGATATTTCGTAATCATTAATCCACTCCTACCATATTATTAATCTTATATTTAAATATTTTTGTTTTAATATATAATTTAGTATTTTTCTGATTACTGTATATGTCACACTGTTCTCAATTTATATATTTCCTCTATATCTATAATTCAATGATTACCATCACTAACTCAAAATCATGACTTGGGTAATTTTTCTCCCATATATTCCATTAGAGTAAATAATAAGTTAATAATATATATTTCTAAATGATAATAAAGCGCAAATATTTTATTAATTTATTATGATAAATCAGAAACTATTCTCGATTACAAGGTCATGTGAGTACATATACGCTAACCAAAATTCTATTAAGTTCCTTGATTTTTTCTTCACAGTCAACATTCCAAATGAACTTTGCTCACTTTTTATTTAACATTGTGATTAGAATATATATATATGTATATGAGTAATATTTCACAAAGAATTTATAATATATACTAAATCCATTAAAACTATCTATTTTAATTATAATGGTTGGTTTTGGAAATGTTCAATAACTTTAGTCTTTGATGGATCTACAAACATACCCTCATTTTATATTACATGATCCATAATTAAAAATTCTTATAGCCAAAATTGAAATTATTGTAATTTATCAATAGCTTCTCATTCCATAGGGTCATTAGTACAATAATAAATTAATCTTCTTGATATTGCGTTATCTTGATATATATATATATTAATATTGTTTGTAAATACTACCACAAACTAAACAAGAAAAACTATAATTTTTTTTTAAAATCCACGATGATATAGAGGGAATTATTAAAACAAATTGCATCACTATAAGTTCAATAGTTCCATACCTATAGAGGGTTCATGTCTTGGGTGTGTCTTTACATTATAACCTTAATAAATTGTATCATGATCAAAGATTAATCTTAAAAAATAGTTTACAACTCATAATTGATGAGTCAAAACAACAATATGAGTTAGAGGATATTTAATCTTGATCGTTATATTGTTAGGTTCATGAATATCATTACATCATCTCATTGATACAATAGTCATCATAATAGAATGTATAGGTTAAACTCATGGGGACAAAATAGGCCAATTTAATCCTATAACATGATGATCACATATTTTCTTCTTCAATTCCTATAACTCAATCAAGGAAATTCTATCTTATGTCTTTAAAATATGTGTAGAACTAAGTGTGAGATCTATTAAGAAGATTAATTCATGATTTGGATGGAAAATAGGAAACTATTATATGATTAAACCAACAAAACCCCATAAAATAGGCATGGATTCGATGTTGAGTCTCTCCCCAGGCATATGAGAAAAACAACCACTTTTATTATGAATAATAACCCATAAAATGGAAGTTATTTATATTATAAGATCACATTTATCCTATTACTAATGTAAAATCATAGGTAGGTTCAAAATATCAAATGTTAATTCCATTCCTCACTGAGTGATAAGGGATTTATATAAATAAATATGACCTATGAAATAAATCAAATAAATTCCCACTAGACGAAGAATAATGATAATTTCATGTTGATGAGTTTGAAAAAATCATTCAGGTTATAATCTTATACCTAAGTTATGATCATCATACTATTAATAAATTTTAATTATAATTCAATATTAAATAATTCAGGATAGGAATTAATATTCTTAGTTACTGATGAAGATATATAATAATAATTATAGTTAATATCAAATAGGATAATGGAATATTTGGTCATGAATTTCAACACCCTAAAATTATCATTCTGTATCAAATACCATAATTAAACTAAATTTTATATAATGACCATAATGCATTGTTAATTAGAGTTATCAATCTGAAAAAATCATTTTTAGGATTTATAAATCACGAAAAATTCATTTCACTATATGAAAACATTGGATTAACCTAAGTAATTCATAGTCAGTACCTACTCAATTTTTTCATAATGGATATTATATAAAATGTAAATAGGGCAATGAATATCACCTGGGGGTGGGGTCAAAATTGGTGTGTCATAAAGGTACATTCACAATACACCAAAATGATGGATGAGATATACTCGGACAACTAATTTTGGGGTTTTAACCCTATATTAGTTTTTGATAAAATAATTCCAATTTTAATATCTAGATAGTGATATATTTTCTAAAAGAAACCACACTACTTTATTTACCATAACATAGTTTTTTACCATACACATAGGCTTATCCTAGGATTTATCACTATATATATTTATATACATTTTTCTGAAAGTTACTATATGAACTATTTGATACCATATATAGAAACCCATACTTTTTATTCACTAATAATCCATCATTATTGATAAATATTAGATAAATTTCACATTAATACATTTTTGGGGACTATAGATGATTAGTTTCTTTGAAAACATCGATAAAAAATAATTAGTACATAGAATATCTACATAATTCCCTAGTTATTTAATCATAACAAGCACCCTTATTAAGAAAGAAATACATAAAATCTTTCTCTGTAGCCTAGGTAAGGTAATCTTAAGAAATTCTGAACTCATATGATCACTAATGTAAATCCTAAAAGATATAACTATATGATCATAGTTGAGTATACAAATATAATAAGGTTATGGTAACATGATATAACCATTATTAAATCATATCTATCAATTATTATATCATATTAGGAAACATATCATTGTTTTTTATCAATATAAATATAATAGCCTTAAGTGTGTGTAATCCTTATTAATCATTCATGATCCAGGTTAAATTATCTCAAGAATAATAAATATTTTTCCATGACTATAATAATTGAAATTAATTTTATTATTCATGACCCACAATCAATACTATCATAGTGTGTTTGGTTCACTTCCATTCACATCAATTCTTTGGTCATGTTTTAGTCCCTATACTATCTTATTAGAAAATTTTACTTATCAAACCAGGATCAAACCCTGTTCCATTCTTTATTATCTCATGATATATCATTATTTTTCCAATTTTTTTAGGTTAATATAAATCTAGGAACACCTTATACATAATTAAAACCATACATATGAGTTCTATAAGATCAAAAAAATAAGCATATCATCAAATAATATCATGTGGCAAGGATTGTTGTTTTAGAAAAATTTCATGATAATAATCATAAACCATAAAGTAAAAAGAATATGTAAAAAAATATTGGACCATATCATTATATTATCTCAAGAAACATAAAATTATTTTTTTAGATAATAACACCTTGAAAAGATTACTAGAACATTTCTTAAAGAAAATACAATTTATAATTACAATAACTTCTTTATAATGTAAAATTTTAAAAAATATTTATAAATTTTATTTATTTATATTTAATAAAATAAAATTATAAATAATTATTTAAATAAAATAGTATTTATGATGTTTGGTGGACCCATTAATGGGTTTAATGATAAAACAGAAATTCTATTAACATTTTTTGAAAAATTAAAAAAGTACCACAATTGAAAATGATATTAACATTCATATTAAAACTATTCAAAGAATATAAAATATATTAAAAAATTAAATTAAAGAAACTTTTTTGAATATTAATAATATTATTTAAAACTTTTTAAAGTGAAACATGGACACAGAAAAAATGATTCCAACCCAAAGGAGGAAATTTTGATAGTATTCCATAAAAACAATATTGTGGTCTATTGAGTGCTTAATTATATGAAAATGAATTTAAAATAGTAAGTGTCCAAAAATAACCATATTATTATAAAATTAATAATATTTGGGAGAAATAAATAATGAAATGTTGTAATAGAAAAATTATAGCACAAACAACCCATGTAAATATTTGTTTGTGATATAAAATCCTTACATTAAGTCTATATTTCATCACAAGTGATATAACCTCTATTATAATAATTATATATTTATTTTAATTATAGAAAAAATAAAATCATACATATAATACCGTACATGGTTTACTTATAACATCTTATAACATGTTCATTAATTGTTTTTTATTTTATCATCTTTTTGATTGTTAACTACTTTTTTTCATGTTTTTTTGGATAGATGGTTACAATCCTTATGAATTAATCATGATTCATTGATATTAACAAGTATAAAAGTGATATAAATATCATATATCTTTATTATATACATATTTACAATAATATATGTAATGCAGTGATGAAATATCTATCAAATCATTAGATGGAGACAGTTGTTTGTATGTATGCATAAGTGGTGTTTCCATTTTTTATTGATAGAATGAAATAAAGTTAATTATTAATTCACCATTCTATATCCACAATTATAAAATATATATCATATATAGATATTAAATATATCATAATAACTAACCAGGAATGTTGATGGTGGAAATGTGTTCTATTGCTAGCATGAGGTGGTAGTCCACATATACACATGAGTGGTACATTTATCTCTCATTGGATTGAGAAGAGGTGGAATATGGTTCTTCCATAATAATAATAACCACAAAATATATTTTTAATGCTATATTATCATGTTTCTATGGGTATTTAACTTTTATATGAAGATCAATGATAAATACAATTGAATGACCATTGTTAAGATCTATACATATTCTTTGAGAGACCTCATTTGGGTTACTCATTTAGCCATTAAGGATAGGACAGAGGATATCAATAGATGATCTTGGATGAAGTTAAGGATTATATTGTGTTTTTAGGGAAGTTATTTTCTAATATTTCTAGCATAATTGGTGTGAATAAGTGGGGAGAAGATGTTCTCTTTTATAAGTGAGGGGAGGGACAAACAAAGAATTTATTAAAATATTTTGATTTTTTAATTTCACATTAAATGGATAGTGGCTCCATGTGGCCAGGAATTATAATTTTGGATAACATTTTGTTTAAATATTTTCAAAAAATAATAATTTAATAGGTCTATGCGAAAAACTAGCCCTAATTCGATAGTGTAACCCACAATAAACCAATTTTAAGCCAAATTATGGTAACAAAATCCTACTATATGTAATATACGTCCTGAACAAAAATTTATTAATCATATTAAATTATATTAATTATCATGATTCCAAATATTCATTCAATTTTACTATATTAAAAATTCATAAATTTAAAAATTAAATTTTAATTATGATTGAAAACCTCAACAAAATCACATTTCCAAAAATGATTTTTTAAGTGTAAAACTTAATTTACATCCATTGCATACCCTAAAAAATAATAAAAATAATATCTAAAAATTATATTAAATTTAGAATATATAATTTTTTTAAAACCATTACTAAATCTTGATTAAATTAATTTATTAATAAAAAATCACATTACACAAATAATTCTTTTTATAAAATCTTTTTTTAAGAATGAAAATTAACATATACCTAATTCATAGATATTTAAAACTCATATATAATTATTTTTTTTATTAAAAATTAATTTTTATCATTTTACCCTAATATTTAAATTAAAAAAATAATTGAATTTTATTTGAAAACACAAGATAATTTTAAATAAAATCGGCATTTTTCAATATTCACGGAAAAGTAAATATTTTTTTGAGTAGTCCTAAAAATTCACCTTAATATAACATTGACATGCATATTTTAGCTCAAATATTCCATTACTCAATTAAAATTTATAAAAAATATATAAATTAATTATAAATTTCACATAAAAAATCAATAAAACCAATTTTTGAGTAAAACTAATTTTGAAGTGTAAAATGATATTATTGAAAATTGTGTACTTATTGATAAATTTTAATTAATAGATTATTTAATAAAATTAAATTATAATTATTTTTATTGTTTTGTTATTAGAATTCATAGCTACTAGTTTAACACCAATGTTACCATATTTATGATCATAGGGACACTAGGTTGCGTGTAAGGCAAGATATCAATAACCACATGTTTAGTTCAAAGGAAATATATTAAAAATATTGGGGGGATACAAGGTAGAAGATGGGATTAGAAATTTTCAATGATTCAAATATTGTATGGAGATACCAATAGAGAAACTATAATTTTGATTCTTTAATCCAATAATGAAACAATATGAAAGGTATTTGAATTCATAAATAAAGAAAAATTGTAATGATGAGGTAATTATTGATTTTAATTAAAAATAAATTATATGTGAAAATATCATCTACATGATGATATTGGGGATTCATTCATCTCTTTAAAATTATTTAATATCTATAATCGAAAAAATTCTTAGGAATTTCATAGATCGCTTCTCCTACATCCTTGAACCTTCATATAGAATTAGATCTTTGACATATTAATTTATAAAATTTTAATGATTTTTTGATTTGTATCATGATTTTTTAGCATTTAACATTCATTTTTCATTATCTGATATAATATTTTTGATAATATTTTTTTATATGTCCTTGTAAAAGACAATAATTAATAAAGAACAGTCAATAATTCTCTTTAGTGGTGCTGAGAATGATAGAAAAATGAGACAATTAAATGGTGTGTAACTGGACAATATATGTTATATACCCATGATCAACCATAAAATTATTATCCATAAAAATCATACAAATCCATTGGGGTATGAGAACGTATTGTGAAATTAAACACCATGTGTTTACCACTATAAAGAACAAGGTTAGGTGGGATTACATGGGAAAAAGTTAGGATACACATCATGAAACCCCACACTGGATTTAACAATTTCAATCATTATGATTGTTTAGTGAATGTACAATGTTTTTAATTAATAAACATGTCATTTTTATTATTTCACATGATCACGGTAGGGAATATAATAGTACATGTCTCGCACCTAGGTAACATGTTGTGTAATTATTAACATCCCATAGAGGATTCATGTTCTGTTTATAGGTATTTAGTATGTGATATCAAACAGATTTTAAAACTATTGTAGTTGGTTGTACACATGGTGTAACTCAATCAAAATCAATAAATATTCATTATTATATTTTTATTTTTTCTGAGTCAGTATGAGGATAATTAATTAAATAAATAGACTGCACTACATATTGTACAATATGTATATAAACACCATCTAATAAGACTTTTCAACACTTGGTATATGGTATGTATGTTTTTTTGTTTTATGTGGAATTAAATTAATAATAATTAGTTTATATTTTATTTGGAAAACACATTCTATGTATAGTATTTATACATATCATGTAATTAATGTGAATTAATGGGTTCTTGTGCCATTTATATTCAAGGAATGAAATTTGGTTATATATTTCCTCTAAACTACATTACATAACCCATATAAAGACATTCCATGTAATATCATGATACAACATGTAATTATACATGTCCTAAAAATACACAGTACAAGATAAGGACCATTCAAAATGATATTTATGTGTTGTATCGAGTGAAAATACATACCTTTTAACTACAATATTATAGATATAAGTATAATCAAATACCGATGGGATAACCTATTTTTCACATATTACAAACCATTTATATTACATTCTATAATGATGGAATTAAAGTTAATTCTTATATGTAAAATTAATATTCATTGAATGTTTTGGGTGATCATGTTCTTGAACAACCTATGTATTTGTTAGGTTTTTGTTTAATTTAATTATTCATGGAATGGATTTTGTGAAATATTTATTAGTATATTAAATATAATTATTTGTGTGTGGTCAATTATTCATTATTTATATAAAATCATTTATGTATAAGTTTTATTTTATGTAACACTAATCCCATAGTTCTCCTCACCTATATATGAGTATTAATATGTAAATGAAGGAGAACCATGAGTGTATATATGGTTTGACACTAATCCAATGTAAATCCAAAAAATGAGACTTATAAGAAAATTTATAATTCTATAACAGATGTTAGGTCCTGAATCCATGAGTTATTCCCCAAGGGTCAATGGTTTGTTTATTTTTTACTATAAAAAATGTCGTAAAAAAGATATGGTTCATACCATATTCTTATTTTTTGTCATATAAATGATTATTTATTTGTTTATTTAATGTAATTTTGATTTTATGTTTAAACACGATCACATAATCTAAATGAATATAGATGAATTAAATATAAAATAAAATAAATTCTTTATTCATAAATTATAAAATTATTCATGGTTATATAAATTCAAAAAATCCAATTAAAATTCAAAATGATCGAATGTATTAAAAAGTATTTTTTTAGTTGGATTAAAAAAATACATAATGAAAGTATTAAGATAAATTATTACTTCCATATTATAAATTTTGATGTACACATAGTTCAGGTGTTATCCATGCCATATTTAGGGACACAATTCAATTGTTTGGTGGTCTTATTAAAGAAAACAGTATGACCCAACCCACCAAAAACCCTTCTTGGTAGTATACACTGAGTGTACCACAGTAATTCCACCACTAATTGGATAGGATATGTAGACTATCACCAAGTAGTAATACCCCATAAAATATGGAGATTTATACTAATTCACAGGTACATTCTGCACACACACTCATAAGAAATAATAATATAGAATAATCAAAATTGAATGATTTCAATATGAAAATTAATTTCATAAGATGAGAAATAACATCAAAAATGTTCCATTAAATATATAGAAAATTATAATAGGGCTTGATAAATTACCTATAAAAATAAATGTGAATAAAAAAGCTTAATATACATGGTGGAATTGTCTTTATATTGAAAAAATTGAGTAAAAATCCCCGACCACTACCACAACTTATGTGTACTTATAGGATCCACTAACACCTGGTATACAAAGGTCACTAGGGAGTAGTTTATCATATTCATAATATATTACATGTGTGAGGAAGGATTAACTTATTAGGGTGAGTATATACATAATTAGTAGGATTCCCCAAAAATCATTAGGAAGAAAAATAATACTAGTCATAGAAAGGGAAGTATATATACATGAATGAATAACCCATATAGAATAGTATATTATTAAATGGAGAGAAAACATAGGATATGTGTTATATCACAACTAATAACATTCCATCTATAAGAAAAACAACACAAAAACCATGGAATTATAACTACCCAATTGGTAGGCCTTTTACCCAATAATAAAAACAATGGAGAAACTATAACTTGACAAATAGAACACCATCGTCAGGTGTTGCAAATAGTTGAAAACAATAAAACATGGTTGATGTGGAAAAAATATTATATAATAAAGAGGAATATTGGACAACTAAATGCTCTAATCGACACACCTGACCACTTTCATTGGCTCTATGAAACAAAAATTTAAAATCTACTTATCTGACCTTTCCTAAGTATATGAATAGAAGAATATAGCCAATAATTGTGATCTATTTTGAAAAATATTGGGAATGATCTCTTTATTTTCAAAAACACACTTAAAATGAGATATTAATGATGAAATTCCACTCTGGTGGTACTTGGTCTAAGTGGAATACTTTAGATGAGACACAATGTGCGATGTGGTGAGGGTTTATGTGTGCCCCGTGCACACCCCATGAGTACATTCACAGTCATAACAAGACTCATAACCCAAAAGGCCCTACAGAATCGTTGGATGATTGGGGACACTTCGGGCCATGACACTGGGGTTTTAGGGGTTCCATTAAGGCATAACATATATTTACAACCTAGGGTAGACAATATTTGTTCCTTGACCAACCAAAAAAATATAGTATCCTAAACCTATGTTATAAATTCATTCCTCATCATGGAGGTTATGTCATAGTTTCCTTGTGACCACTGCTTCTATTTATATGATGATCCCCCAAGTGGGTAATGCTCATTCAAATAGTTATCCACCAATATATATATACTCATTAACACCACCACTATGATCCTTCTATAACCTCTTCTTTATTCCTTTCCACGGTCGCCAACATTGGGATGATTTCCCAACCCACAACCCCTCTCCATGATCACACATATCTCCATCCTCATCATTCCATCCGCAAACAACTATCCCCTTCAAACAAAGTATCCTCTCCTTCATGAATCCCCTCACATATTACATCTCATCACTTATGCCTTCATTCATTGATACCATCTCTCTAAGAAGGAGAGCGATAAATGTGGAGGGAATTTGAAGAGAGATAGGTGTGAACTCCAATTTTCCAGTTATATATAATTTCACATTAGATTTATTTCTAAATTATTCTATAGAACATTAGTGTTTAGAAATTATACGCTAGAAAATTCATGGAATTGAATTTTTAGGTTACATATTAATAATTAATCAATTTGAATAAGTTAGAGTTGATTAACAAATACCACACCATGAACCAATCCTGTAAAAGGTATCTTAATTGGTGACTATTTCATAGAATCCATGATAACATAATCAATAATAGAATAAAAAACCATCTATATGATAGGATCATTCATTGATGAGGATTTTGTTTCTGTTCATTGGCATTGGTAATGATACATTATATGAATTTTATAGATTCAACTGATTCTCACAAATTCATATCATGATCTAACTATAGATATTTATTCTTTAATTTAATGGTTTATTATTGACAATCTGATAATTAGTGAAAAGGAGGATAATATAGGAAAATTATTATTGTGTGTTATACTTTTTTTATAATACCACCAAATGGGTCAGTTCTAGGGACAATCAATGAAGAATCAAATAGTAGTGCATTTAGTGTAAAACCCATATCCCAGATATAAATGAAGTCTCATATTTACCATTAATGAATCTTTTTATCAAGAAATTATTTTTTCCCTTTAATTTTTATACACCAGTTAAAAAATATATATTATTTTAAAAATAACAATTGTGAGTCTTTGAAAGACCTGAAATACAATAATAAATCAACAAGTAACCCCATAAATATTATTTAAGAAATTTTAAGGGTTCAAGTAAGAAAAACATTGTCACTAAAACATTAAAACTTTCATGTATTTTAACCATGAAAAGATCAACATACTATTAATGGTTTTGGTTCTATGTCCATATTTAGGCCTTGTACTCCAACAATCTCTCTGATAGGTCCTCAAACATCTACATGGTGTGCTCTTGTGGAATATATCATTCATAGAATGTGTTATCCTTTAAACCCAAAATATCCACATTAAACTCAAGACAAGTGGAAATATAATCAATATCTAGACCACCCTTGTGAATGATGTAATGGGTAATTTGTATACCTCCTCATATAAGAACATGAATGTTTTCGTGCACCTTATCAAAATATAAGAGAAATTTCTAGTTGTAAGAAATATCACCAACAATATTAATGATATATAGTAGAAAAATGAACCTTAGGGATAGAATTAACAAATAATTAATCCTCCACATTCTATTTTTGGATGATACCACCAAGGACAATTGATCTCACTCTTCTAATTTTAAATGAATCCTCTATTTTAATGTGTATTAATTTTTATAGCCTATAACATTTATCATTTATTCCTGAATCACCATTTACTTCCCCATTATGACTTAAAAATATATATGGTCTTATCCTGGTATCTCACCTACCTTCATCCTACATTGGGGTCACCTATAGGGTCTCCCATATAAATCCTTAAATGGATTCATGTATATAATGGGGGTGTAGGTAATGTTTATAAAAACTCATCCAAATGAAATTCACCATCCCGGATCTGCCAAAAATCTATCATGTAAGACCTAAAAATTTCATTGAGAACATGAATAAATAACTTCTTCGAGCAATATTTTTTCTGGTGCATTTTCATACTAATCCTCAATTATGTCATTAATTGCTTCTAAAATACTCTCTAGAACCTGTATTTAAGCTGATAATCATGGTAATGAATGAATATTGAGGGTAATATTTGTTGATAAATGATCTCTTCTAGCTATGAGTATCCGAAGATCTCCAGTCAACTCTAATATATAGTAATAATAAAATAAACCAACAAGGTAAATTGATTATTGAAAACCCATTTGGCATCATAAACAATTATTGATCATAGAAGAATCATCATGAAGTATGTCGATATGTCTATAAAACACTGTTCCATTCTTACTTATGAATTCCACAATAAATTTAAACATATGATTCTAATGAGGGGATCATATTTTGAATCAATGTTTAAATCAGTATTTTCATGAATTAATATGTTTTTAAAATATATATTTACATGTTTTTAATCATGTTTGGTGTCATGGTTGTTCATGATGACATCAATGTAGTGGTTAAGTTGTAGGGGAAAAATTTTCTAATTCAGTCCACTCATGGTGTGGTAGGGGTCATTCAAAATGTAAAAGTATTTTGTTTGGGATTTTCTTATCACGAATAGTGTACTTCGAGAGGTTCTATTTTTGTCATTATATTTCATATTGTGAAACAGTTGTTCACACCGTGAATGATGTTTCATGTAGTGATTTGATTTTGTTAAGGGGTTAACTAAGGTTTTATTCGATACTACTAACTATTCTATCGATGATTTAGGGATTCACACTATCAATGATTTCAGCTATAGTGGTGTATCCTCTCCACTATGTAGTTAAATTTTTATACCCATGAGTTCAATATGTGAATTATGTTCAACTTTTTTAAAAATGGTAAGAAAACAAATTTTTCTCATCAAGATTTGGTATTTGGGGGGGATTTGAGTAGTGGGAGGTGGCCCTTTTGGTAGATCATTTTGGCCCCATTCTCTCCCATTATTCCATTAAATTTGGGTTGATTTTGGGGGAGATTTAATCATTTATATGTGATATAACTTCTTTCCACCTCTATTATTATTTTCTCTTTCATGACCTGCAAATTTAGATATGTTTTTAGGGGTTAATTATAATTCCACCATATCATGGTGGAACCATCTGGATATGATAGTTTTTTCATATTTTTTACCTAGAGGGTGTCCAAATATTGGGTCTAATGATCATCGCATTCCATTGAGATAATGATAAATAACTATAACTATTTTTCTTGTATTTTTGTCAAAATTAAATTAAATTAAATTTTCTACAATAATGGGTGTATAAATTGGGGTGTTTTATAGGATTAAATCTATGTGTGTGTTATTAGTGGATATCAATCAATTTCATGTGGATTTTATTAGTGGATATAGCCAAATGAGTTATTGGGAATTATTCCTAATTGAAATAAAATATAAAATAATTAAAAATTTATTTCTAATTGATTATTTAATTATAATATCATTAAAATAATTTTATTTGAGTTTTTTTAATGAGTTAGATCTTCGTAATGATTGGTTATTCCTAGTTAGACTTTGATGGGTTTCGACAATACTAGTGGGTAGAGAAAAAATTTAGTTGGAATCATAAATGAAGTAGGTGGTCCTTATATATTTTCTGTCAATATTAGGTGTCTTTATTATGTGAGGGGTGGTATGAGTTATTTCCACTTTGGGGGATAAATCCAGCTATTTACATGGATCATTAATTTTAAAATTTAATTCTTGTGAAACCGAAAAACTATCATGGTCCCCGATTGACCAAATGGACACTTCCATGACTATCACATTATTTATTGTTGAGAGATTGGTTAATACTGGTTTCTGTTAGATATATTGACCACTTGAAGGATTTATTAGATATTTAATACTTGTGGACGTCATTATAGGTGACATGTTGACTTTTGAGTATAGTGATGTGATAAGATAGCGAAATTGACCCCATTGGTCCTTTATGAAAATATGTGATGCCATGTAGCATTGGGAAAGCATATACAAGCATAGGGTATGTGTCCTTTCTGTATTGATATTTTATCACCTAGGAGGGTACACACTAGGGGTAATTAACCAAACATTTATAAATTAATTTCTCTATTATTGAAAAAATAATTTCATAATTAATTAACACAATCATCAATAACACATGCACCGGTTTTTTTTATTTTAGAATATTATATACTATCATATTTAAAATACCATTATGAACCAAAACCAATGATAATATTTTTATTTCACAGTGTTGGTATAAATTCTATATATAATGGGTTCTGATAAAGTCTAATTGACATTGATGAAAGAAGATATGTCATTGCCTGGTATGAACGTACCTTATAAAGCCCATTTATCCAAGCATCCAAATGAGATAACAGAAATGTGATTTTTTTCTTAATAAATCCCAACATGATATTCAACAACTAATCCATGTGATATACTATTGACGATATAAGATCAAAATCATTGATATTTGGTCTCAATCCATGATCATTGAACCACCCTATGAGAATATCAGTATCCCGCACCTTACCATTATGTCATTTTTTATGTAATAAATGGATATATATCAATACGCAAACTATATTATTTTTTAGATTTTTATTTTTATTAATATATTGAAAATATTTGTGATGTATTATTATTTTTACTTTTAAAATGATTAAATAATGAGTTTAATAAAATATATATTTTGGAATGAATAAAAAACACATTGTATTTTTAGAAAATTCAAAGTTTGAATGAGGAAAATCTGTTTTAATGTATTCAATAATTTTATAAAAAATTATATTTTAATAATATAATATTATTAAGGAATATTTATTTAATATAACTGAGAATAAAATATTAGGATGTCAAAAATGATTTTTATGAGGGTCATAAAAATGTTATTATAAAAAACTGAGTATTTTCAATAAGTGTGGATCATGAATTCAATAGTTTAAATAATAACACATAAATAAATATATTGATAAAATAAACATATTCCTTAAAATAATACTATGGAAATTATCTAAATGTTTTTACTTATTTTTGGAGATAATAGAATTTTTGCGTCAAAATTAAATATGGTATAAATATATGATGTGTATTATGTCATCATAATGAACTAAAGGTAATGTCATAGATTACCTAAAAGGTACCCAAGACCAAAAATATAAATCTAGTTTAATATTTTATTTTTTTGATTAATTTTATTAATTCAAAAAACCCTTAAATAATTATTAATAACGTATATTATATTATATGTATATAAAGTAAATTATTTGTAAACATGACTCACATCCACACCACCAAGGGTATAAATTTAACTATATCAACTCATAAGATAGAAATAAATTAAAACCACTACACATTTGTAGAAACAATAGAAAAAATCCATGGTATGGTATTGGGTCTTTATTATTTTATTATATATTGTCCAAAACCTATGTTTAGAAATTATAAAGAATGATCCACTATTTTTCTATATAATCCCACAATTAATCTCACTTCTATTTAATAAAAACCATTATAAAAGTTCTTTACTATTCCCATACATCAACACATTTCTCAAAAGGTTCCCCATGCTATCAATAATATCTTACCAAGATTTTAGAAGCACTCTCTCAATGAAAGTGACCCACTCCTTCTCCTCTTTATTCAACAACCACCATTATAATATGAATTATTTTATACTTTTTCATTTTGGGATATTTTTCATATACATCCCTATTAATTTCATTACTATTACCATGTAATTATAGGACTATTTATCACTCATTCACTCCTTCTACATTCATTTATGTAAACTCATTTTGCTTCCAAAATTATCTAACGATTTTCAAACTAAACATTTGTTTTTTCAATACTAATCCCCATTCCCAATCATGTGTATTCACTTAGTTGTACCTATCTTTAATTTATTATGAATATATATTCAAGAAACCTACACTCCTTAATCAATAGTTTATATTTGATGAAATAAATACTTATTTTTTATGATCTGCATAAAACAATTATGAATGTACATGATATGAATGTGATAGACGGGGATAGAATTATGTTGTCCTCTAATGCAACGAGTAATGTTTTAAACTAATGATATGTAATATACAGTGGGTTGTTGGTATTATTCTGAACACTATGTTATGATTTCATTGTGTTTATTATTTCATTATTTTTATTATTTAATGTTTTATGTTGTTTCCAAAATCATATATTTCCTTTTTCTTATCATGTTATATCATACATCATTGTTCAACACTGTGATCTTAACCCCTCTTATTTTACCAAGACCTGACTCTAGTCCCACATGTACAATTTTAATTTGTGATATTCTTTTTTTTATTCCTTTACATGTATTTCTATCTCACATATTTTTTATGTATATTCCCATATTATCTTGTGTAGTTTTAGATAAATGATGGAATTTTTCAATCATGTTATGTATGTTTTCAAAAATTTCATTGTATTATTATAGAAAAATTTTACTCTATATACCTAATTTCCAAGTACACCACTCTTCATGATCATTTGAGATTTTATTATGTATATAATTATCTTCTATGTAATGAATTAATTTTTATTAAAATGTGGGTTTTCATGTTAGGAATATTTAGGATTGGTTGGGGAATGAATCAATCTAGGAAAACCCTATGAATAGAGGTAGGGATCCTAATATATCTCTAGAGTGATCAATGTTTGTCTTGGAATGGGAGGGATTTATAACCCTATTCTAACAATTATTAGATGAGAAATGAAATATTATATGACTTTTAGGCTTAATCAAAGGGATTATATTCAAAAATAGGATCTCGCATAGGGTGATATGACCATTTCATGACTAAGGGGTCCTCTGAGAACATGTTCATGTTGGTTGGGACCTTATATATGTGAGTAAAGGGGGGATAGGTTTCATTCACATTGGGTGTCACCATAGAACTCAAGGATATATTATGATCCTATTTGGTTGGTTTCCTAATGGGATATGGTATACGAATTAGAGAGGGTAGCGAATGAAAAATGTAATGGGTATAGGAAGGTGGTCAAACATTTCAGTTGAATTGGGGGGTATTTGGAGATTGTAACCAGGGACTGTTTTGGAAACATATGAGGATTAAGGGTGGTATTTACCTAGGACTACTCTAGTAGTGTTTAATTGAATAATATACCATGGGTACTTTTATGTGGTATCATATGAGGTTCCAATAGGATGTTCCCTGAGAATATGTGTCTTGTATATTTTTTTGCATATGTTGTATGTGAAAGATCGATTTAGGCACTGGGGTTGATATGTATCTCAGAGTAATGGGGATAGGTATGTAGTTCCACGATGGGGATTCACCCCGATTATGTATGTTGTATTTCAATTCTATGTAAAATATGATCTATGGAATATGTGGTTTCTTAGAATGGGTATATTCCCCCAAGGATGGTTTAATATATTTTTGAATTGGTATATTCACCCAGTTAGATTCATTATGTTTTAGGATGGGTATATTTCCTAGAGTAGTTACACTATGCATCAGTAAGATTACATTTCCTCAGCAAGTTTATTATAAATCATTAGGGGTATATTTCCCAAGGAGGATTCTTGTATTATTAGGATGCATATACTCCCCCCAGGTGATTTCTTATGCACATATACACTTTTTAATTATCAAAAGCATTTATAATCGATCTCGGGTGTCGTATTACAACTAAAGGATAAATGTTTTTTATTTATATATTATTCCAATAATATTTTTTATCATATTTATATCACATTTATATACATTATTTACTACTTATATATGGGACTGCATTGGTGGTTCCCTAATTTGTTATACCTGAACCCTTTTCATGTATTTAATCAAATTCGGTACCGGAGAAGACATCATTGATCATAAGGTTCTGTTGGATAAGTACATGATTTATATTTATTATGTGGGTTAAATAACAGAGTATTTTGAGAATGGTATACAATGAGGCACATGAAAAATGTTATATCCCTAGAATTTTTTTCATTATTTCGTTTTAAAATTTTATTATCTCTGTGGGTGGTCATTCTTTACATATGGTTGTAAAATTCCATAATCATTTACTATTAATTATTATTTTTATGAATTTTACATACAATAAAGATTATGGATACAGATATTCTTGTCTATTTACACTACCGATACACTCTAATATGATTGTATATTCTCCCCAAGGATCTTCAGACCCTCCCTAGTGGATAGAATCTTATAGCGTACAAGGAGGTTTTCCTAAGGTCATGTGTTGACCCACTACTATTACTATTAAATGTGAACAATGATGAGGATTTTATAATATATTATTTGAGTATCATTTTATTTTGTTTTACTATTTTCTATATAGTAGATAAGGATTAGGGATGTGTTAGAAAAACTGATATATTTGAGACATGTGTAATGTTAATACCATTTTGGATAGGTTGTTCATGTTACCAAGGTATTGGGATTGTTTTTGTTGGTATTCTATGTCAATATTATAATATATCACCTCCTCTAATGTATTTTAGATTTGAAGTTTATGATTATATTGTGGACTTTGGATAGTGGCCCATTGGAAAGAGGATTAAACTCTACCATAATATTGGGCATATAAGATAAATAAGGTGTATGCATATTGATGATTGATTTATATCACTGGTGGTGTATCATTAATTTATTTAAATTTCCTACAATGGCTTATATATTGTAATCTCATGTAACTTGTTAGTATCATTATACTCATTCAAAAACGTTATGTTTTCTTTAAAATATGGGAAATGTGGATCTTTATAGATATCCTCATTAGTAATATATATACATTCCATCAATTTATTGGATTAATAGTGACATTAGTAAGTCAAAATAGTGATTATATGCTTTAGTGGTGGTCCCTATGTGGTTGGTTTTGATATTAGATAAAACATTAATCAGTCTTGGTTATTTTAATTGTCAAAAAAACCTATATTGTGTTTAACATATAGCTTGTTAGTTCTATTCAACTCAATCAGACCATAAAACAATGTTTTCTAAACACATACCATCATGGGGGGAAACATTAGATATGTATATTATGGATACATAGTTTTCATCTACTTAACCAATCCATAAATTTAAGGACACAAACTTAAATATAAAACAACCCAGTGACTATAGACTGGATTTTATTTTCATGCATTCCCAATGGTCATTAGGATTTGAGATTTAGTGAATTTGGATAAACTCTTACAAAACTAATCCATAAAGTTACATGTTTAAACCACTATATAATATCCATTTTCACCAAATAGATACCATTTAAATAAAAATAGTATTTCATTTCATGACACATATTCAATAATTCCATGATGAAATATTCGTTTTACTTATAAATCATTAGATATATGGAAAAAATCAAAGAATTTTATGAACATAAAATCTCTATAAGGGAAATAAAATTCAAGAAAGAAAATATTACTCTGTGAAAACTTATAAACCCATGTAATCATTTTCAGAAAATATTTATTTTCACCCATAAAATATAATCTATATGGATTAACTTATGAAATAAAAAATTTCTTGTAAACCCCTATATAGTATACATGAATCCAAATGAAAACTTATGGTATCATTTTCATATCACTCTTACATATAAAGTATCTATCTAGTAAACTATATGAGTAACCATCCAAGTTATGCTTGGAATAACTCTCACAATATATTCCCATAAACTCTCAAGAGAAACATTATTTGTTAACTCAATCCCTTTACCCAATGCATTGGTGATTTTTAATGGGATCACCCTCCCTCGACATAAAATTGAATGACTTGTCATCATAACAGTTAACATGAACCCTAACATATGAATAACATATAAATATCGCATAAAATAAAAATTATTAAGGAAAATAAATTCTCCAGTTTGAAATAACATTACATTTTTTTACATTCTGTTATCTCAGAAATAAAAACATTTAAATTGAATATAAATTATAAAACATTAAAGTAAAAATTGTATTGTTAATGTTTCATGAAATAGGGAAATTCAATTCCATATATATATATATATGAAAACATTATTTTAAAAATATTTTTAAATGAGAAAATAAAGAAGATTTTTAAAGGAATATCCAATCCTATTATCCTATCATTGAAGCATGAATTAATAAAATGATTGGAATATATGTATAAAATGTAAATCAATATAATATTAAATAATATAATCAAAATTTATTTCACAAATAATCTTATCACCACATAATAAATAAATTATAATGTCAACCAAATGAATGGATATTGGGTTGAGAATTACCTTAATTTATGTTTGACGACGTTCTAAACATGTACTTAATGTACTAGATAATCTAATTAGATTAATTAATTACTAAATATATATAAAAATATTCAATTTTTATATTCTCTATAATTTTATTATGTTCATTTACAGCTATTTGGGAGAGTTCTAGAGTTCAACTTTATCGTTTTGGGAGTGTCCATTTCATGGTTTGAGGGTTGGTTCCCATTAGTATAATTATGATAGTTCATATAAATGGAATAAAAAAAATATCAGTGGAATTAAATAAATTAATATAAATTAATATTTTTAAGTGGTCCCATATATAATTTATTATATGTGGATGTTTTATCAGATACAATTTTTTTATAAATGTTTGGTTTATTTTTAATTTTATCTCCACCCATCACAAACTGGTTTCATTTTATTTAAATATTTTGTTAATAAATTAGTTATATAATATTAAAAAATATATAATATACATATTAAAATTATATTTCACTGTAATAATGGATTTATTACCATCCTTAATGGTATTAATGGAAAAAAATTCATTTTCCACGAAGTTGGTGAATCGATATGTCACAGACGATGACTTCATTTTTTTAAAATAAGAGGAGAAGGGAAGAGGTTTTATGATGAATATTAAATTAATGAAATAAAATTAATGTTTATATATATATATATGATACTAATTTTATCACCCCACTTATTATTTGCGGGTGAGGATAAGATAACAAAAGAAATGAAATTAAAAGTGAATGAATGAGGATTTTACCTCTTGAATATCGTCGAATTGAGAATCTACTTGAGGAACGTTGATTTGGCCTTTTGGTGAGACAAAAAGTACTAGAAATGGGGAAGATGCTTGTATTAGAAATTGGGTATAAGGGTACAACATACCAGGATTTGGTGGTGTGATGTGAAGTGGTGGTGAGGGGTGGTATTTATTTTGGGGGGAGAGGGATGGTTTTGAATATTTTATTTATTAGTTCATTATTTTGGCACAAGAATATCAATAGTGTTGAATATTTTGACTATATATAGTAACTAGGGAGTTTTAGACTGAAAAAATGGGTTCTTACATTAGATATGACTAAAAAATTCACAAATTTGGCTTAAAATGTGAAATATAGAAACTTACTATATTTTACTATTCAACAAAAAATGAACTATTTTTGAAAAATTAAAAAATTTTAACATAACAATATTTTGATATTAATATTTATATAATCGTATCAAATTTAGTGAAATTATTTTATAAATATGTGAAAAATAAAATTTATATAAAATTATCATTTATTATAAAATATTGATTTTAATATTATAATAGATTTTATGAAACATTGAAAATTTAATTACGAACCAATAAAATTATATTATAATAAAAAATAAAATTAATAAATTTATTAATCTATTTTATGATAATAAATTTTCTTTTTGGCCTTTATATTAATTATAAAATTCTAAATAAACATTAACCTTTCACAAAAATACCAACACATAATTTATCATTTTTTAAATATTTTTGTCTTATTAAAGTATTTAAAAATTTTATATTTTAACTTATGAGATAAAAAATTTTATTTTGTATTTCATAGGTGATATTATTCTTTCAATGGCCATATTACTAGTCCTAACGGTCATATTACTTATCGAGTGGTCATTTTAATATTTCTTTAGTACAAATACCTTAATTTCAATAAATACCAACTTTTTTATTGTATATTTATAATGAATATGAATATTTATTTGAGGAGTAAAACATATCCTCTAATTACCTAGGTTTTTATATTTTGATGATATCACAATTGATACCATATTTTATAAAAAATGTATTTTTCTTATGATTCGCCATAAATTTTAATTTTTCAAAAAATTCTCTAACATTCACTACAGACTAATTCAGTGTGACAATTTCAAAAATTAATTTAATGTTATAAAATATATATTATAAATTCTGTATAAATTAATTATATTATTTTTGCATAAAAATAAATCAATCTCATTCTTCAAGAATAATTATTTTTCGCAGAATAAATTTATTTTACTAATATTTTTGTTATTATTTTATAATAAATTTCCAAAACATTCATATTGAATTAGAGCATTGTATTTGTTTAAAAAATTAGTTTTTCCTATTCATTCTTATGAATTTAATGGATATGTTATAACGGTAAAATTGAAATAATAAAAATCATTTGTTCATTTAAGCTTCTTGTGTCATATCTCATAAATTATCATCCATACTATTTCCTTTTAAACTCTCAGGATGTTACATTCTACACCCCCCCTAAAAATCATTTCCTATCGATTTGAACATGGGATTGGTTACCATGGGTCAACTAATTAAAATTCCTTTTCAAAAAACCCACATTGGAAAAAAATACTATTAAACTTCCACTTATAATGAATTAATTGAATTTTGATAGTTGTTCATGAAATCACATACTAGTATCCCAAGTAGAAAAAACGTGGATAAGAAAATGAAAACTAAAAAATTCGATCTGATGCAAGGTGATATAAAACAGGATCCTAATAATTTTAAACATCAGAAATAAATTATTTATCGGTAAGAAAATATATTACATTCTCTGTAAGAAAAGTAAATAGATAATGTTTTTTTTAATATTATTTTCCTAGAGTTGAAGAATTCCATTGACATATATAATAATAACATAAGGAAAATTACATAGTGTAAATTTAGAGTTTCATAATTTTACAATTTTTAAAAACAAACTCATATTTTTATCCAAATTGATACTATGAATCTTTCATTCTTGAAGAACAAGAATCAACTTGTTCGAATCTCAAAGTACCTAAAAAGTAAAAAATATATTCATTATATATTTAATAAATAACTGAAACCAAAATGGTTAGTATATGATAAGATATTTCCCATAATATAATCTCCAAAATGTAATAGTAATTCCCAAAATTAAACATAGGTCATTCCAAAAATAACTATCATTAGAATTCCTCAAAATATATTCGAAACTAAGATTATGAGAAGAAAATCAGAAGGACATGGTCACATATACTTCCTAGATAGTATTAAAAAATTTCACCAAAAAAATATCAATGATTCTAAAAGTAACACTCTTGAATTTATATTCTCAAATCATAAAATCTCAAAGATATTATAGTCATTTATATAAATAATAATAATTCCATAAAATAATATTTTAATATAAAATAAAATTTAACCATTATTTCTATTACAAAATATTAAGGAATTGTATTTACCTTATTCTTATAATGCTTTTAAAAATTATAGTGATCTTATTCCATGAAAATGTTTCTCAATAAATAGAATTATGATAAAACACTTTTTCAAAAATTTTAATGACACATAATTTTCTAAAAATAAAAGATAATATCAATCCTAATGTATTATATATGTTAAAATATATATATATAGAATGAAAAAATAATTATTAATTTTTTTTTATTAATATGATAACATAAAGACTACATATTAATCAAACTCGATAAAAGTATGTTGATATACTCCCATAGTCAGAAGAGTACTAGTAATTTTAATCATTTAAACAACTTTATGTAGACGATAAATCTTGAATCATTTATTTGTAAAAACCATAAGAATTCCAAATTCTTCATAAAACATTTAATATACATTTTTATCCTATTTGTTAATACTTAATTAATACATATAATGGATGTGATTTATGTTCTAATGATTCATAAATATCAATCGAAACATGTTTCATTTTTATAAATAAGGAAATAATTCATTCCATGAATCAAACTTTTAGGATCATCTTGGTGTTACCATTTCATTTCTACATGTGGTCCTACTTTAAAAAATTAAATGTTCATTATAATCCTAATACTTTACTTTTCAGTAGTGTTAGAATAGTTTGGGTATTTAAATCTTAGATAAATGATAACATGTCCCATAAACTTATTAGTAGTAATGAGTATGTGTTTCATAAACCAAACACATTCCTGTATGTGATTTGAATAATAAAAAATCTATCATAATCATTTGAGAATGTTGTTTCAATACTAAGGATAATCAAATCATTGTGGAGGGATAAAGAGGTTGGGAATTATGTATCTCTATAAATCTTGAAAATAACCCTTAATATATTGAAAAAAACATAACATAAATTTGAAATGAAATATTATAAGAAAAATACACAATATCAGAAGGATAATTCCATAAAAATCTATAATACTCTAACTCATCAACCCCCTTATATCTCAGTTGATTTAGGTTTTTTACAATGTACATAAATTAACATAAACCATTGAAATTATCATTATTATAATAACTCTTGTAGTTATAACAGATATTTAACAGTTTCTCAAACAACAAAATAACCAATGAGGTTATTTAAACCCTAATCTAATACCAATATTAAGGATCCAACCTTAAACAATACATAATCCAATGACTATATAATAGAATTCATCTTCACTCATTGTAAAATGTATTTTATATTTATATTTTCAATGATTAAGTTAAAAATAATGCAAAATTAATCCCATAAATATTAAGGGCACACTACCCTACAATACCCATTTTCTTACTAATGAACCCATTTTAAATAATGACAGGGTTTCATTACATGAATCATCTTCAGTAAGTTTATCATGAAATATTGTTTTTCCTTAAAAATATTTATAAATGCGAAAGAACATTTTTAAAAAAAGAATGATCACAAAATATAAGCGACATAAATGGAACGAAATAAACTACTAGTCCATGATTACTTATAAACCTATGAATACATTTTAACAATGTTATAATTTTCACCCCTAATGAATAATATATTTTTATTACCTTATGAAATCATAAGTTTCCCATAAAACCCTAGAAATAATATATAAATAAATAATATAACATGATTATAAATTTGCAATCCCTCTTACATATAATGTAGATCTCTTGGATACTCATCGAGTTATAATCCTAGTTACTCTTGGAATTACAATCATATTATATTCCAATAATCTGTTAAGGGGAACCTAATCAGGTAACATGATCCCTTTACCCAATGAATTAGAGAACCATAATAAGTTCACCTTCCCACATTTTATCTTTGAACCACCCATAATCATAAAAATTCCCAAAAACCATAAAACTATCATAAAACATACAACTCACATAAAGGAAACAATAATGTGGAAAACTACTTTTCCATTTTGAAATCTATTTATTTTCTTTTACAAGATAGACACTCATAAATGGAAAAACTTTATTTGAAATTTATAATAACAAATATTAAAGTAAAAATCAAAATATTATAGAATCATGAAATTTAGAAATTATGTTCATTAATTTATGTAAAAATATATTGTTCTAAAACACTATAAAAAGAGACATTATATAATATTTTTTTAGGAAAGACCCTTAAAAATACCATATCATTGAAGTGAGTGTTAATGAAATAGTTATAATAAGTGTATATACTATAAATACATGTAATACAATAATATATAGTTTAAATTTTTATATAAAATAATGTATCACAACATATTCAATGAAGTAAAAGGTAAACCCCAATAATGGAAATTGGGTTATGAATTCCCTTACCTTATGTTTTAACGAGTTATACACTTGAACTTAATGTTCGGTAAAAAAATTAGAATCAGAAAATACTAAAAATGAATCTATAATTCAATTATTTTTATTTATTATTATATTATTATGTTCTATTATGGCCATTTGGTTGAGTTAAAGAGGTCAATTTGATAATTCTTTAAGTATTTTTATCATGTTTTTTAGTATGTTCCCTTGAGTATAATTATGGGAATTCCTATCAAGAGGGAGGAAAACTATATATGTCGAATAAAATTGTTTTAATATAGTTCCATAATATTAAACAGTCCCATATTTCATTTTTTATGATATAAGTATGATTCATTAGATAAAAGATAAATGATTAATGTAGAGTTTATTATTTGGAGTTTATCTGCCCATCTCATACTAGTTTTGGTTTATTTAATTATTGTGCCATTAAATTAGTTCCAAAGAACTATAAAATTATAATATACATATCTAAATCTGTATAGACCATAAAAATGGTTTTATGACCACCCTTAAAGGCAGTAAAGGAAAAGGAAAACTCTTTCATCTATAATGGTAGTGAATCAAAACGTCCCAAATGATGATGTCATTTATTGGAATAAGATTATAAGAGAATTTAACAACGCAATGTTTTTATTGGAAATTTCCATCTTATGATTATGTCATATAATCACATGAAATCACAAAATAGTGAAATACTAAGAACAGTGTGACCTTAAAATATAATTTTTCACTTTTATATTTTTCATTTATAAAATATAACATACACTATTGTGATTAGTATGATTTTTTGAGTTTAATGGAACAAACATAATTTTTGGTGAATATTTGTCTACCCTTATAAATAGTAATATAACCATATGAATAGAATTTTTACTCTTATTAAAATTAAATACTCCAAAATAATAGTGACCATATCTGTGAATTTATAAATAAAATTTAGGCATCTTATAATGGATAATATGATCATTGTAAAAGTATTTTTATTTTTTGAAAGTCAAAAATAATTTATTTAAAACAATTATTTAATTTAAAAGATAATTTATTTTCCAAAAAGGTGGTCATAAATTATCAATTTTATGTCCTCTAGTTTTTAGATAATTTTATTAGACATTATAATTTTTTTGAAAGCATTAAAAATTCAGTTATAGTTTTAAAATATGTATTTTGCATTTAAATTATGATTTTAATTTAAAATTAAACAGATCATATTTAGAATTTTTTTTGAAGAAATGGAGTTAATTTTTGGATTCTATACATCAAGAAATGTTTATGTTTAATTTTTTGGAGTTTTTCTATAATACATGAATTTTTGATGAATTGTAAAATATAATAATTTACGATAAATGGTAAATAATGGATTTATTGAGACATTGATGATTATATGGTGATGAAGTTCCATTTGGTTCGAACACATATTCACTTATTAAAATATTTATTCATGGAATCATCATTATTTCTGGTATTTATGGAAAATAACAAACTAATGAATTAAATATTATAAAAACTCTCCTCTCCTCCACTATAAATACCACCCCTCCTTACCTCTTCTCTTCACTCCTCTCAAACCCTATTACAAACTCAAATTCTAGCCAAATATCTTCCCAACATCCTTCCTCACATACAAAAGCATTTGGTATCCTCAAAATACCAAAACCTTGCCCCTTAAGAGGTTCACAAAGTAGATAAACTCAATAGGTAAATTCCTCTTTCGAAATCTTTTATTTCCTTTCAATTTCATTTATTTTATTTTTTCATTCCTCACCACTCATCATCCAAAGGTTCTGAAAACACCAGTACCTTTCATGTAATTGATCTTTTTTATGATAATTGAATAATTTTTTACCATCTCTCCTTTACCCTGCTTTTATTTTAGTAGAAAATACACTATCTAAGATGTGGCAGTTTATCACATTCATGGACGATGGATATTAAATATCCATTACCATCTTCAATTTTTCTAATTAAATCATTTTTATGGTTGAACCATACTATAATATATTTCTGATGTCTCATCTGTTGTTCCAGAATCTTCTAGTACACGTGGTTTTTATTTATGAAACAAAATATGTTAAATGCGGTAAAAAACTACAAATTATCCCAAAAGGTTATCACTAAATATTTCTATAATGATTTGACATAAATATATGTAACAAAATTAAATTTTCAACAATTTAATATCTTATATTTTCATTAATTTCATATAACTTAAATTCCTGAAAACCACTTTCGACTTACATGTTTATCCATTCATGAAAATAAAAAAACTGATCCTAAAAACCATGAAAACAATCGACCTGAACAATGAAATTTAACCACTTAAATCATCAAAAGGGTCGTGAATGAACTAAAAAGGATATAATAAATATTATAAATATATAATATGTTTTATAATTATTAATTAATTAATATTATTTGATTTTCTTGTTCATTAATATAAACTTGAGAACACCATTAGGCTTAAGATATGGGATCCCCTCTATTATAATTTTATTTAAGATTGTCCTCTATGTTATGCCCCTTTTATGTGTAATTCATAGTGATATGATATGATTAATAACCTCACCCATATTTTACTCACGATTTTTAAATGATGATAACCCCCTTTCTATCTCATTAAACCCTCTTATGTACACATGATACCACACCTTTATTGCGTGAGGAATTCAACCCGATCCTCATTTATTCCTTCAGTTTTTGTATCATTATTTTTACCTAAATGGGGTTATCTATTCTAATTATTCTCATCTTATAAATGATAGGTGAATGTTCCAAACTCTTGTTTCATGTTCCAGTCATCATTCTCATTTGGGTTTATACATGTCTATAATTGATTCCCTGCATAATAATTCCTAATAACCAAAGATGTTTTGAGGGGACATTCTGAATTCTTACCTGATATCAAGTGAATTCTATATTCTATTTTAATCCTCCATTTTCTTCATAAAAATGTATTCTTATTTTCAAAACCGTCCTGGTTCACTTATGGTTTTGTAGAAATGATTGAGCTATTTTCTTTTTTAAAGGCTCCATAGTATTTTCCTTAAAACCTCTCAAAAATGTTTTTAGGACAAAATTTCACGAATACAAATCTCACTTGTTTCCAATTATACATTAAATAACTCACCATCAAACATATATATTTTCTATTGTGAATTTCCATGTATACCTTATTTCCCTTCATTCATGGACCATTTAGTGTTACACCCATCTATTATGCTTTGTGTCAGGTTTATGGTACCCAATTATTTCCATGGGTAATCCTTATTATTATGTAAGAATGATTATGTATGATTATTTATAGGGAAAATATATTCATGAAAAGTTAATAAGTGTGTTCATAGATAGATATCTAATTCATTGGGTAATGTTAAGTCTCATGATATGTTATATACAATGGTTTTAACGGTTAGCCTTATCTGGTGCTAATTTATCAAACAATCTTGGCGGTAAGCCTTGACTCATTCTAAATTATGTTTTATGTTGCTCCCACATTACTATGACTCCATATTTATATAATTCCATGTTTATATTTTATGAATATATATGTTAAATTACTTTTTATTTCATCATGTTATTCATTAAAACCCATGAGCTAAATCTCTATTATTATAGTCATTCCCTTGCTATTCCATTTATCTCATCCCTTTTTTCTTATGTTCTACAAGTTATCCTTTAAAGATGTATGATCAAAATGGAAGTTAGGGGGTCTTTATTAAAACTAAATAATGAATTTTCATATTTATTTCCATGTTTTTAGTTTTATGTACCTTGTCTTCCAAGACACTAGACTTTACAATCCTTGGCTTGTAATCTGATGTATAATTATTCTTAAAATCTTTTAATGTAATGTGAAAAGACAAGGGTCGCTATAGTTGGTATCAGATGGTGCTCTAGTTATATTTGTAGATTAAGAATAGATCACTTTAGTATGAAACTTAATGATTTGATAAAGTATTTGAAAAAATATTTACATTTTTTTAATTAATGATTAAGTGGTTTAACAAGGAAATATGTCCCCGTCTGGTTACATGAAGGTAGAGGTAGCTCTAGTGTCGATGTAATTAGGAGTAAAAACTCTAACAAGGAGTTTTGGGCCTCACCTGGGGTATCCTAGTACATGATAAATGTTCATGCTGCACTCCTGGTTTTCACTTCTGGGGGATCTAATTAGGTAAATTCTTTGGCATAGAACAATAATTTATTAATGAAATACAAAATTACATAATAATATAAGTTAAGAAATAGATCAAGGATAAATTATATTAAATAACAGGGAATCACAAGTTAGAATATAATTATCCTTTAAAATTTTATCCCCTTTTGTTCAAAGATTCTTTTTTATGCTCAATAGTTATGTATAAAAACCCCCTAATTGTATTCTCTTCACGATAGTTAAAATATGGAAGGAGGATGATCACAAAAAACTCTTCTCCCACTTCCTGAAGAACTACAAAGAAATATCATATTGAAGTCATTCTAAGATGACTTTGATACGTTTTGAAATATCCATGTTACCTGAAAACAACATTAAGAGGCTCCCAATACCTCTATAATTGCATGATTCTTTCAAGGATCAAATGTGTTCTATTGGGGAATATTGCAATCTCAAATTTCGTACCATTATTAGCATGGGAATTACCATCAGGGGTTTTCAAATTATTTTGTTTTCTTAATTATAAATAACTGGATAATTTTCTAGATTCTTCAAAAGAGGGAGACCTCTGAGTAGCAAATATGTATCAAATTATAGATTTGTTTATCTGGGGAAATACCAAATATGATTTACCAAAACCCTATATTGATATATTTTAAGATGAATTAGTTATAATGGTTTATAAAAAACATGTTAAGAAGATATTTCAAAATCTTATATAAGAATTTTCTTTTTAATGATTTATCGATGCTTCCATCATTATAAAACAAGATTCCTTATGTGTTTTTAGGAAAATGAAGTAGATGATTTTTGAAATATCCAGAGGTACCATTATGATGTGTGAACCCTTTCTACATTAAGGCTATTATAATAAGAAACAATGAATACTTCATTGAGGATATGATGGAAAAGTACACACACATGTCTATGGCGTATAATATAAAACAAAATTTTAAGAGTGAAAGTTCGTAAGGGTGGGATAATGTAATGACCCAATGTTTTCAATGAAAAATTCCTTCTTATGATTATGTCATATAATGACATGAATTGAAAAAAAATGAACTACTATGTACTATATTTCCTTAAAAGATTATTTTTTCACTTATGCGCCTTGAATTTCAAAAATCATACATACACAGTTACGATCAGGAAGATGTTTGGAGTCTAATGGAACAAACATAATTTTTTAGGAATAATAACCTACCCATATGAATTGTAACATACACTTATTTATAGTAGTATGAGCCTAATGAATATTAAATAGTCCAAATTAATAGTAACATCATCAATAAATTAAAAAAAAATTGGCATCTTATAAGTGATAATATGATTATAGTAAAAGTATGGGTATTTTTGTAAGTCATAAAAAAATAATTAAAAATAATTAAAAAATATAAATGAATTTTTTTATAGAAATGTAATTCATAAATTATAAATTTTATTTCTTCTCATTTTATATTAATTTTATTTAACCTTATGTAATTTTTGAAAGCATTATAAAATCAGTTATTGATTTAAAATATGTATTTTCAAGTCAATTATGATTTTAATTAGAAATAAAATTAAACATATTTAGAAAATTATTTTTTTAAAAATTGATTTTATTTTTTAATTCTACACATCAATAAATTGTTAGGGTGAATATTTTGTATTTATTCAAAAAACATGATTATTTGATGAATAGTAATATACAATAATTTACCATAAATGCTATTAATGGATTTATTGAATCATTGACGATGATCTGATGATGTAATCCCATATAGTTCAAAATCATGTGCACTCATTACTATTTTTGATCATGTAATCATCACTATTTCTATTTTTGATGGAAAATATTAAACAATGGAATTAAATATTATGAAACCCCTCCTCTCATCCACTATAAATACCACCATCCTTACCTCTTCCCGTAAATCATCTCGAGCCTTTTACCATACATAAATTCTTCCCAAATCTCTTCCTAACATCCTTCCCCACGTCTAGTAGCCATTTTTTCCTCAAATAACCAAAACCTATCCCTTTAGGAGATTCTTAAAAGAGATAAACTCAAGTGGTAAATTCCTCTTTCCAATTATTTTATTTCATTTTATGTTCTTTTCATTTAATTTTTATTCATTGAACTCCTTTAATACAAACTTTTTGACAACTCTGGTACCCTACAGGCACTGGAATGTTCAAGATTGTCCAAGTAATTTCTCATTTACTGACTTTATTTCTCACATGCATCATTTTTGTAGCATGGTCCCCTCTAAGGTGGAGCAGAATGTTTAATATGATACCTTTATGGACCGTGATATGGTGATATGGAGGCATAATCGGAATGGGCAGTTCACTATTAGGGATTTTTACTTATTGGTTTGTTGAGGTTCTTGTCATGCACTTGCATGTATGCTAAATTTTTGTACCCAATTTATCTATCCTTCTTTATTCCATCTGATTTGGAAAATCTTGAAAAATATGATTCCTACACATGATCAACTTATGTGGGATGGATTTAATTTTTCTTCAGCTTGTCACATATGCATGGCTGCTGAGGAGAATGTTCAACACTTGTTTGTGGAGTGTAGTTATGATAGAAAGTTGTGGGATTATGTTGGAGGCCTATTTGGGCTGGTCTTCGACCGGAATTTGCTTCTATAGGACCTTCTTGCATGTTTTTCCTGGTTCACATGTAGCGAACAAATTGGGAACCTCTTGATGGTGTCTGTTTCATCCCTGATTGCGGCCATATGGGCTACTCGTAATGCAGTGATGTTTGACAGTAGGTACTTCCCTGTGCATCATGGAATGGCGGTTGTCTATAGAGAGGTTCATGCGGCTTCTAGCATTCCAACAGGCATGATGCACAACAAAATCTTTTACATACATGATATTATGTTTTTTTGTGTTTCCAGCCAGCCGCAGAAACCCATAGTTCTTAATTATATTCATTTTGTACCTCCAATAAGTCCATGGATCATGGTTAATGTGGATGGAGCCGCTTCTGGTTCACCAAGATTATCAGGGTGTAGTTGTGTCTTTGGCACATACCATGGATTTATTCAGGGATGTTTTTATCATTTTACTAATGTTCGAGTTGCCTATGAAGATGGATTCTGTGCGATAATTCATGCAGTCAGGTACGTTGTTCGGTATAATTTGAACATGTTATGTATTGAGTCAGATTCTCAGCAAGCGGTCCATGCATTGGACTCCCGATTGCACATCGTGCCCTAGAGAGTGATGCCTCAATGGGTTGAATTCCACAACCAAGTTTTTCATTTACATCAGGCAGTCTCACATGCTAATAAAGAAGAAAATCAGGTAGCAGATGCTTTATCTAAGCTGGCAATTTTAGTGATGGATACGATGTGGTCTTTTACAGCCCCTGGCTTTTGTGCCTCAATGGTTATGGCGGACATGTATGATGTCATGTACATTAGACTCTATAACAATACCATGTTTTCTGGACTCTGTTTTTTTATTAATAAATTTTTTAGGACTGGGTTTGACCGATTCCTGGGCTTTTGGAGTAGTAGTCAAGACACTAACCGAGATGTGTCAATTTACCACATTCAAGGACGATGGGTTTTCAATTTCTGTTATCATCTTCAATTTTGGTCATAAAAATATTTTCATGGTTGATCCAGACCATAATATATGTTTTATGTCTCATATATGGTTCTGTAATTCTTTAGTACACATGGTTTTTATTTATAAAACAAAGCATGCATATTTTGGCCAAAAACCGCCAATTAACCAAAAAGATTATCACTAATGATTTATATTATGATTCGACATTACTCCATGTAACTGAATTAATTTTACTGCCATGTAATCTCATGGATGTTCACAAATTTCATATAAATTCTATTCTAGGAAACCACTTTTATCTTACGTGATTATCTGTTCATGAAAAGAAGTAAACCGATCATAAAAACCAAGAAAACTAACTGGCCCAAACAATGAAATTTAATGACTTAACTCGTTAAGAATATCAAGAATGAACTTAATAAGGTTATAAAAATATTTTAAATATAGAATTGGATATCTAATTATTAATTCATTAATCTTATTTTATTATTCAGTTCATTAATATCATGTAGAGAACACCATAAAAAATAATGTAATGGATCCTCCCTATTTTACTTTTATTCAAGATTTTCTTCTATGTTATTCCATTTTAATTTTTAATTCCTAGTGATGGGGTATGATTAATAACCTCAACCATAAATTTATCATGATGTTTAAATGATGAGAAACCCCTTTCTCTCACATTAATCCCTATTAAGTACACATGATAACAAGTTGATAGTCATTGCAGGATTCTACGAGAACCATCTTTATTCCTTCAAGTTTATTTATCTTTATTTTTACCTTAATGAGGTTATATATTATTATTATGTTCATATTCTAAATGCTATGTTAATTTTTCAAACACATGTATCATGTTCCATTAATCATTATATATCAAGTATATACATGATTATAAGTGATTCCCTCCCTTATATATCTCGATAAGCAAACCTATTTTGAGGGAACTTCCCAAATTCTTACCCAATTTTAAGTGAAATTCATCTTCACTTTAATCCCCCATTTTCTTTATAAGATAATATTTTTTATTATTAAAATTATACTAGTTCAGTTCTAGTTATGTATAAAATATTTTTCCCGTTTCTATTTTAATGATTTTATAGTATTTTCCTTAAAACCACTCAAAAAAATTATGCCAAAGTTTCTTGAATACTTTTCTTACTTGTTTTCACTTCTAATTGACATCACCCACCATGATACATATATATTTTTCCTTATTAATGTTCATGTCTACTTAATTTCCCTTATTTAATGGTCACTTTTGTGTTCCTCCCATCTGTTATGTTTTGGGTCATGTTTATGGTACCCAATTCTTTCCATGGGTAATCCTTATGTTTATCTAGGATTGATTATATATGATTCATTATGTGGAAAACATATTCATGAAAATTTACGATGGGAGTCCCCATATTGTTATCCAATGAATTTGGTAATGTTATGTCTAATGATATGTTATCTATAATGGTCTTAGTGGTTAGCCTTGGCTTGTGCTACAATGTGAAACAATCTTGGCGGTTGGCCTTGAATCATAGTAATGTCATGTTTTATGTTAGTGACACATTACTATGATTCCATGATTATATTAATCCATGTTAATTTTTTAGGATTCCAGATGTTAAATTCTTTTTTATTTCACCATGTTATGCCTTCCAACCCATGTGCTAAAGCTTTATTCTTATGGTTATTCCCTTACTGGGCTATTTAGCTCATCCTTTTGTTCAGGTGTTCCCTAAGTTACCCTATGATGATGTATTAGAAAAATGGATTTTTGGGGATATTTATGAATAATAAATACAAAAAAAAATTATTTAGTTCCATGTTTTCAGTTTTATGTACCCATTCCTCCAAGATACTAAACATTGAAAACCATGTCTTTTTCTCTAATGTATAATTATGCTTAAAATCATGTAATGTTATATGAAAAGACTACGGTAGCTTCAATGAAGTGTTTTGATTGTGGATATCCTATTAAAATCATTTTCCGAGTATATATATGATACTAGAGTTGTTATTTCCCTCTGGATATTTGATTTGAGGACAAGAAAATAATAGAAAGAATATTAAAAGAAGTAGAAAAAGGTTTTTATATCATGAATATCCATTCCTTGAGAGCCATCTTAACGCCCTTGGAATCGGAATATTTGAGAGACCAGTAAATCTCAGATATAGGGAGGAGTGTTTGGAATGAAATTTTATAGAAATTAGACAATCTACAAGGCTTTTGAGGTCTGAGGAGATGGGGTGGTGAGGGGTGGTATTTATAGTTGGAGGATAAGTGTTTTTTTATTATTGTATTTATTATTTTATTAGTTTTTATCAAGACTATCAATATTGTATATTAATATGACTAATTTTTGTATATACGGAATTTGAGTTATAAATAATATGATCTTAAATCATCTACGTCTCAAAAATTTATGTATTTATCTTAAAATGATAAATATTAGAAATTACTGTATTTCACTATTCAAAACAAATTCCACTATTTTAGAAGAATTAAAAAACACTGTTACTATTTCTTCGAAATGTATATTTGAAAATTGGAATCTTTTTTTAGAAAAAAAATTCAATTTTCAATTTTAAATTAAAATAATCATTTATTTAAAAAATAAATATTTCCATATTATAATTGATTTTATGACGCTTTAAAAAATTAATCATAGTCTTCCAAAATCTTCATATATTTATAATAAAACAAATTATTAATATAGGATTCTATTATATGAGAATATTTTTTAAAAATTATTATGTTAAATATAACATTGTAAATAATCATTTCTGTTTTAAGAAAACAAAAAAAACTTATTTTATTTCTTTTTATAAAAATTATTTACTTATTCCATTATATAAATATATCATATTTTCAATTATGAGATAACAAAATAATATTTATTTTTTCATAGGTGATGTTATTAATCTAATGTCTATATTACTTTTCCTAAATGTTATATTACTATTTCAATGTTCAGGTTACTATTTTATTACTAGTGATTCTTTAATTTCAATAAATAAAACTTACTTAATTATACAATTATAATGAATTTAAAATTTTAATTATAGAATGAAATAAATAATTATAAAAGTACCTTGGTCATTACATTATCATTATATAAAAAAAGATATCATATTTTATAGAAAAATTACAATTTTGTACTATTCACCAAAAATTAACTTTTTTAGAAAATTTTCAATATTTCACTATGGCTAATTTTAGTATGATTATTTTAAAAATAAACCTCATTTTATAAAATACTTATTCTATAATCTCATGAAATTAATTATATCATTTCTACATGTATATCGATAAATTTTTTTTTGATGAAATCAAATTTTTTGAAGAATAAAATGTATTTACTAAAAATTGTGTGGTTATTTTATAAGAAGTTTCCAAAATATTTATATTTATTTGGAACTATATATTTATTTTTTAAATTGGTTATTCCAATTAAATATTTCAATTTGAATGGACAGTTTATAATGGCAACATTTAAATAATATAATTTAGTTGTTCATTTAATCCATATGTGATGTATCTCACACATTGTCTATCATAATGCTTCATTTTTAAAAATAGAGATGTTGAATTATCCAACAATTTTTTAAATTTCATCCTCTCAATTTTGACTAAGGATTGGTAACCAGGGTCCGACTAATCAAAATACCTTCATTGAACCCCCACATTTAATATTTATTAATAAAGCCTCTAGTTAAAAATGAATTAGAAGTACGATGGTCACCTGAGATAACACGTACTAGGATTCCATGTAAGAAAATATCAACAAGAAATATAAAACTAACTATCAGAATCCTATAGGGAGTGATATAGAACATGGTAATTATAATGCTAACCATTAAAAAATTGTAAAACTATAATGGGTTAAAAGGCTATTAATTTCTCAGTATAAAAATCAAATGGATAATGTTTTTATTTTAATATACTTTTTGTAGAGTTGAGGATTTACATTTACACATATACTAAAAACATAAGGATACTAAATTTATTGAAAATTATAGTTTCATGATTTAGTCAATATTCCAATAGAAACTCATATTTTTCTCGAAATAATGACTATGAATCATTCATTATTGAAGAAATAGATTCAACATGTACATAAATCTAAATCCATAAAAGGAAAACAATATACTAATAATATCATTAGTAATTAACCACAATCAAAAAGATTAGGACAAGATAAGATAATTACCAAGAATTAATCTCTAAAATTAAATGGTATTTCATAAATTTCAACATTGATCAGTCCACAAATAGCAATATCTAAAATAATATATTATATTCTAAACTCTGATTAAAACCCAAAATATGAATAATTTGGTCACATAGACTACAATATAGTATTATTATTTATCAGAAAATAACATCAATGATTATTACTGTCTCACAACATAAATTATATCCCCAAATAATATAATCTCCAAGATATGACTGTTATTTCTATAAATCAACATAACTACATAATAGCATATTTCCCTCTAAAATTCAATTTAACCTTTATCCTAAAATACTATATGATAAATTATATTTACAATAATCCAATAAATATTTCCAAAATTCTATTTATCCTCTCCCATGATAAAATTTCACACTGAATCAAATTATAGTAAAAACATGTTCCCAAATTATAAAAACCCATAATTACCTCAAAATCAAGAACATATGAATCCTAAATTTATCCTTACCATTAAAATTATGTCAATAAAGAAGGATAATTTCTTTTTATAAATTATAATTTTTTCATATAACAACATAATTATTACATATAACTCAAACTCAATAAAATTATTTCAAATTAATTACATTTTCAAAAGAGTGGATGAAATATTAAATATTTTATCATCCTTAATTCTAACTTAAATCTTGAATCCTTAATATGTACACATATTAATCATTGAAATTTTTTTCATAATACATTATAAATTCATTTCCACCATATTTTTAGTACTTCACTCAATCATATCTAATATATGAATTATATTAAAATGATTCATAAATATCAATACAACCATTTTTTATACTTTATGTATAAGAAAATAATTCATACCATGAATGCGGATTTTATTATATTTTTCATATTCCCTTTCCCTTTTGGCAGGTTATTCTTCATTAAAAATGGAAACATTCACATAAAATTTGGTATTTCACTTTTTGGAAGAGTTTGAGGAGTCCAAAACATGAAATCATATTAAAATGATACCAAGACACAATTTTTTTTGTAGAAATTTATAAGTGTTAGAGATCACAATCAATTTCTTGTAGTTGATTTGACTACTCATGAAGCTATGAGAACCATTTGAATAATATTTTTCAATAATAATGATGATCAAATCATAGGGGATGGATAAAAATATATTAAATGATCAATTCCCTTCCATCTTAAAAAAATTATCCATCCAACAAAAATAACATGACATAAATATGATATTATTTATTAAAAGTAAAATATTTTATATGGGAAAGATAATAACATAAAAATATTATATTACTCTAATAAATCAACCCCTTTATATGTTAGTTAATTTTGGGTTTTATCTAATGTACCTAAATTACAATAATTCTATAATGTTTTCCAAATGATAATAACCCTTCTGGATATAATATATCGTTAACATGTGTGAAAATAACATCCAAACCTCTAAAGATATATAAAAAAAGTGTTGATATTAACTGTAAGGTCCCAACCTAAAACATAACTTAATTCTATGACTTTAGTCTACAATTAATTTTATTTTATTCCCAATGATATTTTAGGTTTCAAATTTTTGAAATTTTTGAAAAACTTATAAAAAACTAAAACCATAAATTAAAAGTTCACTCTACTAAAAAATATCCATTTTAACCAAAGGAAATATTTATAAATAGAAGAAGTATTTCTTTTCAGGACACATATTCAATACCTTCATCATGCCATATTATTTTTCATTACAAATATTAAAACCTATGAAAAAATATTTTAAAAGAATACCTAACAACGAAATACAAATAATGTACATGAAATGTAAGAGCGTAACAATTAGTCCATGAATAATTATAAACCCATGATAGTGTTTTCACGATGTTATACTGTTTACACATAAGATATATATTCCTTGGAATACCTTAAAAATCATAAGATTATTTTTAAATGATATAAATCAAAAAAAACTTGTATAATAAATTTAATATCACAATTATACTTAAGGTCTCTTTCTATGTATCTTGTGGTGTAATAATCCTTGGAAATATGGTAATAACCATCACAATATGCTTCTATAATAACTTTGGAGGAACCAAAACGATTAACTTTATTCCCTTAGAAAATGCATTGTAGAGCTATAATAGGATTATCGAGTCTCATATTATCATGAAACCACCCATAATCAAAACAATTTCAAAGAACACTAATGTAATAAAAAACAAAAAAACTCACATAAAAGAAAAATTGATAATAAAAAATACCTTTCTATTTTAAAATAACATCACATTTTTTACAAGCCATGAACTTACTAATTTTTTTTAAAATAAAAGATTTAACATGTAATGTAAACTTGAAAATATTCTATAATATTGAAATAATTAATTTTTTTTCATGTAATGTATTTAAAAAAAATAAATATTGTAAAAAGGGACATTAAGGGGAATTTTCATGGAATATACCTTAAAAACATCATATAATTGATGTGAAAATTACTAAAATGAATAAAATATGATTATAAAATGAAAATAAACATAATAAAACAAAATATAATAAAACTTATCTTCAAAAATAATCATATTACCCCCTAATAAGTGAATTATAATGTTAACTCAAATAATATAAATTGGGTTAAAATTATTTTACCTAATGGGTTAAAGCATTTTGACCATGTACTTAATGTCATGGATAACCAAATTAGATTCATTTATTTCTAAATTGATAACTTATTATTAATTTATATAATTTATTATAATCATATTAAAATCATTTATAGAATTTTGATGAGGTATAGAGTACAATTTGCTTATTATGTAAATGTTTGATTCATGATTTTAGGACGATTCCCATGAGTACAATTGTGGGAGTTGTTTTCAAATGGAAGAAAAACACCAAAAGAAGAATTAAATGGAACTAATATTACTCAAAAATTTTAAATTCTCCCATATATCATTTTCTTATGATGTGAATATGATTCATTAGATAAAGCAATAATTATAAATGTTTGGTTTGTTGTTGTAGTTTTTCAGACAATCACAAAATATTTTAATTTTCTATAATTATTATGTATAAAAATTTCTTATAGAATATTAAAAATGTTATAATACACATATTAAAATATTTTATAAACATGATACTATTTTATGACTATCCTTGATGGCGGTAATGAAAAACGAAAACTCGTCATCCATGAATGTGGTCAATCGACAAGAAATAGATGATGTTTTCATTTTTTTTTTTGAATAATTGGATTAGAAAAGTAGTTCAATGATAGATATTACATAAAAATATTAAAATTAAATTATATATTTTATACTAGAGTTATCATTCCAATTTTTATAGGGTATCTGGATAAAGAAAAGGAAATAAAAAAATAAAATGAGAATGAATGTGGATTTTACCACTTGAGTATCATTTCCTTGAGAACCCTTTTAAGGTACTTCAATTTTATTTTCATGTGAGACTAGAAGATAATGATTTTTAGAAGATTAATAGGTATAAAATTAAGAAGAAATTAAGCAATCTATGTGTATTTGGAAGTGTGATTAGAAATGTGGGAATTTATAGTGGGGAGAGAGGTGTATTTTTGATTATTTTATAAATTAGTTTATTGGTTTTTCTCAAGAAAATAAATTGGGATGATTATTGTCACTATGTATTTTAAATAGTAACTAGACTATGGACTAATAGTATATTACATCTACCACTACTCAAATATTCATGTATTTGGATTAAACTATCATATATCATATATTTCTGTATTTCAATATTCACAAAAATACCACTATTTTCTAAAAATCCTAAAAGAAACTTACCTATTTTTCAATAAGTGAATTGAAAAATTGTACTGGTTTTTTAAAAATAAATATTTATATTTTATAAAATTATTTTTTTAATAAAATTATCATTTATTAAAAAAATATCAATTTTAATTTTATAATTGATTTTATGACACTTTGAAAAATTAATTACGATATCAAAAAGTTAGGTCAAAATTAAAATATATAAAAATATTAATTTATGAATATTTTTTATGAAAAAAAATATTTCTTTAATAGTACATTAATTATAAAATTTCAAATTAACATTTACGTTTCACCAAAATACCAACACTTAATTTATCAGTTTTAAAACATTTATTTACCTATTAAATGATATAAATATATTATATTTTCACATATGATATACCTTTTCTTCTTCTTTCATAGGTGAGGTTATTGTTCTAATGGCTAAATTACTATTCCTAATGGTTTCTTTACTATTCCAACGTTCATGTTAGTATTTTATTTGTAAAGATTATGTAATTTCTATAAATAAAACTTATTTAATTATATAATTACAAGGAATTTAAAATTTTAATACCAAAATAAAAGAATCATTCTATTAGTAGATAGGTTTTTACATTTTTATGATATCACTAAAGATACTATATTTTATAAAAAAAACTATATTTCAATTAGCATTCAACGAAAATGAAACTTTTTCCATAAAATCTCAAAATTTTACCCTAGGATAATTTTGGTATATTGATATCAAAAATTGAAATCATTTTATAAAATATATATTATAAATGATCGAAAAATGAATTATATTATTTGTACATAAAAAGAAATAGAAATATTTTTTGAAGAAAATTTTTAAAGATTAAAATGACTTCACTAAAATATATGTGACTATTTTATATGAAATTACCAAAACATTCATATTGATTTAGAACTTTATATTTATTTCAAATATCAATTGTTCATATTCATTCTTGAAAATTTTATATCTAGGTTATTACATTCCCATTTTTTAAAAAATAAAATTCAGTTGTTCTTTTATGTTTGATGTGGCGCATCTCATACAATATCGAGTATAGTGTTTCTTTTTAAAATATGAGGATGTTACATTAAAAATATTATTACTCTACATGGGTTATCATGGGGGGGAAATTTTATATTTATATATAGAAATGATAAAATGGACATTAAGGGGGTGACTCTTGTATTGGAAAACTATATGAGGATCATTCTAAGATCTTGATTTTGAAGTATTTAGTCCCTTATAAAGAATCCTAGTGAGTATTAGTTCCATAATGGGAATATAGGTTTGCATGTATTTACAAATTTGGATATGTGTCAATGAGACCTTATAGTGGCTAGTTTGGTGTGAATGTTTTCATGTGACATTTTAGATGGGAACAAAGAGTTTTTTTCATGAGTATAGACTATATGAGATTTTTCTAATGGGATAGGTGGGAGAACCTAGTGAAATTTTTGAGGAGTTGTGAAATATGATGGTTTTTTGGGGAAGGAGATATTCATGTTTTTCGTACTTCAACGATAGTGGCTTGGGTATGTACTACATGTTATTAGAGTACTGCATTAGAGGTATTACCAAGTATAAGGTATTGGAATCAAGATTCCACCGGATATTGGGAATTTGAGCACCTTAGGTTCTAGTTCATAGTATCAAGGATTGGTTTGGAAAGGCATGATTTTTGGGACTACTAACCCTGTAAATTTTTGGTGGTTTTCCTGATGAGTTTGTATACTATGATCATATACAGTTGGATCTACAATGGGAAAATCATTGGTAAAAGAATCTAGTTATGTGATATTTCCATGGTGGGGGATGACCATGTGATTGGCCATGTTAAGGGTAAAATACCTCGATTTTGAATAGAAACAGGGGTCTTTCTAGATATATGTGATTGTCATGTAAGTGGATCTTATTGTTGATTTAGTAAAATTATCATATGTTTTTTGAGATGTAAAACTCAAGGCAGCATGAACCATGTGTATTATTAGGTGGTGCATGATTTTATTCTGATTCGATTTAGATGAGAATGGGGTATTATGTGTTCTGTATGTATAATATCATTGAATTTGAAATCAATGATTTTATATTCACGTTATTTGAATAGATGTATTTATTGGATGCTTATAGAATTAATTGATTTGAGATTGATGGTAACGGGTCATGTCTGTCTATGATGAGGGGCTGCATTAGGAATGTATTAGAGTGTGGTGTCATGGTAAATATAGTATTTTGAACTAATAAAATTGTTTCTTATCATGATATTTTTGTGTGTAGAGAGATGAAATGAATTCATGATGATGGAATCGGTTTTGGATTCACTCGTGGTGTAGTAAGGGTAATCCATATAGTGGGGAGTTCATCATTGGATTTTTGAGAGTGTGACCATTTATATGAATGTAATTCTAGGGGATGTCATGGATGAAATTAAAGTGAACTTAAAATATGTGGTGATCATTAAATTTATGAATCACTAGCATATTAATGAGATTTATGCATCTAGTCGTTATTTGTAGTAATGGGTGGAGCATGGGTCATAGAGGGAAAACCTTTTTTGGGTAGTGTTCTGGATGATATGATACTAGATTTTATATAGTAGAGAGAGAATTAGGGTACCTATTCACAATGGATATGATTTATCCATGTTCCTTGTTAAATACCAGATTTGGTATTCAGTGTGATATTGGTTGGAGTTTGTGCATTGGCATCAGTATCCAAATGATTTTGGTATGATCTCATGATGAATATAAATGATTTTTAATTTCTTATCAATTGTGATAAAGACATATTGTTTTATATGTAATATATTACACCATGAAATTAATGTATTGGTTTAATTAGAACTTAAATTTTAGGGTAGGTGATTTTTAGACGTGTTTTAGAGTTAAGGAGTTGTGACCATGTGATTTTTATTGTGTGTTGGCTACCGGGTCTAATAATTTTTTATAATGCTTAGGTAGTGGAGGAATGAAATTTGTTTTCATGAATAATTTATCATGGTGAGATTTAAATCACAAGATTTTCATAATTAGACCACTAATAATGAACTTTAGATGGAGATCCTGGTGATTGAGAGAACTATTGAGTTGGATCAACCATTTTAAGGTGATTTCTATAGTGTGGATCAAAATAATACTAGAGATGAATTTATGGATTAGTTTATGGTGTCTTTTAATATGTAGATATCATTAAGTTTCTTCACATTATTATGGTAATAGTGATTATATGTGGATAATCTTTCGGTGAATAGTGAAACATGATGTTGGAATTGTGGAGTGGGGGGTCATTCTGTGTTATGAAGTAAAATATAGTGAATTGATCATGAAATATATACTATTGTAGGATGATAATATTTTTTTGGATAACAAATAAAGGTTGATTAAGATGGAATGTCTTATGGGTGGATTTTATTACCACTATTTTCTATTATAGGTTTTGAATTATTGGCGTAATTTGAACAACCTATATTGGTGTCTGGTTTGTTTTGAGAAAATATATTTTGTGTAACACCCCAAGATTTCATAGTGTGTTATTTATTCAAAATAATTCAATAACTTGCACTACACACAACACCGAGTTCAATCACACCATGACTTACAAAAAAATCCATTCAAAAGAGGTTATGAATAGTATTATCTAAATTTTAAACCTTATAAAATCCTTATAATTTTAGAATCCATATTATGAGTTTCTTAGATATAATGCAAGAACAAATTCATTTTCAGTATTGCACTTTTATCAAATTTTAATAGTGAACCCTTTTTATATACAATATTTTAAACTTTTTTACTAAATGGGGACATGAAAAATTTAAAATGAGACATCCCAAGCTTCCACGGTACGCTTTCTTTGAATAATATAGTAGCGTGTGTTGTACGCAACCTTGAGTTTTAACAAACACCACAACCAATCAAACTAGCCGTTATGAATAGTAATACCTAATTTTCGAAATTATATATATTTTATATTTTAAAATGGACTTCATTTCTGGATTCGTAATATCAAATTTAGCCTAAGGTGAAATTTTGGTACTTTTCGGATAACTTTCATATTTTGATGAATAGTGAAAATTACTAAATTTTAATTAAAAACAACTTTTTTAATCAAAATAATTAATAGTGATAAATTATGAATTTGAGTGGTTTTAAAGTATATTTAGAATATATTTTTACCATTTAATATAATTTTGGTCATTGTACATAATTTTACAATTAAACCGAACATAAACATGTGTCAATCTTTTGATAGTTATTATCTCTTAAAAACGCGCTTTTTGTTTTAACAGCGGGAATTAATTTTAAATTAATTTCTGCCACTTCTGTGTTTTGAATTTAGGAAAATGGATTCCATATTTGGAATCAGGATGTTCAAATTGTGTAAATAGGTAACTTTTATTTTTAGACATTTTGAATAATTACTGCGGTAAATATTTTATTTATCATGGTTAACGGTAAATCCGGTAAATAAGGGTTAAAAAATAATATTATAATATTACTAAATTACCCTAAAACATGTCTTAACCCTATTGGATGATACATGGTCGACCATGGACATCTTTGGGTCGATTTTGGGACCCCATGGATCCACTTGTAAGTGATAATGACACTTTATTTTAATTAAGATAAAATGAATACAAAAATGACACAGGCATATATCTTTTAGAAAAACAATTATTACATAGGGTTATATACGTTGGATTTTAGATTATAAATATTAATTAGAAATATAAAAATATTTCCTACATAATGATATTTTATTTATAATTTTTAGACATTAAATAATTTATTTTATTTATGACACAATGATTATGCAGTAATTACTAAAATATTGAAAAATTAAATTAATTGATATTATAAATACCCAAATAAATATAATATGAAACTTTTAATGAATTAAACTAATTTTCTAGGATAATATGATATATTAGGATTGATTTAATTGACTTTTTTCGAAGTAATCAATCTGTTACGAGTTTCACAAAAATCAACTATTGAATAGTGTCAAAATTGACATAAAAGAGTTCTTAAAACAAATATTATATTATTAATTGATATTAAATTCCTAAAAATCTAATATTCGTCCAAAAGACTTATATAATGATACTCTCATCATTCATGGACCACTTTGGGGTCGCTTGGATGTATATAGTAAGTTTATTAACTATATTATATAAAAATACAAAGAGACATTGTAAAAGTGAAACTAATTAACTTAGAGTTAATACTTAAAGATAAGGTTAATATAAGTACCCAAACCTGTCTAAATTCTATTGGTTGAGTGGTTTTCGACCTATCCCCGACTTAACCTTTGTATAATCAACTTTGGATCCATTAGAAACCGAATATGAATTTATTTGAAATTAATATTTCTAGCTTTTCCAAAGGTGCGCCTCACCCCTCTTATAAAAGGGCACTCCTCCTTCTCATTTCTTCACAGCTTCAAAGCCTTTTGGTTCAGCCAAACTCTGCCCAAATTCTCTCCCAACATCCCTCACTACAACCTAGAGGCCTTATTTTGATCAGAAAGCCAACCTAAGGAGCCCTTTTGATCAAATCAAAAGGAAGAACCCGAAGAAGAGGTAATGTTTTCACCACCCCTTTTAAAGTTCCTTTCTTCTTCCACTTCTTCTTTCTTTGTTCTTACCATTCTAAAATAATAACTCCAGTATCTAACATATACTGTGATGTTATTATAAATATGGTACAACCATATTCAGTATTCTATCCACCCTTTGAATAACATGTCACCATACGTGCGTACGTACGGCTTACCGTCTCCACGTCGTGGTGTAATTGTTATTCAATATATTATTATTTGGATGGGTATATTAATGATGTGTAACTCATGTAAATAATAAATATAACATGTAAATGATTCTGTATATATGATATACCATCCATTTATATATTATTTTAATATCAAAATAATGATATTGTCGCTCGTGCGTACGTACGGACTACCGTCTCCACGAACGCGATGAGATTCATTCTCCATCGTATCCATTCAAGTATAATTATCATTTGATGATTTAAAAATGATGTTTATGGACATGATATCATTATGGATATAAATAATATACAACAAACATGTCTTATGTAACAAAACATATAAAAGAAAATGAGTAAGTTAACACCCGAAATGACGATAATTCTAAGATATTATTAACAAATCAATGTTAAAAGATCATATATGATATCATATTAATATATTTGATTCTTGTATAATTTAATAACAATTATTTCACCATTATACAGGAGGTTAACCTACCCCAACCAAGGAAAAGTACAAGTTAAGGGTTATTTCACAATCTCTTCATTATCTAAGGTTGTTTATATGTAATAATCTACTGGGATCTCTTTATCATCCACACCCATGTTTTCTTAAAAATGTATTTCAAAACATTTTTATTATTTACAAGAATATGGGTTAAAGTCATTTATACCCTTGTTTGACTTTTATAAGAGGAATCTTTCCGTCGTTTTCAAAACAAGGTCCTTTTTAACCTTTTCGACAGAATTAAGGTAAGAATGTTTTTTTAAACTTATACGGAGGGTGCGGTTATTTTCTGCCGTTATAAAATCTTCAAAGCTTTCCTTACAAGCTTATAAGAATATTTTCAAAGAAAATATTTTCTTTTATATGGATCTTAAATGATTTCAAAAATAGAAAGATATATTTCTCTAAAAAGTGTTTTGATTTCATTTATGTCTACATCCTTCGATGGATTTTACGCTTATTTGAAGTTCATTTATTATGATACAAAACTTCTATATTGTATTGAAGGTTTTGTGATATGTTTGACTGTCGATGTGCTATTTTTTATACCATTCATAGTTTATGGTGAAATTATTGACATTTCGTATGCTAGTTTTAATACGAATGTTTATGTTATGTTTAAACCTTTTCATATGGGAATGCATTGGACTTAATATGTGACGGGTGGAGCCCGCTATAGCTCCTCGATGCATCGGTAGGTCTCATGAGACATACTAGTGTCTTGGCACAAGGCCTTGACAAAATCTTATTTGCAGTCATGGCACGAGGCCTTGGCTATGTGGTTATGATAGTCTGGCATTATGCATTCTAACATTATGAAAGTGGTTAGTGATTTTGCATGTGATTATTCGATTAGTAGAATATCCATGTGAATGAGTAAATGTCATTATTTCATTTTATTTATGCCATACAATGTTGAAACATCAAGTTTGAAAGGCTGTTGTTTTAGTTATACATTGCTTTAAATGTTTATTCTCATTTATGAAAGTTTCCGCTATATTGTTATCCTTACTGGGCATTTGAGCTCACCCCTTTTCTATGGTTTATTTTTCCCAGGAAGTGAAGAAGTAAATTATGAATGACTTGCAGGGATATTATGTGGGGTTATGAGTGTGGATTATGGAGACATTATGTTGTTGTAGTAGTTTTTCATTTTATGATGTAATGTAAAACTTATGAATATATCTAGTGTTTCCAAGGCTACTAAACCAATCGGTCTTTCGAGATTTGATCTTTCTTGTGATCATGCCAATGTTTTGTAATAATGCACCGACTCTGGGTAACTAGGGTCGGGGCGTTACAGTTGGTATCAGAGGATGTTTAGTACAAACCTTGGAAGCTAGATTTAGATAAACTCTGATTAGAGCACGTAGACCTAAGATGAACTTTGAGGATTAGTGTAGAAGAACTTCCTAGAATTTTGGTATTGTAGAGATTTTGTGAGTTTTCCGAGCAATACATCCCTGTCTGGATACGAGCAGGTAGAGGAGGCTCTGGCACAGATGTACCTAGGGTTAAAACCCGAAAACACCGCTTTGAGCTAGACTCGAACGGGAACTGGTGCACGACAACGGGCCTTGCTGCACTCTTAGTTACAACACTCCCGAGGGATATGCTTAGGATAATTCTCATTTTCTTTACAAACCATTATGAAGGGTTTATGAGTATATACATCCTCAAAGGATACATTTTTATGATTATGGATTATATCCATAAATAGTTCAATTTATTTTAAGTGTTTTATAAGTATGGGATTATGTATTTTGATTCATAAACTGATCTAGTGTATGCCATTGTTTAGAAATGGCGCCCAGTAGAAGGAATGATAACTCCAGAAATGCACATGATCCAAAGAGAAGGAAGGATCATATCTTTCATGGTCTTAAGCTAGAATTTATAAGAGAAATAGTCTCCCATGTATTATCATCATATGAAGAAATAATATCATGTGTTGATTAGATAAGTAAAGAGTTTACTGAGTCCTATGGCTTTGAAGGGAAGTAAGAGAAGAAAAGGATGGAAGAGAGAATGATTGATAAAGGGAAGAGGGAAAAGAAGAATTTTCCCATATGTGGAAACTGTGGAAAGAAACACACTGGAACTTGCCTGAAACGAATGGGAGTTTGTTATAAGTGTGGAGGAAAAGGGCACAAAGTACGTGACTACAAGGGTAAGAAAATGGTTTTAAATATACAATGCTTCATTTGCAAGGAGTTTGGACACTACGCGAACCTATGTCCCAGTTATCAGACTATGCCGCAAATGATGTTATTGGATAATAATCAAGTTATGATACTGCCACATATGAAGAGGAATGATTAGAGTTCTTATGTTGATTATGTCAATTGAGTGTTGTATCAACAATGTACTTGTTATAATAATTATGGAGTATATAAGGATTGTACTGCAATACTATTTCATTAAGTACTTGAGATTGTGTGGAACAATGAAATGTGACTCAATAGCAGGATAAATTTTTGGAAAATATATGGTTGAGAGAATGATAAATCATAATATAGTTCTGATACTGAGGTAGTGATTTTGGAATAATATGTGATTGTTTTGGATAAATTATATTGGATATTCTTGACTACCATGGAACTGATTAATGATTTGTATATTCCATCATTGTTGTGGTTTAAAACATTTTTGGATTAATGAAGTATATCCAGCATTCTATATAGAATAAGGGAGCATGAATGTAATCAATAAGGAATATAGTAATACATGATGAAGGTATTCATAAGCTATTACGGGGTAAAAAGGATCTATATTATGTTTACCTTAATTATAAATGTTGGACTGTGAGTTTGGATAGAAGTATTTTGGATAGTTCTAGTTTGGATTATTTTGGATTGCCATAAAAGGACAAGCCGGAGGTCGGGCGGCAACCCGTCGCGTCCGGCAAGGCTGCGAGACTTGAACCCGCAACCGAAGGGCGACAAGGGTGTATCACCTACCACTGGCCCACGAGATGTCCTGGATTAAATAATGTAGTTTTTATTAAAAGATCTTGTAGATGAATTATAAATTAATTTATTTTGGAACCCTATACGGATAGTGTAAATAGAATTTTTTTTACATTCTATTATCTTTTAGAGTGAAAGATGAGTTTGTGGTAGAAATTTATTAATGGATAAAACTCTAATTATAAAGTAAGTATATCTCCTTATGATCTTAGCCAATATCATAAATAAATTCCTCAATATTAAGAAAAGCAACTTAGAACAAAAATGTTTTCCTAGATGGTACCTTAAATCATCACTAATTTATGGATTTGGGATTGTTAGCCTTTTCATAGCCATGTTCTCTACCACTCTCCATCAGATAATTGATGGTTAAATTTTTCTTCCATATCCATATTTTCCTACATGGAACCCTAGTATGGGTTATTTTCGGTAATCTTCATACGTTCGACTCTTTATTTTAAATAGAGGCCTCATTAATTCATTTTTCGATGTGGGATTTCAACTAAGATATTTTGAAACGTCAAAAATGTGTTATCCTAATACCCTATGTTTTGTTGAACCGATGGTATTTCAAATCATCATAGATTGATGAATTTAAGGACCTCAATTTTATACTTGTTTGTGATTGATGACCTCAATCACTACCTATAAATATTTACGTTTTTCCTCCAATTATATGTCTCTAATTGCCACCAATGTTCTCCTAATCGATATCATAATTTGGTGGTGACCCTTTCATTTCTCTTTTCCTCATATTAAGACTAAATTTTAGTAACCCAATTTCCGATGTTGGTTTTCCCACAAATATATTTTCTATTTTCAACCTTTTATTTTCGAAGAACAATTTCAAATTGCGAGGACGCAATTTATTGAAGGAGGGGAGAATGTAACACCCCTAGATTTCATAGTGTGTTATTTCTTCAAAATAATTCAATAACTTGCACTACACACAACACCGAGTTCAATCACACCATGACTTACAGAAAAAGCCATTCAAAAGAGGTTATGAATAGTATTATCTAAATTTTAAACTTTATATAATCCTTAAAATTTTAGAATCCATATTATGTGTTTCTTAGATATAATGCAAGAACAAATTCATTTTCAGTATTGCACTTTTATCAACTTTTAATAGTGAACCCTTTTTAAATACAATATTTTAAACTTTTTGACTAAATGGGGACATCAAAAATTTAAAATGAAACATCCCAAGCTTCCATGGTACGCTTTCTTTGAATAATACATTAGCGTGTGTTGTACGCAACCTTGAGTTTTAACACACATCACAACCAATCAAACTAGCCATTATGAATAGTAATACCTACTTTTCGAAATTATATATATTTTATATTTTAAAATGGACATCATTTCTGGATTCGGAATATCAAATTTATCCTAAGGTGAAATTTTGGAACTTTTCGGATAACTTTCATATTTTGATGAATAGTTAAAATTACTAAATTTTAATTAAAAACAACTTTTTTAATCAAAATAATTAATAGTGATAAATTATGAATTTTAGTGGTTTTAAAGTATATTTAGAATATTTTTTTACCATTTAATATAATTCTGTTCATTGTACATAATTTTACAACTAAACCGAACATAAACAAGTGTCAATCTTTTGATAGTTATTATCTCTTAAAAATACGCTTTTTGTTTTAACAACGGGAATTAATTTTAAATTAATTTCTGCCACTTCTGTGTTCTGAATTTAGGAAAATTTATTCCATATTTGGAATCAGGATGTTCAAATTGTGTAAATAGGAAACTTTTATTTTTAGACATTTTGAATAATTACTGCGTTAAATATTTTATTTACCATGGTTAAGGGTAAATCCGGTAAATAAGGGTTAAAAAATAATATTATAATAATACTAAATTACCCTAAAACGTGTCTTAACCCTATTGGTTGATACATGGTCGACCATGGACATCTTCGGGTCGATTTTGGGACCCCATGGATCCACTTGTAAGTGATAATGACAATTTATTTTAATTAAGTTAAAATGAATACAAAAATGACTCAAGCATATATCTTTTAGAAAAACAATTATTACATAGGGTTATATAGGTTTGATTTTAGATTATAAATATTAATTAGAAATATAAACATATTTCATACATAATGATATTTTATTTATAATTTTTAGACATTAAATAATTTATTTTATTTATGACACAATGATTATGCAGTAATTACTAAAATAGTAAAAAATTAAATTAATTGATATTATAAATACCCAAATAAATATAATATGAAACTTTTAATAAATTAAACTAATTTTCTAGGATAATATGATATATTAGGATTGATTTAATTGACTTTTTTCGAAGTAATCAATCAGTTACGAGTTTCACAAAAATCAACTATTGAATAGTGTCAAAATTGACATAAAAGAGTTCTTAAAACAAATATTATATTATTAATTGATATTAAATTCCTAAAAATCTATGATTCGTTCAAGAGACTTATATCATGATAGGTTCATCATTAATGGACCACTTGGTGGTCTCTTGGATGTATATAGTATGTTTATTAACCATATTATATAAAAATACAAAGAGACATTGTAAAAGTGAAACTAATTAACTTAGAGTTAATACTTAAAGATAAGGTTAATATAAGTACCCAAACCTGTCTAAATTCTATTGGTTGAGTGGTTTTCGACCTATCCCCACATTAACCTTTTAATAATAAACTTTGGATCCATTAGAAACCGAATATGAATTTATTATAAATTAATATTTCTAGCTTTTCCAAAGGTGCCCCTCACCCCTCTTATAAAAGGGCACTCCTCCTTATCATTTCTTCACACCTTCAAAGCCTTTTGGTTCGGCCAAACTCTGCCCAAATAATCTCCCAACATCCCTCACTACAACCTATAGGTCTTAGTTTGATCAGAAAGCCAACCGAAGGAGCCCTTTTGATCAAATGAAAAGGAATAACCCGAAGAAGAGGTAATGTTTTCACCACCCCTTTTAAAGTTCCTTTCCTCTTCCACTTCTTCTTTCTTTGTTCTTACCATTATAAAATAATAACTCCAGTATCTCAAATATACTGTGATGTTATTATAAATATGGTACAACCATATTCAGTATTCTATCCACCTTTTGAATAACATGTCACCATACGTGCGTACGTACGTCTTACCGTCTCCACGTCGTGGTGTAATTGTTATTCAATATATTATTATTTGGATGGGTATAATAATGATGTGTAACTCATGTAAATAATAAATATAACATGTAAATGATTCTGTATATATGATATAACATCCATTTATATATTATTTTAATATCAAAATTATGATATTGTCGCTCGTGCGTACGTACAGACTACTGTCTCCACGAATGCGATGAGATTCATTCTACATCGTATCCATTCAAGTATAATTATCATTTGATGATTTAAAAATGATGTTTAAGGACTTGATATCATTATGGATATGAATAAGATACAACAAACATGGCTTATGTAACAAAACATATAAAAGAAAATGAGTAAGTTGACACCCGAAACGACGATAATTCTAAGATATTATTAACAAATCGATGTTAAAAGGTCATATATGATATCAAATTAATATATATGATTCTTTTATAATTTAATAACAATTATTTCACCATTATACAGGAGGTTAACCTACCCCAACCAAGGAAAAGTACAAGGTAAGGGTTATTTCACAATCTCTTCATTATCCAAGGTTGTTTATATGTAATAATCTACTGGGATCTCTTTATCATCCACACCCATGTTTTCTTAAAAATGTATTTCAAAAAAATTTTATTATTTACAAGAATATGGGTTAAAGTCATTTATACCCTTGTTTGACTTTTATAAGAGGAATCTTTCCATCGTTTTCAAAACAAGGTCCTTTTTAACCTTTTTGACAGAATTAAGGTAAGAATGTTTTTTTAAACTTATACGGCGGGTGCGGTTATTTTCCGCCGTTATAAAATCTTCAAAGATTTCCTTACCAGCTTATAAGAATATTTTCAAAGAAAATGTTTTCTTTTATATGGATCTTAAATGATTTCAAAAATAGAAAGATATATTTCTCTAAAAAGTGTTTTGATTTCATCTATGTCAACATCCTTTGATGGATTTTACGCTTATTTGAAGTTGATTTATTATGATACAAAACTTCTATATTGTATTGAAGGTTTTGTGATATGTTTGACTGTGGATGTGCTATTTTTTATACCATTCATAGTTTATGGTGAAATTATTGACATTTCGTATGCTAGTTTTAATACAAATGTTTATGTTATGTTTAAACCTTTTCATATGGGAATCCATTGGACTTAATATGTGATGGGTGGAGCCCGCTATAGCTCCTCGATGCATCGGTAGGTCTCATGAGACAAACTAGTTTCTTGGCACAAGGCCTTGACAAAATCTTATTTGTTGTCTTGGCACGAGGCCTTGGCTATGTGGTTATGATAGTCTGGCATTATGCATTCCAACATTATGAAAGTGGTTAGTGATTTTGCATGTGATTATTCGATTAGTAGAATATCCATGTGAATGAGTAAATGGCATTATTTCATTTTATTTATTCCATACAATGTTGAAAGTTCAAGTTTGAAAGGCTGTTGTTTTAGTTATACATTGCCTTAAATGTTTATTCTCATTTATGAAAGTTTCTGCTATATTGTTATCCTTACTGGGCATTTGAGCTCACCCCTTTTCTATGTTTTATTTTCCCCAGGAAGTGAAGAAGTAAATTATGAATGACCTGTAGGGATATTATGTGGGGTTATGAGTGTGGATTATGGAGACATTATGTTGTTTTAGTAGATTTTCATTTTATGATGTAATGTAAAACTTATAAATATATATCTAGTGTTTCCAAGGCTACTAAACCAATCGGTCTTTCGAGATTTGATCTTTCTTGTGATCATGCCAATGTTATGTAATATTGCACCGACTCTGGGTAACTAGGGTCGGGGCGTTACATTTTGATAGAAATTTTTATCATTTTAACATCCTAAAATTACATTTGTAGATGTTTTATGAGGATTTATGGGAGCCTCGAGTATTCAAGAGTATTTTATAGAAGTGGTATTGTGATTGGGCTACTAAAAATTTATAGTTTTATGCCATTAATGGCGAGGGATAGGTAATCATGATTGTGAATGGATTTTGGGGGAAGATTTCAGTCCATGAATAGTGTATCCAAAAATATTGTCATCAACCTAGGAGCATTCACACCATGAACCAGTGTCTCACAATATGAAAAATATTTCCTAGGGTAATATTATGTCTTGAATGGGGATGCAATAGAAGAGTCATTATATTACGTTTTTTACATCATGAATAAGATTTTTGTGATTTTAATGTGTCAATGAGTAGTGATGTATGATTTTCATTAGGTATTTCATGAATTAAAATATATATATATATATATATATATATATATAATTATTCAACCCTAGTTACCAAGAGCCTATTCATTATTACATAATATTGCCATGATTACAAGGAATCATGTTCTGAAGGATCGATCAGGTTAGCAGTCTTGGAAAATAGATTACATACATGAAAATTACATTATAATTTCTAACATAAAATAAAACATAGATAATAATTTGAGAATTCCATTATTCTATAAGCCTAAAACTGCATATAAATCATAATACACTTCTTGGCATCCTGGGAAAATAATATATAAGAAAGGGGTGAGCTCGAATTCTCAGTAAGGATAAAAAATATAGTGGAAGCTATCACAATTAATCATAAACATTTATACCAATGTATAAAATTGAAACACAAGCCCTTTAAACATAAACTACATAATAATATAGAAAAGATAAATTAAATAATTCCATTTACTTATTCACATCGATATTACAATAGTTGAATAATCACATGTAACATCAATATATAATATCATAATTATGAAATACATAATGTCGAACATCATAACCACATAGTCAAGGCCTTTTTCCAAGAATACAAATATAGATTTTTTAATTCCTTGTTCCAAGACACTAGTTTGTCTCATTAGACCTACCAATGCATCGAGGGGTAATATCGAGCCATGCTTGTCACTTACTAAGTCCAATGCATTCCTTATATGAATAGGTCAAAACATAATATAAACATTCGTATTAAAACAAGCATATGAAATGTTAATACTTTAACCATAATCCATGAATGGTATAAAAAATATAAAATCCAAAGTCAAACATATCCCAAAACATTCAATACAGTATAGAATATTGTATCATAATAAATCAACATCAAATAAGCATAAAATCCAACAAATGATGTCGGTATAAATGAAATCAATCCAAAAACTATTTGAGAAAAATATCACCTTTTGTGAAATCATTTAAATTTCACACACATATAAAGGAGATCATTTAAAATTTATTTTGGAATCAATGTTTTCCATACCACTTTTATTCTTTGGAAAGGAATAAACATTTTAAAATAATAATGTCCATATAAATATATCCTTAAAATAATTTTAAAAACATGGACATTATCTAAAATGATAAATCATTAAAACATTTAAAATTATGATCTTTCTAAAGATTCCCTTATACAAAACATTAAAATATTCCTTTTGAAAAATTTTATGAAACATGGACATGGATGATAAATATGTGTGAGTAAATTCTTACACATTAATAATCTAAGATAGTAATGAGATTAAAGAATTAACCCATACCTTGTAATTTATTTTAGTCAATGGTACATTTAACCTCTTATATAATGCTCATAGTATGTTATTAAGTAACTCAAGAACCAAAAACATTAATATAATATCATATATGATCCTTTAATATTTCATTGTTAATAATACTACTTTTATCTTGGTTTTGGGTGTTAACTGATTCATTTTCCATTTTAGGTTTTGTTATGTAAGCCATGTTTGTTATGTATAATATGTGATTTATTAATCTTCATAATGATTTTACGTTATTAAAAATTATATTTAAATCATCAAATTAAAATTATTCTTGAATGGTTATGATGGGGAATGAAATCTCATCACGTCATGGAGATGGTAAGTTGTACGAACTCATGAGCGACAATATCATTCTATTGAAGGAGAAATAAAATATAATTGGATTGTATATTATATATACAGAACCAAAAACATGTTATATTTATTATTTAAATCAATTATAATTGAAGTGCATTGTGTTGCATTTGTTGTCAATGAGACATGTTGTTGTCTTAGAATGAATGGATGTCGAGGAAAGTCAAGATGTGAATGACAAAGGTTGTGATGGTGTTGGTGATGAATGGAGAGTGGCCATGGTACTAAGATGCATGTCACTTAGGAGATTCACTAAGTGGCATAGGAGATGTGGTTGAAACATTCTCTAGTAACATCAGACGATTGTTGAGCTGCTCTTGAAGTTCTAAGAACTTGTATCCTGATGATACAAAGTCACAACATGATTAGAAGACCATGCATTGTAGTGACAATGCATGAGGAGTTGAAGAAGCAAGATGATCCATTCACTACTTCTAAGTGGATGAAGTGGTTTAATGAAGTCCATGTACTAACTCTTAGTGCATTTGAATTTGAAGTTGATCCAATTGATCTCTGATTAGATCAATGAAGCACATTGAAGAATTTAAGTGATTTAGGAGCTCAGTTGAAGATGAAGACCCTTCGTGAATTCCATTACAAAGTGATGAATAAATGTTGAAGAAGAATGGAGGAATTCTAATGAAGAAGAAATAATTAATCAAGTAGCTCGGTTGATGAAGATCCTTGAGAATTCTCTCCTAAGTTGAAAATGAGATGGTGAAGAAGAATTATGAATTGAGGAGTTGTTTTTAATCAAGAAGATTAATGTTTGAATTCTCAAGAAGAAGATGAAGGAAAAGAATGCCTTGAAGGGCAAGTGGCACTTGGCATATTTTACATGGAGGACTTTGTTTTTACAAAGTCTTATTCAAGACTTAGCCAAAAAAATTGGCCTGCCCGTGAGCACCTTGTGGGTTCAACCCCAAGGCTCATGTGGGCCTAAGGCGCCACGCCCAAGGGGGAACCCGTGGGGCGAGCTCAGGGCGGCAGGGGCGCACCCGCAGACACCACAGAGGCGCTGGGGCACACCCGGAGGAGCGCAGGGGGCCGTGTATAAGCCCCCGAGGGCACGCGGTGGTGAAACCCGCGCGCCGGAGGAGCATAGTGGGCGCTAGAGCGTGCCCGCGGGAGCAAGAGTGGGCGCAGAGCGCGCCCGCAGGAAGAACACGGTGCGGGGTGGCACCGTGGAGGGAGGAGTTTCAACTGGCCGTTCAAGGGAGCGGCTGGGTTATAAGCCGCGGATTAACCGGGCTGCGTTTCGATGTGGGACGCGCAAAAAATCCCGGGAGCAAATCTCCGCCGTCCGTCTCATCGCGCGCTTGATCTGCGCCGCACATCTGATCCGCGGTGCCGCGATCTAATCCAGGCCGCCCGATGTATCTCAAACGCCTGATCCGACGGCTGAGAGCTCGTCTCCTTCCTCGAGCTCGAGCCGAAGCCACCCGCGACGCCGCTGAACCAGAGGCCATCCGACCACCCGTTCTCGAGCTCCCGGCCACCGCTGATTGACGTAAAGCCACCCTCATGCTCGTCTGGCCATAACGAACCGAACCATGCTTAAAAATATACATGCATGCAATGTATGGAGAATTTCGAATGAGGCCGAGGCAAACGGAGTTGCCGAGGCATCGGGGTGTTCATGTTTTGCATGAATTGGGTTTAAACAGAGGCCGTGCATGCGTTATAAATCGCATGCACGAGGAGGAAGAAAATAATGAAAGAACCCGCGTGCACCGAAGAGAAAAACGAAAAAACTTGGAAAGATTTTAAAGATCCGAAGATCTTGGTGATTCAAGATTTATCTCACGCGGATGGATGAGGCATCTCTGCCTATAAAAAGAGAGTTCGAAACCTCGTTTTTGCTTGCTGATGTTTTCTTTGAAGATCTGTTGATCCGCGTGTGCTTCTGCCTCGTGAAGTTGAAGCCCCGCGCAAGGTATTTGCGCGGCTGAGTTCCTTGCGCGCAACATCTTTGCGCGACAAGAAGAAGGAGGAGGAGTAGTCCCATGTGCGCATTATTTGCGCGACAGGAAGAGCTCTCCCTGCCCGCATACTTGCGCGGCAGGAGAAGCTTGCGCGCCCAAGGTGTCTTTGCACCCTTGTGGCTTGCGCGCCTCGTGGTGTTGCATACTGCATACCCGAGTGCTTGTGCACCCAAGTCCTTGCACGATTAAAGAAAAGAAGTTGGCCGCACCCCTTGCGCGCCTTCATTTTATATTTGAGCAGTGGGTGTGCTGAAGAAGACCCGAGACTTGTGCTTGTGTGCCAAGTGAAGGAGGAAGATGGCCGAGGATACCTTGGGTGTGTGCAAAGAAGAATAAAAGAGTAAACCTTGTGTGCCAAGAGAAGTGGAAGGCCGTAGGCACATTTCCCCTTGTGTGTGTGCTAAGTGCAAAGAAGGACAGTAGGTGTTCGGGTGTGTGTGCAAGAAGGGAAGAGAAGGCCGAGCCTTAGTGCCTTGTGTGCCAAGTGAAGTGGAATACCACACATTGTGTGTGAAGTGAAAAAGGCCGAGAGGAAGTGTGTGCAAGTGGAAGAGGCCGTAGCCTTGTGTGTGCACACTATTGAAGAACAACTAAAAGAACACTAAAGTGTGTGTGTGCAACAAGAAGAGGAAGGTCACTACAAGTGTATGCTAAGTGAATAATTTGTGTGTGCAAACTAAAGAAGTGGCCGAACCTAGGTGTGCACTAATAGTGAACACACTTAGAAGAAGTTGAAAGGAGGACATCCACACTAAAGTAGAACACACTCTAAGTGTGTAAACAAATTGGATAAAGTGTGTGAAGTTCGGAGAAGGTGTGTGCTATAATTGATTATACCCTCTGTGGGTCTACTGCACCAAGAAGAGGGCAGGAGAAGTGCATGCATGCATGCATGCACGTGCACATGTGAACAAAGCCAAATCAGTGGTGTGCATTTGAGTTGTCCAAGACCAAGAGTGAGACTGAGCCAGACTGAAGTTAAAGAGATTGGTTGTCTGAGTTTTCAGTAGATTGAGAAGACCCTGATCATCACAAGTGATCAGAGGTACAGAGCAAGGCCAGCAGTCTTTATCCCAGACTGCTGAAGATACTTGAAGACCTTAAAGTGAAGAAGAGCTACTCGTGTGACTCGAGGAGCCAGGAGAAGACCCTGTGGGACTCAGGGAGAAGAAGTCTTCAGTGGGATTCTGGAGCAGGCCAGTGGGACTTTGGTAACACTGTGGGACGCAGTATAAAGACCTTCTTGTGGGACTCAGGAGAGATACAGTGGGACTCTGTATCGACCATTGTAATTCTAACAAGTTATAATGGAGAATCCATGCTTGGAGAGCATGGCAAGGATGTAGGCCTTTGGTGCCGAACCTTGTAAATCCTTGTGTCCTGTGCCTTTTCATTACTGCATTATCCGGGAAAGGTTGAGAGATACAAGAAGAGTGGATCGAGGCTTTAACCAGCCATAGAGGTTTAATTGATAAAGAATCAATTAGTAAAAAGTTTTAAGGGATCACTGATTCACCCCCTCCCCCTCTCAGTGATTCACACTGATCTGGGCACTTCAATTGGTATCAGAGGGAGGTTACCTCTAAAAGATCCAAGGGAGTCTTTATGAAGTGCAGATTTGAGGAAATGAGCGACCAGCCTCAAATGGAGATATCTGCCAAGACTCAGAAAAATAGAAAGAAGAAACAGGCCAAGAAGATGAAGAAAGCCTGTCCTAGCTGTGATGAAGTTGAAATAATGAATGATCTTCAGAGTGCACTCAAATATCTTCAGAAGACAGTTCCCATTGAAGTGGCAAAGTGTATAGCTACATGCATCCATGATCTTCATGAAGAAAAATCACAGTTAGAAGAAGAAGCCAATGCTATGGAAGATCAGCTGACACTCTCAGAAAGCTGGTGAAGGCTAAAGATGAAACCCTTTCTCTTTGCAATGAAAGATGTGAAGACACTGCTGAAGAATTGCAAAGAAGCCTTTCTGAGAAAGAAATCTTTAAAGTAATAATCAAAGATGTGTACCATGCACTGGAGAAGAGGCATAGAGTATCAATGGTTGTTAAAGATTCTCAACTTGAAGACAAAGTAAAAAGGGTGAAGGAGCTTGACAACTCATTGCTTGAACTGAAGAAAGTGCATGAAGACCAGATGAAACAGCTAGAAGAAAAATGGGAAGGAAGGCTAAGAACTGTTGAGGATGAGAAGAACTCCCTTAACATGAAATGCATGGAACTGGAGGTGATATTGAAAAATCAGCAATCACCCAAAGCCATAGCCTCCTAGACAGCTGAAAGGAGAAAAGTTGCTACTCAAGTATGCTTTGAGCAGGATGATTCTAAGAGAAAGACATCCTCTAATAAAAGTGCAACATCTTCTAAAAAGAAGGTACCATCCATGCCATCTTGTACTCATGCTTCTAAAAGTGTTTCTACTAAAAGTGCAGGATGGAAGAATGAATCCAAACAAATATGGATGAAGACAGTAAAGAAGCAGAGCTCTCCTGAAACAGCACAACAGGTCAAGAAAAGTACCCTACAATCAGAAGGACTGAAGAGGTCAAGATTCGTGGGACAATGATGGTGTTGTAACAAGTATGGGCATTGTGCAAAGGATTGTTGGTACAATCCACTGAATGCCAAAGCACAAAGGAAGCCCATGCCAAGGGGGAGCAAGCCAGAAGAAAAGAAGCAGCATCCACAGGTCCAGAGACATCTGTTTACTACTAACAGATTTGGATTGCTTGACAACATCTGGGATGATTGCAAAAGTAGTCAACAATTTGATACATGTCAATCTCCGAATGTATCCAAAGCTGGAAAGAAGAGAAGATCACATAACCTGGCTAAGAAAGATTCCTTGGGAAGCAAGAAGAAAGTAGAAAATCCTCCCAAGAAGTGTTTGAGAAATGAAGAGAAGTCCTTGGAGTCTGAGTCCAAGAAGGGTGATGCATCCAGAAGGACCACCAAGAAAACATGCTTCTACTGTGGAAAGAAAGGACACATCATGGACCTTTGTAAAGAAGCCATGAAACTAAATAGAAGCAGACTGAACTCTAAAAGACAATCAATCCAGAAGAAGAAGGGATTGATTGAAAATAAGTTGCCTAAGAGAGGTAGCTTAGCAGCATCCAAAGAACCATGTGGAATTTCCAAAACTGAGGCCACTCTTCCAAATGATTTACTCGTCATATGGCCACATCAGTTGCAAGTTGCCAGAGAACTACAAAGAGATGAAGATGAAGCTCTGGCATTTGCTAAAGCAAAAGGGAAGAAGAAAATTTCACATGAAGATGTCTTGAGATCCACACCAGCACCAACATCATTGAAGATCAAATGTGCAAGTGTGATGAATGGTGAAAATGGGACATCTAGGTTGAGAGAATCTTCTCAACCTTGTTGTTCACATTGATGAACCAAGGAGGTTCCATCTTATTCCCTTATACATTGGTATTTACATGTGCTAACATTGCAGGGAATTGAAGATGATGATCATTTCTCAGCTGGAGAATGGTTTGGACAAAATGGAGTGCACCCCTTGAGGGGGAGCCAATCTGAAGAAGATGGGATTCTTAGATTAATACCATCTTGAGAAAAGTGAAGGTATTCCAATCATACTTTCATCCCTTGTTTCTTAATTGTATTCATCATGACAATTAAGGGAGAGTATTGATTGAAGGCAAATGAATGAAAGGGGGAGCTTTATCTTTGCACTGAACTTTCTAATGAGTTTTGTGGAGTATGTGAAGGATTTAGCACTTTATTGAATATCTAAAAAAATTTCAAACCCCTGAAGCATGATCTCACATGTGTAGAGAATTGTGGACAGCATTGAAAAATCTTGGTTATATCACTCTTGTTTTCTACACCGGGTTAGCCCAAGTAGACTTAGAGTTGATTTACTAAAGGTTCTTTTCTAAAGAAGAACATGTGACATCATCCCTCTCTCAGTGTTTTTCAAGAAGATGCTATTCAAAGGGAGGAAGATATTTGTGAAAGTGAACCACACCACACCTTTGCATTTGATTGCCAATAAGGGGGAGAAAATATTGGCACACATATTGACCCATTCATATGTGCTGAAGGAGTGTATTGACAACAAATACAAAGGGGGAGATTGAAGTGCATTGTGTTGCATTTGTTGTCAATGAGACATGTTGTTGTCTTAGAATGAATGGATGTCGAGGAAAGTCAAGATGTGAATGACAAAGGTTGTGATGGTGTTGGTGATGAATGGAGAGTGGCCATGGTACTAAGATGCATGTCACTTAGGAGATTCACTAAGTGGCATAGGAGATGTGGTTGAAACATTCTCTAGTAACATCAGACGATTGTTGAGCTGCTCTTGAAGTTCTAAGAACTTGTATCCTGATGATACAAAGTCACAACATGATTAGAAGACCATGCATTGTAGTGACAATGCATGAGGAGTTGAAGAAGCAAGATGATCCATTCACTACTTCTAAGTGGATGAAGTGGTTTAATGAAGTCCATGTACTATCTCTTAGTGCATGTGAATTTGAAGTTGATCCAATTGATCTCTGATTAGATCAATGAAGCACATTGAAGAATTTAAGTGATTTAGGAGCTCAGTTGAAGATGAAGACCCTTCGTGAATTCCATTACAAAGTGATGAATAAATGTTGAAGAAGAATGGAGGAATTCTAATGAAGAAGAAATAATTAATCAAGTAGCTCGGTTGATGAAGATCCTTGAGAATTCTCTCCTAAGTTGAAAATGAGATGGTGAAGAAGAATTATGAATTGAGGAGTTGTTTTTAATCAAGAAGATTAATGTTTGAATTCTCAAGAAGAAGATGAAGGAAAAGAATGCCTTGAAGGGCAAGTGGCACTTGGCATATTTTACATGGAGGACTTTGTTTTTACAAAGTCTTATTCAAGACTTAGCCAAAAAAATTGGCCTGCCCGTGAGCACCTTGTGGGTTCAACCCCAAGGCTCATGTGGGCCTAAGGCGCCACGCCCAAGGGGGAACCCATGGGGCGAGCTCAGGGCGGCAGGGGCGCACCCGCAGACACCACAGAGGCGCTGGGGCACACCCGGAGGAGCGCAGGGGGCCGTGTATAAGCCCCCGAGGGCACGCGGTGGTGAAACCCGCGCGCCGGAGGAGCATAGTGGGCGCTAGAGCGTGCCCGCGGGAGCAAGAGTGGGCGCAGAGCGCGCCCGCAGGAAGAACACGGTGCGGGGTGGCACCGTGGAGGGAGGAGTTTCAACTGGCCGTTCAAGGGAGCGGCTGGGTTATAAGCCGCGGATTAACCGGGCTGCGTTTCGATGTGGGACGCGCAAAAAATCCCGGGAGCAAATCTCCGCCGTCCGTCTCATCGCGCGCTTGATCTGCGCCGCACATCTGATCCGCGGTGCCGCGATCTAATCCAGGCCGCCCGATGTATCTCAAACGCCTGATCCGACGGCTGAGAGCTCGTCTCCTTCCTCGAGCTCGAGCCGAAGCCACCCGCGACGCCGCTGAACCAGAGGCCATCCGACCACCCGTTCTCGAGCTCCCGGCCACCGCTGATTGACGTAAAGCCACCCTCATGCTCGTCTGGCCATAACGAACCGAACCATGCTTAAAAATATACATGCATGCAATGTATGGAGAATTTCGAATGAGGCCGAGGCAAACGGAGTTGCCGAGGCATCGGGGTGTTCATGTTTTGCATGAATTGGGTTTAAACAGAGGCCGTGCATGCGTTATAAATCGCATGCACGAGGAGGAAGAAAATAATGAAAGAACCCGCGTGCACCGAAGAGAAAAACGAAAAAACTTGGAAAGATTTTAAAGATCCGAAGATCTTGGTGATTCAAGATTTATCTCACGCGGATGGATGAGGCATCTCTGCCTATAAAAAGAGAGTTCGAAACCTCGTTTTTTCTTGCTGATGTTTTCTTTGAAGATCTGTTGATCCGCGTGTGCTTCTGCCTCGTGAAGTTGAAGCCCCGCGCAAGGTATTTGCGCGGCTGAGTTCCTTGCGCGCAACATCTTTGCACGACAAGAAGAAGGAGGAGGAGGAGTCCCATGTGCGCATTATTTGCGCGACAGGAAGAGCTCTCCCTGCCCGCATACTTGCGCGGCAGGAGAAGCTTGTGCGCCCAAGGTGTCTTTGCACCCTTGTGGCTTGCGCGCCTCGTGGTGTTGCATACTGCACACCCGAGTGCTTGTGCACCCAAGTCCTTGCACGATTAAAGAAAAGAAGTTGGCCGCACCCCTTGCGCGCCTTCATTTTATATTTGAGCAGTGGGTGTGCTGAAGAAGACCCGAGACTTGTGCTTGTGTGCCAAGTGAAGGAGGAAGATGGCCGAGGATACCTTGGGTGTGTGCAAAGAAGAATAAAAGAGTAAACCTTGTGTGCCAAGAGAAGTGGAAGGCCGTAGGCACATTTCCCCTTGTGTGTGTGCTAAGTGCAAAGAAGGACAGTAGGTGTTCGGGTGTGTGTGCAAGAAGGGAAGAGAAGGCCGAGCCTTAGTGCCTTGTGTGCCAAGTGAAGTGGAATACCACACATTGTGTGTGAAGTGAAAAAGGCCGAGAGGAAGTGTGTGCAAGTGGAAGAGGCCGTAGCCTTGTGTGTGCACACTATTGAAGAACAACTAAAAGAACACTAAAGTGTGTGTGTGCAACAAGAAGAGGAAGGTCACTACAAGTGTATGCTAAGTGAATAATTTGTGTGTGCAAACTAAAGAAGTGGCCGAACCTAGGTGTGCACTAATAGTGAACACACTTAGAAGAAGTTGAAAGGAGGACATCCACACTAAAGTAGAACACACTCTAAGTGTGTAAACAAATTGGATAAAGTGTGTGAAGTTCGGAGAAGGTGTGTGATATAATTGATTATACCCTCTGTGGGTCTACTGCACCAAGAAGAGGACAGGAGAAGTGCATGCATGCATGCATGCACGTGCACACGTGAACAAAGCCAAATCAGTGGTGTGCATTTGAGTTGTCCAAGACCAAGAGTGAGACTGAGCCAGACTGAAGTTAAAGAGATTGGTTGTCTGAGTTTTCAGTAGATTGAGAAGACCCTGATCATCACAAGTGATCAGAGGTACAGAGCAAGGCCAGCAGTCTTTATCCCAGACTGCTGAAGATACTTGAAGACCTTAAAGTGAAGAAGAGCTACTCGTGTGACTCGAGGAGCCAGGAGAAGACCCTGTGGGACTCAGGGAGAAGAAGTCTTCAGTGGGATTCTGGAGCAGGCCAGTGGGACTTTGGTAACACTGTGGGACGCAGTATAAAGACCTTCTTGTGGGACTCAGGAGAGATACAGTGGGACTCTGTATCGACCATTGTAATTCTAACAAGTTATAATGGAGAATCCATGCTTGGAGAGCATGGCAAGGATGTAGGCCTTTGGTGCCGAACCTTGTAAATCCTTGTGTCCTGTGCCTTTTCATTACTGCATTATCCGGGAATGGTTGAGAGATACAAGAAGAGTGGATCGAGGCTTTAACCAGCCATAGAGGTTTAATTGATAAAGAATCAATTAGTAAAAAGTTTTAAGGGATCACTGATTCACCCCCTCCCCCTCTCAGTGATTCACACTGATCTGGGCACTTCAATTGGTATCAGAGGGAGGTTACCTCTAAAAGATCCAAGGGAGTCTTTATGAAGTGCAGATTTGAGGAAATGAGCGACCAGCCTCAAATGGAGATATCTGCCAAGACTCAGAAAAATAGAAAGAAGAAACAGGCCAAGAAGATGAAGAAAGCCTGTCCTAGCTGTGATGAAGTTGAAATAATGAATGATCTTCAGAGTGCACTCAAATATCTTCAGAAGACAGTTCCCATTGAAGTGGCAAAGTGTATAGCTACATGCATCCATGATCTTCATGAAGAAAAATCACAGTTAGAAGAAGAAGCCAATGCTATGGAAGATCAGCTGACACTCTCAGAAAGCTGGTGAAGGCTAAAGATGAAACCCTTTCTCTTTGCAATGAAAGATGTGAAGACACTGCTGAAGAATTGCAAAGAAGCCTTTCTGAGAAAGAAATCTTTAAAGTAATAATCAAAGATGTGTACCATGCACTGGAGAAGAGGCATAGAGTATCAATGGTTGTTAAAGATTCTCAACTTGAAGACAAAGTAAAAAGGGTGAAGGAGCTTGACAACTCATTGCTTGAAATGAAGAAAGTGCATGAAGACCAGATGAAACAGCTAGAAGAAAAATGGGAAGGAAGGCTAAGAACTGTTGAGGATGAGAAGAACTCCCTTAACATGAAATGCATGGAACTGGAGGTGATATTGAAAAATCAGCAATCACCCAAAGCCATAGCCTCCTAGACAGCTGAAAGGAGAAAAGTTGCTACTCAAGTATGCTTTGAGCAGGATGATTCTAAGAGAAAGACATCCTCTAATAAAAGTGCAACATCTTCTAAAAAGAAGGTACCATCCATGCCATCTTGTACTCATGCTTCTAAAAGTGTTTCTACTAAAAGTGCAGGATGGAAGAATGAATCCAAACAAATATGGATGAAGACAGTAAAGAAGCAGAGCTCTCCTGAAACAGCACAACAGGTCAAGAAAAGTACCCTACAATCAGAAGGACTGAAGAGGTCAAGATTCGTGGGACAATGATGGTGTTGTAACAAGTATGGGCATTGTGCAAAGGATTGTTGGTACAATCCACTGAATGCCAAAGCACAAAGGAAGCCCATGCCAAGGGGGAGCAAGCCAGAAGAAAAGAAGCAGCATCCACAGGTCCAGAGACATCTGTTTACTGCTAACAGATTTGGATTGCTTGACAACATCTGGGATGATTGCAAAAGTAGTCAACAATTTGATACATGTCAATCTCCGAATGTATCCAAAGCTGGAAAGAAGAGAAGATCACATAACCTGGCTAAGAAAGATTCCTTGGGAAGCAAGAAGAAAGTAGAAAATGCTCCCAAGAAGTGTTTGAGAAATGAAGAGAAGTCCTTGGAGTCTGAGTCCAAGAAGGGTGATGCATCCAGAAGGACCACCAAGAAAACATGCTTCTACTGTGGAAAGAAAGGACACATCATGGACCTTTGTAAAGAAGCCATGAAACTAAATAGAAGCAGACTGAACTCTAAAAGACAATCAATCCAGAAGAAGAAGGGATTGATTGAAAATAAGTTGCCTAAGAGAGGTAGCTTAGCAGCATCCAAAGAACCATGTGGAATTTCCAAAACTGAGGCCACTCTTCCAAATGATTTACTCGTCATATGGCCACATCAGTTGCAAGTTGCCAGAGAACTACAAAGAGATGAAGATGAAGCTCTGGCATTTGCTAAAGCAAAAGGGAAGAAGAAAATTTCACATGAAGATGTCTTGAGATCCACACCAGCACCAACATCATTGAAGATCAAATGTGCAAGTGTGAAGAATGGTGAAAATGGGACATCTAGGTTGAGAGAATCTTCTCAACCTTGTTGTTCACATTGATGAACCAAGGAGGTTCCATCTTATTCCCTTATACATTGGTATTTACATGTGCTAACATTTCAGGGAATTGAAGATGATGATCATTTCTCAGCTGGAGAATGGTTTGGACAAAATGGAGTGCACCCCTTGAGGGGGAGCCAATCTGAAGAAGATGGGATTCTTAGATTAATACCATCTTGAGAAAAGTGAAGGTATTCCAATCATACTTTCATCCCTTGTTTCTTAATTGTATTCATCATGACAATTAAGGGAGAGTATTGATTGAAGGCAAATGAATGAAAGGGGGAGCTTTATCTTTGCACTGAACTTTCTAATGAGTTTTGTGGAGTATGTGAAGGATTTAGCACTTTATTGAATATCTAAAAAAATTTCAAACCCCTGAAGCATGATCTCACATGTGTAGAGAATTGTGGACAGCATTGAAAAATCTTGGTTATATCACTCTTGTTTTCTACACCGGGTTAGCCCAAGTAGACTTAGAGTTGATTTACTAAAGGTTCTTTTCTAAAGAAGAACATGTGACATCATCCCTCTCTCAGTGTTTTTCAAGAAGATGCTATTCAAAGGGAGGAAGATATTTGTGAAAGTGAACCACACCACACCTTTGCATTTGATTGCCAATAAGGGGGAGAAAATATTGGCACACATATTGACCCATTCATATGTGCTGAAGGAGTGTATTGACAACAAATACAAAGGGGGAGATTGAAGTGCATTGTGTTGCATTTGTTGTCAATGAGACATGTTGTTGTCTTAGAATGAATGGATGTCGAGGAAAGTCAAGATGTGAATGACAAAGGTTGTGATGGTGTTGGTGATGAATGGAGAGTGGCCATGGTACTAAGATGCATGTCACTTAGGAGATTCACTAAGTGGCATAGGAGATGTGGTTGAAACATTCTCTAGTAACATCAGACGATTGTTGAGCTGCTCTTGAAGTTCTAAGAACTTGTATCCTGATGATACAAAGTCACAACATGATTAGAAGACCATGCATTGTAGTGACAATGCATGAGGAGTTGAAGAAGCAAGATGATCCATTCACTACTTCTAAGTGGATGAAGTGGTTTAATGAAGTCCATGTACTAACTCTTAGTGCATGTGAATTTGAAGTTGATCCAATTGATCTCTGATTAGATCAATGAAGCACATTGAAGAATTTAAGTGATTTAGGAGCTCAGTTGAAGATGAAGACCCTTCGTGAATTCCATTACAAAGTGATGAATAAATGTTGAAGAAGAATGGAGGAATTCTAATGAAGAAGAAATAATTAATCAAGTAGCTCTGTTGATGAAGATCCTTGAGAATTCTCTCCTAAGTTGAAAATGAGACGGTGAAGAAGAATTATGAATTGAGGAGTTGTTTTTAATCAAGAAGATTAATGTTTGAATTCTCAAGAAGAAGATGAAGGAAAAGAATGCCTTGAAGGGCAAGTGGCACTTGGCATATTTTACATGGAGGACTTTGTTTTTACAAAGTCTTATTCAAGACTTAGCCAAAAAAATTGGCCTGCCCGTGAGCACCTTGTGGGTTCAACCCCAAGGCTCATGTGGGCCTAAGGCGCCACGCCCAAGGGGGAACCCGTGGGGCGAGCTCAGGGCGGCAGGGGCGCACCCGCAGACACCACAGAGGCGCTGGGGCACGCCCGGAGGAGCGCAGGGGGCCGTGTATAAGCCCCCGAGGGCACGCGGTGGTGAAACCCGCGCGCCGGAGGAGCATAGTGGGCGCTAGAGCGCGCCCGCGGGAGCAAGAGTGGGCGCAGAGCGCGCCCGCAGGAAGAACACGGTGCGGGGCGGCACCGTGGAGGGAGGAGTTTCAACTGGTCGTTCAAGGGAGCAGCTGGGTTATAAGCCGCGGATTAACCGGGCTGCGTTTCGATGTGGGACGCGAAAAAAATCCCGGGAGCAAATCTCCGCCGTCCGTCTCATCGCGCGCTTGATCTGCGCCGCACATCTGATCCGCGGCGCCGCGATCTAATCCAGGCCGCCCGATGTATCTCAAACGCTTGATCCGACGGCCGAGAGCTCGTCTCCTTCCTCGAGCTCGAGCCGAAGCCACCCGCGACGCCGCTGAACCAGAGGCCATCCGACCACCCGTTCTCGAGCTCTCGGCCACCGCTGATCGAAGTAAAGCCACCCTCATGCTCGTCTAGCCATAACGAACCGAACCATGCTTAAAAATATACATGCATGCAATGTATGGAGAATTTCGAATGAGGCCGAGGAAAACGGAGTTGCCGAGGCATCGGGGTGTTCATGTTTTGCATGAATTGGGTTTAAACAGAGGCCGTGCATGCGTTATAAATCGCATGCACGAGGAGGAAGAAAATAATGAAAGAACCCGCGTGCACTGAAGAGAAAAACGCAAAAAACTTGGAAAGATTTTAAAGATCCGAAGATCTCGGTGATTCAAGATTTATCTCACGCGGATGGATGAGGCATCTCTGCCTATAAAAAGAGAGTCCGAGACCTCGTTTTTGCTTGCTGATGTTTTCTTTGAAGATCTGTTGATCCGTGTGTGCTTCTGCCTCGCGAAGTTGAATCCCCGCGCAAGGTATTTGCGCGGCTGAGTTCCTTGCGCGCAACATCTTTGCGCGACAAGAAGAAGGAGGAGGAGGAGTCCCCTGTGCGCATTATTTGCGCGACAGGAAGAGCTCTCCCTGCCCGCATACTTGCGCGGCAGGAGAAGATTGCGCGCCCAAGGTGTCTTTGCACCCTTGTGGCTTGCGCGCCTCGTGGTGTTGCATACTGCACACCCGAGTGCTTGTGCACCCAAGTCCTTGCACGATTAAAGAAAAGAAGTTGGCCGCACCCCTTGCGCGCCTTCATTTTATATTTGAGCAGTGGGTGTGCTGAAGAAGACCCGAGACTTGTGCTTGTGTGCCAAGTGAAGGAGGAAGACGGCCGAGGATACCTTGGGTGTGTGCAAAGAAGAATAAAAGAGTAAACCTTGTGTGCCAAGAGAAGTGGAAGGCCGTAGGCACATTTCCCCTTGTGTGTGTGCTAAGTGCAAAGAAGGACAGTAGGTGTTCGGGTGTGTGTGCAAGAAGGGAAGAGAAGGCCGAGCCTTAGTGCCTTGTGTGCCAAGTGAAGTGGAATACCACACATTGTGTGTGAAGTGAAAAAGGCCGAGAGGAAGTGTGTGCAAGTGGAAGAGGCCGTAGCCTTGTGTGTGCACACTATTGAAGAACAACTAAAAGAACACTAAAGTGTGTGTGTGCAACAAGAAGAGGAAGGTCACTACAAGTGTATGCTAAGTGAATAATTTGTGTGTGCAAACTAAAGAAGTGGCCGAACCTAGGTGTGCACTAATAGTGAACACACTTAGAAGAAGTTGAAAGGAGGACATCCACACTAAAGTAGAACACACTCTAAGTGTGTAAACAAATTGGATAAAGTGTGTGAAGTTCGGAGAAGGTGTGTGCTATAATTGATTATACCCTCTGTGGGTCTACTGCACCAAGAAGAGGACAGGAGAAGTGCATGCATGCATGCATGCACGTGCACACGTGAACAAAGCCAAATCAGTGGTGTGCATTTGAGTTGTCCAAGACCAAGAGTGAGACTGAGCCAGACTGAAGTTAAAGAGATTGGTTGTCTGAGTTTTCAGTAGATTGAGAAGACCCTGATCATCACAAGTGATCAGAGGTACAGAGCAAGGCCAGCAGTCTTTATCCCAGACTGCTGAAGATACTTGAAGACCTTAAAGTGAAGAAGAGCTACTCGTGTGACTCGAGGAGCCAGGAGAAGACCCTGTGGGACTCAGGGAGAAGAAGTCTTCAGTGGGATTCTGGAGCAGGCCAGTGGGACTTTGGTAACACTGTGGGACGCAGTATAAAGACCCTCCTGTGGGACTCAGGAGAGATACAGTGGGACTCTGTATCGACCATTGTAATTCTAACAAGTTATAATGGAGAATCCATTCTTAGAGAGCATGGCAAGGATGTAGGCCTTTGGTGCCGAACCTTGTAAATCCTTGTGTCCTGTGCCTTTTCATTACTGCATTATCCGGGAAAGGTTGAGAGATACAAGAAGAGTGGATCGAGGCTTTAACCAGCCATAGAGGTTTAATTGATAAAGAATCAATTAGTAAAAAGTTTTAAGGGATCACTGATTCACCCCCTCCCCCTCTCAGTGATTCACACTGATCTGGGCACTTCAATTGGTATCAGAGGGAGGTTACCTCTAAAAGATCCAAGGGAGTCTTTAGGAAGTGCAGATTTGAGGAAATGAGCGACCAGCCTCAAATGGAGATATCTGCCAAGACTCAGAAAAATAGAAAGAAGAAACAGGCCAAGAAGATGAAGAAAGCCTATCCTAGCTGCGATGAAGTTGAAATAATGAATGATCTTCAGAGTGCACTCAAATATCTTCAGAAGACAGTTCCCATTGAAGTGGCAAAGTGTATAGCTACATGCATCCATGATCTTCATGAAGAAAAATCACAGTTAGAAGAAGAAGCCAATGCTATGGAAGATCAGCTGGCAAAAAGGGTTGGCATAACCAACACTCTCAGAAAGCTGGTGAAGGCTAAAGATGAAACCCTTTCTCTTTGCAATGAAAGATGTGAAGACACTGCTGAAGAATTGCAAAGAAGCCTTTCTGAGAAAGAAATCTTTAAAGTAATAATCAAAGATGTGTACCATGCACTGGAGAAGAGGCATAGAGTATCAATGGTTGTTAAAGATTCTCAACTTGAAGACAAAGTAAAAAGGGTGAAGGAGCTTGACAACTCATTGCTTGAAATGAAGAAAGTGCATGAAGACCAGATGAAACAGCTAGAAGAAAAATGGGAAGGAAGGCTAAGAACTGTTGAGGATGAGAAGAACTCCCTTAACATGAAATGCATGGAACTGGAGGTGATATTGAAAAATCAGCAATAACCCAAAGCCATAGCCTCCCAGACAGCTGAAAGGAGAAATTTTGCTACTCAAGTATGCTTTGAGCAGGATGATTCTAAGAGAAAGACATCCTCTAATAAAAGTGCAACATCTTCTAAAAAGAAGGTACCATCCATGCCATCTTGTACTCATGCTTCTAAAAGTGTTTCTACTAAAAGTGCAGGATGGAAGAATGAATCCAAACAAATATGGATGAAGACAGTAAAGAAGCAGAGCTCTCCTGAAATAGCACAACAGGTCAAGAAAAGTACCCTACAATCAGAAGGACTGAAGAGGTCAAGATTCGTGGGACAATGATGGTGTTGTAACAAGTATGGGCATTGTGCAAAGGATTGTTGGTACAATCCACTGAATGCCAAAGCACAAAGGAAGCCCATGCCAAGGGGGAGCAAGCCAGAAGAAAAGAAGCAGCATCCACAGGTCCAGAGACATCTGTTTACTGCTAACAGATTTGGATTTCTTGACAACATCTGTGATGATTGCAAAAGTAGTCAACAATTTGATACATGTCAATCTCCGAATGTATCCAAAGCTGGAAAGAAGAGAAGATCACATAACCTGGCTAAGAAAGATTCCTTGGGAAGCAAGAAGAAAGTAGAAAATGCTCCCAAGAAGTGTTTGAGAAATGAAGAGAAGTCCTTGGAGTCTGAGTCCAAGAAGGGTGATGCATCCAGAAGGACCACCAAGAAAACATGCTTCTACTGTGGAAAGAAAGGACACATCATGGACCTTTGTAAAGAAGCCATGAAACTAAATAGAAGCAGACTGAACTCTAAAAGACAATCAATCCAGAAGAAG